>VXAA01003303.1:37293-79186 GCA_013399115.1 Anseranas semipalmata | reverse complement strand
GGGGGGGGAAGTATCCTGCTATAGGAATTACAGGAAAGGTATTCTTCTTGATCAGAGGTCATGACTGAAGACAAGGATCTCCTTCCCTATTTTATGTTCTAGATTCTATCATCATCTATCTTCAGGGTCACTATAGTCAGTACAATTTTTTTTCCACAACATGCAGAAAACTGAATTGCACACCTTGTTCTCAAAACGTTTCTTGAAATGCCCTTGATACTGTAACTTCAGTTTATTTGCAATTAGACTAGACTTCCAGCTCATTTCACTATTTAACTTTGGTATGGTCTACTAACTGGGTACGATAATGGTGCTTCTTTAGGAAATAATGTAGAATAGAGATTAGATTAGCCCAAGAATCAAGAATCCTCTCCTGTCTGCATTAAGTGTGGACAAAAAGAAGAAAGTCCTACACAGTGCTGGTATTTCAAATAGCTGATTTTTCAAGAATAAAGAAAATCACTAGCAAAATTAATTGGAAACTAAACATAAATTTGAATAGAAGTGTGAGTTTTAACATTTTTATTGCAAAGAAAGAGTGAGTAAAAGCCCAGTCTGAGGAAGACACAAAATAAAAGCAACATTATATATTTTTAACAAACAGACAAAAAAAGTAGGTGGAAACAGAAAGAGAATAAACATTTCCAAGCATAGAAAATCTATGGGGATGGAAAAAATAGCTGGGAAATGAAGAAAATCAATGTCTGACAGCATTAGGACTATAAGAAGGAATCTATGTATGAAGAACACAATTTTCTTGAAATAACTCCAGAGAAATGGATATTAAAATTGTTAATAATGATACAGAAGAAAGGTTTTCAGTAAATTGTTTTGTTTGTGTCATATGATTACTACCTTTTCCAAACCATACACTAAGCTATAACTATAACTATAACTATAACTATAGAGGACATCTGTTTTCATATAGCAGGCTTTCACAACTTAAACCTTAGAGTTCCTGTACACTGATTCGTTTGAGTATTAAACTCACTGGAGTCAGTTTTTAGTACATTAAAGATGTCAATGAAATTCTAGAACAATTGAAGGATACAGAATTTGCAAGCATAGATTTATGGAAAGTAAAAGGAGAGGGCAAAGAAACAGAAGATCAGGATGTAGAGGATATTTTCAGCTCTGTTCCCAACCATAGCATCACTTGCAATGGCCCATGCCCCATATCAAGTGAGCCAATCCAGCCATATCATAGATATATTTGGGGTTGAGTTGCCTTTCTTGAATATTGTACCAGTATTCAGAAAGAATATAAGTAAAGGAAAAACTAAATTAGACTGGCATTAGTTGAGTAACACATACCCACTTACTCAAAGTGGGTATGTTTCTCTGACAGATGACAATCAACTGTTTTGCAGAAAATAGGTCTTGTCAAAAAAGCCTGATTTTCTTCTTAGAGGATATTAACAGGGCCTTAGTTGTGCAGTGGGCAATTTCAACATCAGTCATGGTATTCTGTTACAGTATGTTTCCTAGGTAGCAAATCTCTGCATGGACTTGAATACTGTTAGTTGTAATAACCAGCTGTACGTGCAGGTGGGTAGAATAGTCCATAAATTAATACTGCATAAAACTCAAATAATTTGCTACATGAACAATTTGATTAATGAAAATCATAATGACAGAGATCTACCAGGACACAAACAACACTTAAAAAGCAGATCCCTAATAAGCAAATTTTCAGATTTCTCAAGCCTCGTAATGTTCTTTAGTTTTTCCAGAAGCTCAGTGATAACACTCTTACTTAAGTGGAGAAACAGTTGATTTAAATATGATGCATTTTTACATAAATTTCCCTTAAGCTACAAGGGAGGCTGATATGCATCACAGAGTTAGACTCAAAGAATTTTCTAACATTTCTATAGAATAGGAGATGGCCTCTCAAGGTAGGTAGGCACCAAAAAGACTGGTGGTCAATATGCATGTATTTCCTCTGTGTACTCAAACATCGGGGTCTCTCTATCCATCTATAGAGCATATCTTTTTGGCACATAGCTGGAGTGCAACCACCTAAATGAAACAAAGAGGTGGTCACAATATCAGGCTGCAAAAACAGGAGAGAAATATGCTTCAAATTTTTTCTTACATGAAAGATCCAAGTGAACCAGTTAAGCTTGAGTATGTCTCCAGTGCAATGAAGATTTTTTGCTTTGAAGAAATTTATCAGTGTTCCTAGCAGGTGGTTAAAATTATTCTGTGGGAGATATCACTATATCCTATTACAATTTGTAACATTATCAAGGTTGTTTATTCTCCTTCACTATGATTTTTATTTCCTTTTTCTCTCCCTTTGTCTTATCACTTAATTCAAATTCTTTTTTTGGCATCACTGTACCTGTACACACCATGGATTCTGCTGTACATGCATATTAAAATCATCTCATCTGCTATTCACAGACATGGGATTAATTTTGAGAAATACTGAGTCTTTTGAGAAAGACTGACAAATCACCTAGTAAAGTGACTTGAGTGTAAGACATGTATGGCTTCCCCAAACAAGAGTTAATAACACTGAGCACTGCTTTATACTATTTCTTTTAAATTCTCATGGTTTTGTCTTTTACCTAACTGATGACAGAAAATAGTGACATATTATGTGACATTTTTAAGCTAAAGGTAAATTTAGCTTAAAACAGCCATAAAGTACGAGTTTAAAATCACCATACCTGTGGCCTAAAGTGTGAGCAATTGATCTCAAAACTATTATCTTCCAGCAGCAGTGGAATTGCCGCTGCTCTGTGGTAAGGATAGCATCTAATTCTCCAGCATTAATCCACACATTCTTTACACTATACAGATCACACAAGGCTGTCGGGACTGCAGTGAAACTACAGCAGACCAGATTTATGCCATGCTAAGTTGTAAACAGAGTGTATGAACTTTCATATATCTCTTTGAATGCCCACCTGTGCACTGTTTTTGGCTGCAAATAGGTCCTTTTACAAAGGAAATAAATGTTCCAGGTGGTATTTCCATCACTTAAATCAACAGTGCTACAATGTAAGTCAGAAAAGTTGCATTAACTTTTGTCAGGCTGTTCAGAAGTTCATCATTCTAAACTGGAAAGACTTAAACTGCTGAACATGCTCAGATCTCAAAGGCCAGCAAAGGATCAGCAATCCCAGTCAGACAGCTGTGAGTTCCTAAAAGGGTGATTTTGCTTAAACAGTGTATTCTCACCTCCCATCTGTATTTCAAACTGATGGATCTCTCCGCAAGTTTTGGACCAGGTGAAGCCATTAGCTGACATAAACTGATCTGTGCTGCTTACAGGCATATGCACATATACACAGGTATGAAAATGAACTACTTACAAATTTGTCTTCTAAAGAAAAGAGAGGAAAAAAAAGTTTTCTTCAAAATGTACTGTGAATTGTGGTCTTTATGATCAGAAATAATTATTATATTTCTAATACTTTGAAACATTATGTTACCATTAGAGCCATAAGATGAAAGACATTAACACAGAAGATAGTAAAACCAAAAATATGTGATACATGTTACTGATAGTATTATTTACTGATTAGTTCCTACATTCCTTTCCTGAGAAAGTTCCACACTGCTCTTTTGTTGCTCTGAGAACAAGAGAAGTATGAATAAAGTGCTCTTTGTTCCCTCACACATCACATTCTTACCATAACTATTAATAATTACAGCGATTTGGGACTGTGACACTGCACCAAATAAAATCCACAGAACACACTGTGTAGAATATTTCTAGAAATAGAGATAAATTTCTTAAAAATTTTAAATGTGTGCTGGGGCTTAAAGATAGGTAGCATTCAAAAATTAATTTCTGTGTACAGTCACACACAAGTCTGGTATATGCGAATCATTTTCAGAAACCATACAGAGTATGCAAGAAGAAATCTCAGGAGAGGAGTTGGCCCTAGTGGTCAAAGTTATTCCAGTGAACATGAGTACAATATATTACAGAATATACTACTTATTATTTTTACCTCTCTGTACATAATCATAAAAATATGCTAGGAAATGTAGTGGCCTAAAGTGAAAAAACAAGGCTCTTGATTTATTAATAGATTTGTTGGAAAGCGTGATGAACCCCAGGCTATTGCAGGATAAGGTTTCCACCTCCTTCAGTAGCCATACCAGCTCTCACTGCCTTAATCAAGATCTTCAAATATTTAAAACAGTTCTTAAATTCATGCCTTCTTGTACCAAGTGCCTTTATAAGAATCTAGGAGGCAAAAAAAGAAATTTTTTGAGCATTATGGCACTTCACAGATTGTCATAACATTTAAAATGAGATCCCCCTAATACTGCAGAGCAGTTGGTTTAAAATTGTTATGATTTTGAAGTAATATAATGAGCATCTTTGAAGTAATATAATGAGCATCCAAACTTCAAAATCTGTGAATACTTATGTCATGGTGCTATCTCTGAGATCCTGTAGTCAACATCAAGGTTCATGTATGAGCAGAATCTTCCAACATTAGAGGCCACAGTAAGAAGAAATGCAGAAAAACTCAATTTAGTGGTAAAGAGCACATTCAGAAAGTGTTCAGGCTAGCCAAATAATATCAACCATTTAAGAATTTGGAAAAGCATTTTTTTAGAGAGTGAAAATTGAGTTTCCCTTTAAAATACCATTACGTAGGAATTTCTCCAAAAGCAGCCCTGTTTGAAGACACTGATTACCATAATTCATTATGATGCACAATTAGTCATTTCCATTTCAACATTTAAACTGGTGCAGCTTTCTTTGTTAAAGGCTACCCAATTTCTATCCAGCTCTTTAGTTATCTCAGTAACTTGTATTTGACTAAAACACCTGTCTCAGAAGAGAAATCCATCTCTGTTCTTGAAGACTTCAAGGGAACTAAGAATTCACTGGGTCAGATTATTACACTGATAAATCATTTTTACATTTTTCACTTCTCAGCTAAAGAAAACACTGGCTACTGATTGGCTTAAATATAGTACCACACAGACTAAAAGTTATGAAGTATGAATACTCATCAGCCACTGATTACTAGGGATATCCATGCAATGAAATAAAGGCATCTGTTAGAGTTCAGCTCAAAGAGAAGAAAGTTAAGCCTATGTGAAAAGAACAAATGTTTAAAGAGATATTTAGAAAAATAAAGCTCATTTCTATACACTGTTCAAATCTTTGGTAAATTCATTCTTGCACAAAACCCTCCCCTCAACAAACAAACACTATTTTATCCAGTTATCCATCAAAATTCAGTCTTTGAAATTTATGTAAGTAAAAGAGTCAGGTTACTTTGGTACAGATACTGAAGAAAAAAAAAAAAGACGACTTAGTTTTTATACTACCAGCAGCTTGACATTCAAAGGATAAGTACTGTTAGCAAGCTGCCATTAATAGTCCCACTGTTAACACTAAATCACAACTATCAACCCAAGAACATAACAAAGTATACTAGTTATGATGAGATGTCACAAAAATTTCACACAGACTTCTGCACCAAGATTTGTGTTACTCAGATTCTATTTTTAATACAGAACACTTCTTTGCCTTTCCCTGAAGAAGGTAACAGCATCTCCAGAGATGAATAAACTGGAGGACTCTATGAATCACGGGAAAAAGAAAGAAAGAAAAAAAAAAAACTTAAAGAAAAGGAGTGAAGAATAAGATTCTTAAAAAAGTTTGTGTGGTGGGTTGACCTTGGCTAGCTGTGAGACACCCACCCAGCTGCTCTCTGAATTCCCCTCCTCAGCTGGACAAGGGGAGAAAATAAGATGAAAAATATTGTGGGTCAAGATAAGGCCAGGGAGATTGCTGATCAATTACTGTCATGGGCAAAACAGACTCAAATTGGGGAAGATTAATTTATTGCCAATTAAAAATAGAGTAGGATAGTGAGAAACAAAAACAAAACGAAAAACACCTTCCTCACTCCCCCTTCTTCCCAGGCTCAACTTCACTCCCAACTCTTCTACCTCATTCCCCTCACTGAGTGGTTCAGGGGAATGGGAAATGGGGGTTGCAGTCAGTCAATAATACCGTCTCTGCTGCTCCTTTCTCCTCACTCTCTGCCCCTGCTCCACATGGGGTCCCTTCCACGGGATGCCGTCCTTCCTGAACTGATGCTATGTGGCTTCCCACAGGCTGCAGCTCTTCAAGAACTGCTCCAGTATGGATCTGTACCACAGGGTCCATCCCTCAGGACCAAACTGCTCCAACATGGCTCCCCCACAGGCAGCAGCTCCTGCCAGGCCTCCTGCTCCTGCTTGGGCTTCTCTCCATGGGCTGCAGCTCCGGCCCGGGGCCTGCTCCTGCGGGGCTCCCATGCGCCGCAGCCTCCTTCAGGCCACATCCACCTGCTCCATGTGGGCTCCTCCATGGCTGCAGCGTGGAGATCTGCTCCGTGTGGTACCCATGGGCTGCAGGGGGACGGCCTGCTCCACCATGGGCCTCTCCACAGGCCGCAGGGGAACTTCTGCTCCGGCGCCTGGAGCCCCTCCTGCCCTCCTTCTGCACTGACCTTGGTGTCTCCAGGGTTGTTTCTCTTGTATTTTTCTCACTTCTGTCTCTCACAGCTGCTGCACAGAGTTTTTTTTTTTACCCTTTCTTAAACATGTTATCACTGAGGCACCACCAGTTTAGCTGACATGCTCAGCTGTGCGCTGTGGTGGGACAGTTTTGGAGCTAGCTGGATCTGGCAGCTCCTGGTCTCTTTTGCAGAGGCCACTGCTGCAGCTCTCCTGCAAAACCTTCCATGTAAACCCAATACATTTACTCAAGTATAATTTATTGCAAATAGTCAGATAGATGTTCTTGGGGTTCCAAGCCCTGAAAAGTCATGTCTTCTACTTGTCTTCTACCGAAATCTGAAACTACCTGATATCCGCGGGTATTTTTACACTTGAAAAAGGAAAATCCAATTGCTTAGGATAATGAATTTTAATTAAAGTATTGGCTATTAATAAACTCAAGTTTAAATAAAGTAAAAAATGTATTTTTAGATGTTAGTTACAGAAAACTAATATTTATTTCTATAAGGAATTTTCATAAGATGTTTAGTTTGTGATAAGGACATTAGATGTTTAACTATTCAGATGTTTCATTTTTCTTTAAAATATGATAACATTAAGTATATATGTGCCTTTCCCCTATATTTGCATTTCTCTTAATATAACTCTTAGATAAGTATAGGGGGATCGTCCTGTAAATGAAAGTTTTCAATAAAAAAATTCTGATTAGTCTTAAAACGGCTGCCAGAATATAGTACTGTTTTAGAGCCCAGCAAATTCATGGGACAGTCTCACAGCACTTTCACATATTTGTCATACAGAATATCCTGATACACTTCCTTAATACACTTATTTTGCCTGAAGTTGCACGGGCTGTCTGTAATCTCTCTTGGCTGTAACTGGGGTCTAACTTGCAAGAGCCAGGTGTGACATGAAAATCTTACCTGCAGACTGCATGTGTCCCTTGAATGTCAATTTCTCCGCAGTTCTTAGAAAAAAAAAAAAAAAGCGCTTGGTTTCCTAATGCTTCCATCTTCCAATGCCCACCACCTTGCCTGTTGTAAGACTCCTGTAGAATGAAACTAGGAAATTCATATAGCTATTTTTCCCATTTTCCAGCACTTATTGTTACCATTGTCCAATAATTAGACTCAGTATTAACCTGGTATTGTCTCTAAGTTACTGCCTCAGAGGGGCTTTTTTACTACATTACAGATTTTTGTCACATACTGACATAAAAGCTTCTATCGTTTCTTTACTTCCAGCTTCAGCAGTTCTGTAAAATAATGTAACTTTCTTGTCAATATGCTTATTCAGTCAGGGTCACGCTGAATGCCAATCTAGCCCCAGGAAACCCTCAAATTTATCAGGTTTGAAACTGTATGACCATCAGCGTTCTTAGTGCACTTTTTAATTTAAGATAGAGTAGGCAAGACTCGGGTAATACATTTGGTATTGCTTCCTGTTAATTGAAGCACAATTACTATTGTAAAACACAAAAGAGAAAGCATTAAAAACACGTGATGTTTAAAAATGACAATGACAAACACCAGGAGCATTTAGTCATATTCATTATAGGCAGCTGAAAGTACATGACTTTAAAACCCTTGAAAACAAAAGTAAGGAAAAAGGCAGATGACAGTTTGTGCTTATACTTCTTGTTTACACAAATCTGTCTGAAAGTGAATAAAAGGAAAGTTAAGAGTGGTAATATGGCAATATTTTTCCATTAAAAGCAAGGGCTCCAGGTGTCTTTCCTTATATCAGATAATTTGCCAAGAACAGTATATAACTATCACAATTAGTGCTTGAGACTGATCTCAGTGAGTCTCACAGAGTTTTTACAATGACAGAAAAGAAAAACACAGTTTTCTCAAGTATTTCATCTATGTTTCATCTTCACTGTTCTGTAGGGAAAACATTTTGACCTTTCCTTTGTGCACTTAATTCTAGAGTTAGCCCAGGTATGGTCTGGACTCCTGCGGCATTGCTCGGATTTTCATTCTGCCATCATGTATACCATGTTTGGCTCATATTTTGTCAAATGAAAAACTTGTGCAAATCTCTCTATTGCACTTAAACAATTCTGTGACTGCCTTTTCTTAACACTGGCTGAAGGATAACAGCCACAGCATCAGACACAACAAAGGTCGGATCGAGATAGCCAGAAGGGCCTCCTGAATCTACATCGTTGATTTTATTCTCCCAGTCATAATTTCAGGATCACCAAAGGCCACGTCTAAACAATTTCAGTGTCCAAGAGTGGAGATGCATAACTAAATTTGGACAAGGTTCAGTAGATAAGCTTAAGGGTCCTTTATCAGCTTTCACTAATAGTAAGGGATGAACTCCATACTAACTGCCTGTTTTGAATATCCTCAGGGAAAATAAAAGAGGAAAAAAAAGTCTCATTTTTTCCAGACAAATCTCAGCACTAAGTAGTTTGACAGTACTCCACCATCTCTACCTATATCACACAAAGCGCTAAATCCAGTAGATAGTTTCAGAGCTTGCCTAACAATCAAGGTTCTCTATAAAACGCAATGGCAGCCACCGTTTTTTGTTCAATCCAGCAAAAAGTGAGTGGTGGTACAACAATGATGTCAATCATGCTTCAGACCAGCTAGTAGCAAGTTAGTGCTGTTAGCATTAATTAAATGTGAGTCTAGTACAAAATTTAATAATTGGTTTTGTATGTTTCAGTACCTGCAAAATAACAGTGAAACTTTTACCAGAATGACATTTTTTTCTTCACAATTTTAAGAAAGGATGAAACTGGGAGGACAAAACAAAACAAAAATCCTTACCCAGTGAGCTCAATACTTTGGGTACTGTTTCATTTTTATAATATGTGTACACTACTATTCACAAATGAGAATGTCTTGACCCCCAAAATATCTGTATTTTTGCAGAATTAATATACAGCACCTAATCTGGCACATCTAGCACTACATCCAAGCAAGGTTATATGCAGCCAGTGATACAGTGCAACTTCAGGCATACAAAGCAGTATATGTGTGTTAAAGCAATACTACATCCAGAAGCTGTTTTGCACAGCAATATCATCACAGTACTCTTTTCAGAAGGGACTATTACCATCCGATGTCCTACTGTATGCTATAGAAAAACTCAAAAACTCTCTTCCCCCTGTAATGCTGAACCTATTCCTGTAACGAATACAGATGTGCTGAAAATATTTACATGAAGTTTGAGGTACAGTGGGACAGAATATTGAACAGATTTTCCCTAACATGCTGAAAACTATACACAAGGCAAAGCACAATAACTATGAGCCATAAACCTAGCAGATCTCCATGAACACTGAGACCCTCCTGTCACCCAGGGAAAGACTGTAGTCCTTCATGAGTTAGTATGCTAGCTAACTTTAAAACAGAAGTGATGACACTGACTCTTTCTAAATGATGAATAAGAAACTGAAAAGGTTTTTACATATGTCCTAAAAAGGGACATTTGTAAGTCCTGCAGGAAGAAATGGAGTGTCTGAGAGATTTTGCTGTTCCGTTTGCATAGCTACAAGACAGAAAGGGCATTACAGTTGCAGACATGTAGAATCGCAATTTGATTGACAGATCCTCATATTCAGTCATTAATTAATCCCATTGAATATATAAACTTTTTACTTATAATCAAGAGACATATCAGGAAAAAAAATGGAAGTCTGTTTTAACAAACTCAACATAGGTTACCACACTCTGCACAATATTTCACAAGGCATGCAACAAACTTAGCAGCCTTCAGAATAAATTTAATGGCATAACACTGAATAGGAGAAAAGTAAAATACAGTAAAAAAAAAAGTAAAAAAGATAGTATACAAGTTTAATTACCTTATCTGGATGTATTTTAAACAGTTACATCTGATCAATTCAAGTAATGAAAGAGTCTCTTATGCTAAACTAGAGACCTGCACTTAGCCTTTAACACCACAATTTGTATTTCTTTTGTTCATATGTGCATACAACAGAAAACTTGTCTGATTTGAAAGAAACCCCAAAACCTAGATGTCTTCCAAGTCTTGTTTAACTGCATATCAATCTTAACTACTGTTTTTGAAAAAATAATGTGGCCAACCCTAGTATTAGTTTCTGTTAAACACAAGGGCATCAAGAACTGTTTTTTTGTCAGACTATTTTAGCGCAGGAGACTTGACAAAGCTTACACGTGAAAACATTTTTTTTCAGCTTGGTGATGGAATTTCTGTCGATCTAGACAACAAGGATAGAATTTCTTGTCAGGCAATAGAAAATAGCTTTGGGATCAGAACATTCAAAAGCCACGCAGAAGACCTTTGTTTAAGGTCTGTTCAGATTCTGGGCTTAATAATGCATTTCTCACTATCTGAGTGTCCTGATTAGACAACTGGCTACTGAGGATCAGAGGCTGCCAAACTTGTTACCATCTATGTAACAACTATGCACTGGATAATGGAATTTAACCTAGGTTTTACTAGCCGAGTTGAGTGCCGTTACCAAACTATGCAGAGTACTCACTTGACCAAAAGAGACTGTTTATGTATAGAAAATCTCTCAATGGTACCCTCATACATATCAAACTATTCAATAGGCTCCTTGTCTGTGTGTTCTCTAGGGCTCATGAGACCAAATTCAAGTTTGTATCAAACAAAACAGGAAAAAGCAATTTGAGATTGAGACATCTTCTACATCCCAAAGGAATACCCCAGATCAGACTATTTGCTCATAAAAAGTCTCTCTCCTTTCTTTGAAAAAACCTTCAGTTTACTTCCATTCAGATGAAGAGCAGTTTTGTATTCTCCGAATGTTTCTCAATGCTTAGGAAAATCCTTCTTCTGCCCTTCTTCTTCTGAGGAAGATTCTAAATGAGCAATAAAAAATCTTTTTGCTAGCTACTTTTCATTGCTCATATCAGTCAGCTTACTTATATTGATTAGGTTATTTAGTTATATTTATTTATTTTCTGAAGGGAATTCACCTCTAGAGCTCTTCTTACCTAGAATTTGCTGTTAAAGAAAACAGCATAGCACTCTCATCTACACTCTATAATTCTGAGAATGATGGGAATACTGAGGTGATGAGCAAGAGGATTAGTTTGCACTTATTACTATCTACTGATATACATCTTCATGTTCCTGTTTTTGTTTATTGTAAACCTTTCTGATAGTCCTCTTGAGAGATACTATTTCTGTTTTCTTCAAATTGAACATGTTAACAGTGTTATAACAATTCTTTTCACTAGAACAACTCCTGATTTACACAAGCATAAGAAGATAATCAAGTCTGTAAAATAAGCATTACCACCAAAAAAGAAATTATGTATTGGTTTCTAATGCTAACATGGAAGTGTCTTGCAGCACTCTAAAGTATGATCAATTCATTGTGTTATAGTCTAGTATTGCCATAACTTGCATCTTGAATTTTATAACTTTATTGATTATAGCTAACCAGAGAATTGTCTTCTTTAAAATCACGTATTCACTTTTAGTCATTTTAAATGGTCTTTGTTCCACAACAGAAGGATGCCTAAGCTTACAAGTTCTTTAAAAACAGTCTAAATAAAAATTAGTCTTTCCAGATAAAAACTACTAAAATTGTGTCTGCAGAGTGTATATCCATGTATGTTTTGGTTATTATATACTATTATTGTTGCCATCAATGACATTAGATGATTTCTGCAAGTCTCAAAGCTTGAATTTTGAGTTTCTATGCAATACATTTTTTCAACATAATAGTCACTGTCAGATTTTTACTTGACATTCATGACAAAACTCAGGAGTCTGCTTTTCATGCAGCCAAATCTTTCTGAGCCTAAATACAGACAATGTTATTTCATGATCCTTAGTATTACTATGATTTAGTGGGAAACTAACCTTGCAACCTGCAAGCAAGGCAAGTTGGGTTTTAATGGTGTGTGTTGCATTCCGATTTAGACAGCTAACCTGTAGGCTAGTGTGTGTGTCAAAAACTGGATATGCTGCAAATCTAGTAAAAGCTGATTATGGCATTCCCTTGAAATGATAGAAATTACTTAAATCTGGCAAGATCAACAAATGAAGTCATGTAAACAGCCAGGGCAATTGTTCACGTTCTTCCCCCCAACAAGCTCTAAAAGATCAAACATCTCAGTGCAAATCTACTCTGTCCTTTGAATTCTTTCCCCAGGTCACCATGGTAAGTAACACAGGTTATTCTTCCCAGTCCCCTTCTACTTGCTTTGTTTGTCCAGTTAGTCTTACAGTGTATTTCAACACACCCTAAGATAAACTGCACACTCTTCATTTGGTATCATCATTTTGCATACACTGTAGTTCTTTACAGTGCCATATTTTACAATTTACATCTTTTTCACAGCTAAGAGATCCTTCTTATTTCTGTTTAGTCTGTTGATGTTTTTTTTTTTTTTTTTGAGGGTGTACATGACCTATCACATATGTTACTTGTCATAGCAAAGTGAGAATGATTCAGACATGATTTCACCTGGTGAAATCATTCTAATTATTGCTAATGAAAGCCATGAGCAAGTATTTCCATTTCCACAGTTAACAATCTCTGAAATGTGATTTTATGTCACACAGTCACTTAGCTGTTAGAAATTAAGATGGAACATAATGAGTTGTTTAATGCTTTGAGCCATTTTTCAGTAGTAGTAATGGACTTCAGAGATCCTTTTTTTCTTCTGTCTGTACCCAGCCTACTCCGAGTGGAACCTGGTTTAAATGACAGCTTAAGATTGTGCAAATCTGATTTTTATGACCATTAATTATTACTACATTTTGGCTGCTTGGAAAAACCATTTGTTATGATATCTTGCAGACCTGTGAATGAAAATGGTGAAGAAAAAGAAAAACAGAACCTTGAACCTTACTGTTTCATTCAAGCTATATGTGCATTTTATTTTTTAATATATTGGTAACATCGTCACCAAAAAGTGTTTTAAAATATCAATGCACTGATAATATTTACATGGAATAATGGCAAATAATGGAGTTTGAGATGCTTGCAATGTCTCCAATAGAATTTTGGGGAGTTTTCTTTCCCTTTAGCTACCGAGTATCTTTATATAAAAATATCATACACTTAGAAAAGACAATGACAGCCAAAGACAGCCTTCCAAAATTGTAAGGTTACAAACTACTCTCCCATTTGATCTCTTTGAATGAAATAACACCAAAAAGTGATATCCAGTCGTTAAACGGGTCATCAAGGTAATGGTGCACTGTTGCAGGAACTGATCAGTTATTGTGTTGCTGGGCCAGTTTAGGAGTAATCTGTGACCAATTTCTGTAGAGGCTGAGGTTTCAAATTTTGAGCTCTTCTGGTTAAACAGAGTTGCTGTTGTGAGTCTCTGTGAAGGGTGAGCAAGTAGAATCTGCTGATCTGCCAGTTATTCCAACAGATTGTACTCCTGTTGTGAGAATACTTCTACTCTTCATAGATGATTGACCTTCTAGTAGGATCCTGGTGTGAGGAATGAATGTGGCCATTGAGAATAGATTGCCTGTGTAACTCTAAGCAATAGATACAGGAGTCAAGCTTTCACAATTATGGGCAATGATGTTGAATTTTGTAGTTTTAAAATTGCCCACACTGTTTAAAAAAAAAAAGAAAATCAAACAACAAAACAAAACAAACATAAAGCCTGATTACCTGGTTTCCTAACTAAATTCTGTTATTGTAAATATCAAATAGCCCTCGTTAGCCAAACCGTTTTATGGAAAGAATTTTTATACGTTTCAGAAAAAATCCATATCTAACCATTGCAGTAATGATTTTCTTCTAGATTTTTATTTATTTATATATTTATTTTCTGTGAAACGTATACATTAGAGTGACAGTGCTATAGTTCAAGCACATTTCTTTTGGCTATTTCATATGAAATATGTACAAGTGGCCAGTTCGTTCTCTTTGTGATAGTGATAAAAATGTTCTATTCAATAGTTTTCATTGCTGCTAAACCTCAAAAGAAATACACAATTTGACTAAAAACAATATTACTTAATCCATTCCTTCCATGATACCTCCTTTGTTATAGACCATAGATACTGTAGCTTTGTTCCTGGACAACCTGAAAGTTGCAGATCATACAGAATGTAGGAATACCCTCCAGCTCCTTCCATGGCAAAGTGCGTGTTTGTCATATTTTCCCCTTCTGGAGTGTTCTTGGATGGAAAATTGTATTCTCAATTATATGTATCAGAACTTTGAATTCTTGCAAAATGCTGGTAGCTTCAGGAAAATGAATGAATCTGGCACAATATGTATGTTTTGCAAAAGTATAAAGTACAGTTATGTTTGTGAAAACAAAGTACTTTTNACTGATTGTGCCAGGAACTCTGACTAGAAAAACTATGTTTCTGTAACACGTATCTGAAACCTCTCCATTTGTGGGAGGTAATTTTGACAAACAGAATGGATATTTAAATGTAAATCATGACATCACTATTTAGCTGACCTCTCTCATCTCATTTCATTATGGATATTTATTTCATGGCCTTTCCTGTTATAAACTGTGTGTGTGTTCTCTATTCAATTACTATTTAATTTTTCCTCTCTCTCTGGTTTTTAGAATATGTCCAGTTTCAGGTTGTTCCTTATTTGAATTTCTTCTGAGTTATCACTAGGTCACCACTAAAAACTTAATGCAACTATCTATTTCTCACTGTTTCGGATTCTTTTTACATTCAAATCTTTCTGCTGATAACATAGCTATGCTGATTTCTGATGCATAAGATATCTAAATGCCTGAGAAGAATTAAAAATACTGCTTGCATCCCAGTTTGGCTATGAGCTGTACAACGTAATTGAAATGGCCCTCAGGTGTTGAAAGTTTTGCTGTAACTGCATGGGTCTTAAGGTCAGAATTGAAAAGGAATTGTAGGAAAGCTGGAGGGAAGATCTAAGCTTCTTTATCATTTTGTCAGGTATAATGAGATTTTATTCATTTTATCAATTTTAACTATAAATTTCAGCACTTATCACTGTCTGTACTGAGTTACCAAGCTCTATTCACATTCTGTTTACCATATCTGCCCTCTCTAGGAACACTGTGGTGAGTTTCGACATCTGCTTCCTGAAATAGGCTATCTGTGATTTATATATTAAAATGTTTGGTGATATTATTTCTACCAATAGGTTTTATGGATATTTTTCATTGTTCTATTATTTCTTTATTCTGATTCAGAGTTGTATTTCATGCTCTTACCAGGTGCCACAATTCATTCTGAAGTTTTTGGTAGCAAATTCCATACATGTAACATAATTTGATTGTTAACAAACTGTGAGATGACTAAATTATTTGCAGAATTATTAATAAATTGTGTTTATGTTTCTGTCTCTTCTTCTGGCCTATTAAAGTTAGGAAAATAACCACTATTTTCAGAAAGGAATGTCTGAGAGAACAAGAAACTACCAAGTACCTTTGTTATATTTTGGTAGTTTGCCTTACATTTTCAGATGTCATATATTTTTTATTGTTGTCATGCAAATCCTAAACTACAAAACTTCAAATTTTGTCATTAATATGACCATTCATATAAACCAGGTTAAACTATTTCATACTCTAAATCAACAGGGTGACACCGACACCTTTGATTTTCAGGGCCCACTTACTCCAGTTAAGTTAACAGAACAAGTATGGTCTTTCCAGCTCCAGTGGTAGAATTCTGAACTTCGATAATGTGAATCAGTGTAGTGACATCTTTTAAAGAGCAAGATTACAGCTAAGTAATTTTCTCTTTCAACCATATTATTGAATTCTCCCGAGTTTGGGCAACATTGTCATTAAACATGCAGATATGTTACCATAGTGCTACCTTTTCTTTAAAATTGAGGTTCAGAGATAACTGAAAAACTTTTAAAGTTTCATTACTGTGTCAGTCAATTTCAGAAGTGAAAATTTCATAAGTGTTCAAAAGGAATGTCAAAATCTTCTGAACCTAAATAAAAGAGTTTTAATTTTATCAAAGTAGACTGAATTCAGTATTTCTTTGTTAAAATAGTCTATTTTCTTCTTTTAATTCATAGTTTATCATTGTCATTCCTTACATATGTATCTCTGTGCTGGGAGTTCCTTCCTTTAATTAATTCAATGCATCTATCTTTAGTTATTTCTCTCATGAAGCCAAGGACTGTGCTAATGACTCTTCTAGAGCAATGTGTCAGTTTTTAAAGCCCATTAACTTTCTATGACTTTCTGCATACTAACACTCATTATTACATTATTTCCCCTGATCTTGAAATCCAATTTAAATTCCAACCATGAAAATTCAGTGATGGAACATGTTTTTTAATTGCTCTATCTTTCTACACTCAGCAGAGAACTGAGATAAGAAGTTGCAAGTTATTTTTTTAAGGTCTCTTTCACACATTTTCAATGACAAATGATCAACATGAGACAAATTTGGTGGTTATGACATGCAAAACTTTCAGCAAAAAAAAGGTTCTTATAGAATTTCTTATTATTGTAGATATATCGCTACTGACATCTTCCTGCAATTATTTCTTTAACATCTTTCCTTGTTCCAAAGGCTATGGGTTGGAAGTCCAACAGATCTTCCAAAATTATTCCCTTATGTCATATTTTGTCTCTGGTCCACAGAGAATAAATGTCATCTTCCTTTGCAAGCTTTCTTGAAGAATGCCACTTTTATTCTTGTCACGTCAAAACTGCATGTGCATATCACAAGCTTTATCATACAAAGGGCAAAAGGAAACTCTAAATTAGCTTTATATCCTCATTTCAAGGTCTAGTTGATGATGGCTTTGATAAGCTTCAGCCTGTGTAACAGGACATGATCTGGCCATGAAACAACTCTCTCCTAGGTTTTGACCAGAAAGAAAATGTGACCAAGATAAGAGCTGAAGTGTGATAAAACAGGTCCTCCAGTCTGTTTTAAGTGATGACCAGAATGACAAGGTGCATAAAACATTTTCTTGCAGGTTAGTTTAGATGTAGCTGATAAGGTGGATTTACTGGCTGCAAAGAAAGAAAGAAGAATTTCCATATAGATCATTTGGTGTTATGGAAACTTTTGCTAGGTGTGTATGTAACCTAAATTCTGCTTCAGTTCTAGTCTTCAACAGAGACAGTCAAGACAAATATCAAGGACTCAATGGAGAATTTAAATAAAGCACTGAAGAACGAACCATGTAAAATAGCCTACAGGAAATACCTTGGCCATGTGGAAGTCTTAGTCCCATTGATTTTAATTAGAACAGGACTGAGTAAGGTATTCTCAGACTTCTGAGCTACAGATTTCATCTTCATTTCTTGATGAATAGTCACAACAATCTAACAAGTTTTCAAAGCTTAGCAGAATTTGCTTCTTTTTAACCTGAGTGTTGAACAGGAACAATTTCCAGAGATTATTATTATAATATGGATGTAGCTGTGGGGAGATATATCTTGTTGATTGGTTTCACTCTGTTCAGGACCTTTATTTTATTTATTTAAAAATGAACCTTGGTCAATGATGTTAATTTTGACGTTAATGGAAAAGGCCAAAGCTCCCCTTGTGAGTTACAGTAGGTTTTCCCTTTGGGTCACATAACGGTGACAGATTATTCTTTTGTGCTCTACTTTAAATCATGTGACAGTGACTATGTCGTATACCTCAGTGTACCAGTAAGAAGTGCCACAGCTTTTCCTGGCATGGATTGAATTAGGTAGAATCTTCACCATTTTATTACATCAAGGAAGGTGCTAATGCCACACAAAGGGAGTTAAAATCAAAAGATAATGCAAATGGGTAGATTCCCAGCAAATCCCTAGTAAAACTGTTTCTTCTATGTTCACTTTCAAACCACCTCTCAATCAAGAGCAGAGCTGCTGCCTAAGTTGTCTCCAGTTTCATTAAGAGCTCATTTTATTACGCTAATGTGCCAGGAGCAATACTATCTGCCAAAATAGTGCTCTTAGTTAAATCTTTGCTTGAACTACAATTGCCCTGAAATTAAAACTGGAAAACAAAAACAACCCTCTAATTAATATGTCAGGTCTTATTAGATCTCAAAAACTGGCAAATACTTCATTTCAAGGCTGGCAAAAGTGACGAGAATTATCTGGGTGTAGCTAAATACCCATGACACTTTTGTTTCTCATAGAGTTTCAGTATAGTGAGACATTTCACTTTTTGCCAGGGATATAAGCAGCACAACTAATCAGATTTGGCATCATTCTTTAAACTGGTCTTCTACACATTTTTTTAATAAAACCCTCCATTCTGTTTAAAACATTGCAGCCTACACTGCTTTTCTCTATTTAGAAGGTATAAGCTCATTTTTTTTTCTGTTTTATACACCAGTTCTGCAGCTTCTGTAATAAAAGCAAAAGTAGTAGTGCAAGACCCAGTAGTAGTGCTAAAATGTCCAGAAATTATCATCTACCAATATTTGTCATCAAATGCACAATTGGATTATGATCTGAATACCAGTTTATTGTATCGGTTCTACCTGTTCTTTAAAAACATGCCATCACTTTCATTTTTAATTACAACAGGTTCACCGTTCATGGTGCATTGATTTTAAAAATGTCCTCATCAGAGTCTGAAGAAGGCCTCTGCACTCATATCACTGTTCAGTGCTGGGTCTGTGAGGAACAGTGGTGGAGCATGTCAGTGAATCCTCTCAACATTTCTGAATAACACTGTGCCTCTGGTTTTCAACTCCGGGATCCTTCAGTTACAATTTCTTTCTTTTTCTTCCTTCCTTCCTTCCTTTCTTTCTTTCTTTCTTTCTCTCTCTCTCTCTCTCTCTCTCTCTCTCTCTCTCTCTCTCTCTCTCTCTCTCTCTCTCTCTCTCTCTCTCTCTCTCTCTCTCTCTCTCTCTCTCTCTCTCTCTCTCTCTCTCTCTCTCTCTCTCTCTCTCTCTCTCTCTCTCTTTCTCTCTTTCTTTCTCAATTTATACTAATTCTATAGTTTTTTTTTTATTCTAATGAAGGATACTGATCCTATGATATTAATGCAATACATTGCTGTAACTGTACCTAGCCACCTTTCTGTTAGACAAATAAAAACATCTCAAAAACATTTATTTACCTATTGCTAACTGGGAGACTGTTCCCTCTTTTATTAAATCTGGGCAATCGATACCATAACAGCTTCCAAAAAAACCTATTCCAATAGACTGCAATCAGGTAAGACCACTGCCATGAAAATAATGAATCCCGTCGTACAGAACTAAACAACCTGCTTCCTTAACTAAAGCACAGCAACTGCAAATGTCTCAGATCTGCCAAAATTTTTGTCTCACTTATCTTTTTATTGCTGTTTTATGTTATCCTTTAGGACTACTTGGTCACTAACTAACCAGTGCCTAGCTATTTTGGGTCATAAAATAGAGGGTATAGATAATGATTGAAATTTGGTAGCTACCGTCTTCCAGGACCCTATAAATCATCAGCCTGTTCATTTTATTTTTGGAAAATGAAAATTTACTTACTGAAATGAATCACAAGGGGATAAATGAATCGCAACAAGGGGGAAACCCTTCTAATTTTGTAAAGGTCAGACAAGAACCAAACCTATTTTTTCTATTAATAGTAAACCTATCCATCTCAAGCTATCTGAAGTCACCCTTCTGAATAAAAGCTCTTGTAACTTACCTTAATATCAGGCAACCAAAACTGTTATGAAATTACATTCATCTTGGACTATTGATATCAGGAAATTCAGTACCTTGCTAAGATTTAGTGTCTCATAATTCAAAGGCCAGAGTTTTTGTGAAGTCATACTTTCCCTTAACAGGAGGTTAGTTTGCAAAAGCAGCTGTGTCACTTGAGATGTATAACTTGCAGATCAGTGATGTGAAAGGCTCACCTCAGCTGGAAATGATATTTAATTCCCAAAAAGGCATTATGTGATACGATGTGACAAGGCATGCCCTTCACTTCACTGCCATGCATACCATATGGCACAAAATGCCACAACCTGTTTAAGTTTAGGATATACAACTCTTATGCAGCCACATAGCCATATTTTTTTCCATGTAAGCATTAACATGAAACAGTTAAGCAGGAGAGAACTGTGTCTCAGCTGCATTAGGAAAGTGTTGCAATGGCACTTACATTCTCTCATGACTGATTTCTACCCATAAAGATAGCTAAAAGACCAAGACCAAAATACTTATACTTCTCCCTCCTGACAAACCTGCAATGGTGTGAATGTGAAGATGTACTCTACTAGTGAGGAAAATATTTCTATATTCACTTTTCCTGAGGTAAAAATGAATTTGAATTAGCTAAAAACAATTTAAAACATCTTACTGCTGTCTGCAAATTGGAGATGGTTCACTTCTATTATGTATCTGCAGTCTTTTTGGAGTAATTTCTGCTGGGCAGTCTATGCCTCATATAGCCTATTGAGCAGCAAAATATGACAGTCAGGAGTTTTAGGAAATGAGTACATGCACAACATTTTTACTGAATTTAAAGGACAGTTTTATGGGAGACAGGGGTTACATATACTAAATCAACACAAAAATTAGTTTTAGTTAAGGTGAACTGTGCACAGACAAGAATTTATATTTAGATAAAGAAAATGATCACCTGACTAAATATATGTCAAACTGTTATAAATTTTTACATTGACATGGGATGAAATTTTTCAATGTTTTAAAAACTTTTATTAGCTTTGACAGAAACTGTGCAGGTATGGGTGTGGAACTCGCATCCCTTAAGGATGCCTGTCATAGCACTGTTTGATACCTCTGGTGCTAACTGAAGTGCTAGCTGTTATGATGCAGGAAAAGGAAGTTGATCCATATATGGTTTAAAACTTTTTCATTCAATTCATGTTTAGAAAAGAAATTCTAAGACTCATTTTCTTGTTGTTTTTAATCAAACCGTTAAATTTATACCTAGTATAAAGTATGTTAGGCATTTTCCATGTATGAGAAGAAAGCCATCAAAAATTTCATCTATTTTTCATTTATTTGGACATCTGTAAGAACACAATTGCATTCTTTGAGTGCAGGCAAGAATAATGATTTGCTCCCTGTAATCAACTGAAAGTGGACCAAAGCTGTACTATAACATGGAAGCTCTGTTACAGTCAAAGTTGCAAGGTGTCTTAATTTTTCAGAGATCATAACACTGAGCTCACCCCTGTCCCCGGTGAAGGTTTTTCTGAACAGTTGGCCTTAGAATAAATATATAAAGCACTAATTACACTTCTGTTTTTTGCTTGGACATTAGCTTTCTCGTACTAAATCTTTTCAGAAGAAAAGGAATATATTTTAAAGAAATTCACATTTTCTTACAGCGGTCTCATTAAAAAAGAAGAAAAGAGAGGTGGTTTCAGTAATTGTACTTAAGTCTAGGGTAAAACTATCAATTATTGAAATTCATTAATTAAGCAAAATATTTGCTAAAGTTGCTGCACACCTCTCTCAGTTTGAAGATTTTTCTATCAAAACACAGTCTCATTAAAATTTTACATGCTAATCAGTATGTTTACAATTTCATTTTATGAGACTATAATTTTGCACGGAGGTTTTGAATTCTTTTCATTATAATTTTATGCCAATTAACTCAGAGGGGAAAAATGTAATTTACAGGTTTGCATAATTGCCCAGATGTTAAGATGTAGAACAAGTTGAGAACAAAAACAAAGACTTTTTAAGTTTATGATTTTAAAAAGAGAAAAGCTCACGTTAATTTCTTCTCGGCTGCTAATTTTGCAGCTCCATTTTTGGAAGTAATATACAGTATTCTGACTTCGATCAAACTCCAGAAAATTGTTTTTATGTTCTAGTTTTTAGTACAACAGCTTTAAAGGGGAGACTTGATACAAGCATGGATATCTGAGTTATAAAACACACACAGAGATTATTGACCTTTCTACCAAAAGCAGATAAACAGGATTATGCTCAGCAGAGTATTTTGAGTGTAAGAAATTTCTCTGTTCACAAAGTTTCAGTTACTTCTCTATTCTGTATCCTTAACTGTCTGTTAAAATCTTTGTGGATCTGTTTATTATGTAATTTTTCTTCCCCTTTCCTTACACCATTTTCTTTCTTATTTTCTGACAGAGTCTTTAGAAAAATTCTGATTCACTATATTCACATGTGTTTTCTGGGCTTCATGTAAAAGAATGGTGATGAAGAAGGGTAGCACATACTGTACAAAAGTGTGACTCTGAAATATATCTTGTAAGTGCAGAAGATGATACATACTGGTGAAGGCATCTGTTTAGGTCACTCATCATTTAAGAAATTTCCAGATGTAAAGTCAATTTCATATACTACTTCTCCATTTGTTTCATAAAAATGAATGTGGTAGAAATTTAAAGTAAAATTATATGGATTTTGTTCTATCAGGTAGCTGGACATTACAAGTCATTAGTACTGTTATGCAGGTAAAGCATTCTGTGCAGTAAGACATTTATATAATCTATAAAAAAATGAGCTATAGAATGGTTTAAAATCTTGTGTTTCAGGCTTCAAAAAAATTGTGAGAAATGTGTGAGGTACTGGAACATTATTTTCACTTTTTTGGGAAGAGGCAGCAGATCACTTAAAAGTTTATATGTTTTTATTAAACACCAAGTGCTCACCATTTTTGAAGACAATATGTTGGAACAGATGAACCACTATGAAGGAGTCTCTTTGGTAAGGGGCAGTAGACTAAGAAAAATTACTTTATAGTATAGACAAGATTGGAGACTAGAATGACAAAAATACTTTCCAAAGCCAACAGCACCTTATACACAACTAGTATAAAAGGGAAATTATCATTTATACCAGAGGAAATGGATTTGCTAGAAAAGCTGGCTGAATATGAGCCAGCGGTGTGCTCAGGTGGCCAAGAAGGCCAAGAGCATCCTGGCTTGTATCAGAAACAGTGTGGCCAGGAGGNGAGAACAAGTCCTACGAGGAGTGGCTGAGGGAGCTGGGGTTGTTTAGCCTGGAGAAGAGGAGGCTCAGGGGCGACCTGATCGCTCTCTACAGGTACCTTAAAGGAGGCTGTAGCGAGGTGGAGATTGGTCTCTTCTCCCATGTGCCAGGTGATAGGACAAGGGGGAATGGACTAACGTTGTGCCAGAGGAGGTTTAGGTTGGATATTAGGAAAAACTTCTTTACTGAAAGGGTTGTTAGGCATTGGAATAGGCTGCCCAGGGAAGTGGTTGAGTCACCATCCCTGGAGGTATTCAAAAGATCTTTAGATGTAGAGCTTAGTGCATGGTTTAGTGGAGGACTTGTTAGTGTTAGGTTATAGGTTGGACTGGATGATCCTGGAGGACTTTCCAACCTAAATGATTCTGTGATTCTGTGATTCTGTGAAAATCAGTCCCCAAATAGGTGCATTCTCTCCTAAAATACACATTTTGCTCTTACCTGGACTAGTACAGGGTACCAAAACCTTTGTAAGAGGAGTTCCTAGGTAATTTTTCATTTTTTTTTTCATCCTGTAGATCATTCTCAGAAAAAAAAAAAAAGTTCCATAATCAGTTTATCTATCTTCCCTTACTTCATCTTTTATATAAAAGCTAAAGTACATGTATAGATTGTTGTCCTTTGTCCCCTAGATTATTCAATATGCAGTAGGTACATTTCCTGATGATGCACTCCCAATTTTGGAAGTGGACAGTCTGCAGCCATAATTGAAAGCATCACTACTGTTTCTGTATCACTAACGTACCAGCATTATTCACGGAGCTTTTAAAAATCCTTGTGCATTCAATGGAGATTTTATTTATGTAATAAAGAGGTTAAGCGGACCCTCTGATGAGCTCATAAAATGCAGTAGAAACATGAAAACATACTAAGGGATTTAGCTGGATATTCCCACACGTTCTTTCTCATTTAATAGTTTTCATTATGATCCTTCTTGCTAGTCTTAAAATGAATGCTTATGTCTCCATAATGAGACTATGATAAACTTTGCCCTGTGCAATGGGTAGATTATTCTCAACTGTAGAAATGTTGGGGCATAAAATTTGACAATGTAGTTGAATACTTCAAGGGAAAACATATAACTAAGATATGGAAGTGTGTATTTTAAATATCGTGAGATACTGTCTATATATTTTAGAAGTAGAAATGATGAGAGTTCCAATTCTTCATTCTTGAGCTCAGTATTTGTGGGGAAAGGTGAGAGTGAAAGTGTTTTGTAATATGCATAATTACATTTGCATATCACCTTTGAGGAAGCTGTTTTGAATGTTTGAAAACAAAAACTACACTGTCATAATACTGGAAATTTTCTGTCAGCTTCTCTGATATACTCTATGATGTTACCCTGTTAAAGCCATTATATACAGACTGCTTCTTTCAAAGAGCAAGACAAACACACTCAAGAAAGGGTAATTCTGCATAGCAGCAGCTAAGTCTCTTGAAGTACTTCAAGAGAGACAAGGATATTTTAGTTTGGATCTGGATTTTTGTCTTCAAGTTTCCAACTCAACAAAAAATAGACATTGTAAGCATTAGTTGCTCATATAAAGGTAAATAAGTGGTAAAAATAAGGACATATATATCAATAATAATGCTCAATTTAAATGAAATAATACAATAATAATAATATTATTTAGAAGTTAGAAGCATGGACTCCTAGTCTTCAGTGTGCAATTAATTCTGTTATGAAAGCACATCTACCCACTGTTCAAGTCATAGAGTTTACACCAAAAACTAATATCTTCTGCTTGTATATCACATTTGTTTGTATTTTTTACCTAACATTCTTACATACAAAAGCACAGGTTACAATAAATGAGAAACAACCTCTATGTTTTTCAGCTTTCCTTTTTCATTCATCTGGCAGCACCCTGCTGAAGTGTGCCTCTTCAGTTTCTGTTGTACAATCAACCCTTCTCTCCTCCACTGTTTATGTAATTCTTTCACATATGAAAAGGAAAAACTGAAGAAGGAATGTCATAACCTGAGTCAGTAGTACACTTTTTATAATTTCACAGGAAAGCATTCAGTTGATTGATTCACTTGGATACGTATCTGATCATATACACAGTTATCCTTGGATCCCTATGTACGCAGTAAAAGACAGCTGGGGGAGTGATAGATTTGCAGTGGGAGGATGAAATGAGGGAATGCTGTAGAGATCTAGTCTCCTGAGAGACTAGATTTGAACAGAAGTATTGAAGTGACACCGGCAAGAATGAGAGGAGATCAGGAAATTGATGGGGGATGTAGCAGTGAGGAAGAAACAGTGGAAGCAAGGAGCTGGGACAAGAGAGGAAATATCTGGTTTGCAAAGGTATAAGGGGAAAAAAAAAAAAGAGTTGGAGATGGAAGAAAAAGGAACCTAGCTGAATTTAACTGATCTGGAATTGTAGATTCAGCCAGCCAGGCAGCAGGGAAAAGGAATGTTTGTGAAAAATGATGGAGAATGCAAACTATACACCAATAACAGAAATGTAAGGACTAATGAAGTCTAATAGAGAAAGAAATGGGCTGAGTGTCTCAGACAATTATGTGATGTGAAAAGGAAAGGAAAGAGCTCTGCACATGCTTAAGTCTATCTATATTCATGACAGCTCTTAAACATGTGTCTCCAACACCGATGATGGGCTCTGGGACCCCAGGTGCCCTGAGTTGGAGGATTGTGACTGCAGGAATGATAAACTCCCAGCCAATCCCGAAGTTGTGCAGGATTTGCTGCTCCACCTGGATGCATATAAGTCTATAGGGCCCCATGAGATTCATCCCAGGGTCCTCAGAGAGAGTTGGCTGATGTCATTGCGAGACCTCTCTCAATTATTTTTCAATGGTCTTGGGAATCTGGAGAGGTCCCAGCTGACTGGAAGCTGGCAAATGTTCCAATTTTCAAGAAGGGTAAGAAGGAAGACCCTGGTAATTACAGGGCTGTCAGTCTCACTTCATTGCCTGGTAGAATTATGGGGAAGATTATTCTGGGAGTTATTGAAAAACACCTGAAGGACAATGTGGTCATTGGTCATAGCCAACACGGGTTCACGATGGGAAGGTTCTGCTTAACAAACTTAATTTCATTTTATGACAAGGTCACCCATCTAGTTGACCAAGGGAAGCCAACTGACGTAATCGTTTTGGATTTCAGTAAAGCCTTTGGTACTCTTTCTCACAGTATCCTTCTGGGCAAAATGTCCAGCATACAGCTAGATAAAAACATAATACAATGGGTGAATGGTTGGCTGATGGGTCGGGCTCAAAAGGTTATAGTAAATGGGGTTACATCATTCTAGTGGGGTTCCCCAGGGCTCCATTTTAGGGCCAGTTCTCTTCAGTATTTTCATAAACGACTTGGATGTAGGACTAGAAGGTGTTTTGAGTAAGATTGCAGATGATACTAAATTGGGAGGAGCTGTTGACTCTGTCGAGGGTAGAGAGGTCTTGCAGAGAGATCTTGACAAATTAGAAAGCTGGGCAATCACCAGGAATATGAAACTTTACAAGAGCAAGTGCTGAATTCTGCACTTGGGAAAGGGCAACCCTGGCTATACGTACAGACTGGGGGACAAGAGGCTGGAGAGCAGCCTTGCAGAAAGGAATCTGGGGGTTTTGGTTGACAGAAAGTTGAACATGAGTCAACAGTGCGCCCTGGCAGCCAGGAGGGCCAACCATGTCCTGGAGTGCATCAAGGACAGCACTGCTAGCCAGTGAAGGGAAGTGATTGCCCCGCTCTACTCTGCGCTGGTGTGGCCTCACCTCGAGTATTGTGTGCAGTTTTGGGCACCATAGTATAAAAAGGATATGAACCTATTAGAGAGTGTCCAAAGGAGGGCTACAAAGATGGTGAAGGGGGAAGTCATATGAGCAGCAGCTGAGGTCCCTTGGTTTGTTCAGCCCAGAGAAGAGGAGACTGGGGGGAGGCCTCATGGTGGCCTGCAGCTTCCTCACGAGGGGAGCAGAGGGGCAGGCGCTGATCTCTGCTCTCTGGTGACAGTGACAGGACGCGAGGGAAGGGCATGGAGCTGTGACAGGGGAGGGTCAGGCTGGGTGTTAGGAAAAGGTTCTTCACTGAGAGGTTGGTTGGGCACTGGAACAGGCTCCCCAGGGAAGTGGTCATGGCACCAAGCCTGACAGAGTTCAAGAAGCATTTGGACAATGCTCTCAGACATGTGGTCTGATTTTTTGGTGTTCCTGTGCTGACCCAGGAGTTGGACTCCATGATCCTTGTGGGTCCCTTCCAACTTGGGATATTCTATGATTCTATGATTCCATGATATGGGCTCAGGACTCCTGCAAACACTCCAGCTAGACAGAGAATTCAATTAGATAGTACATGTCCAAACTAATCCTTTACAAATATATGTGAAGGAGGTGAGAGGAGTCACCATACTTTTCATGTGCAGAGGTGGGGAAACCACACTAGGAAATTCATAACTCTAATGTAGTGGAGTATTCCCTTTAAGAGAGGAATAAAGTGGGAAAGATTTTGTGAACAAAGTTGAGAAGGGAAAATAAAGTAGATGAATGAGACTGGCTGCTGTTCTTTCAAAGTTAAAGTTCAAAAACCACCCACAAACATATTTAATCTGGGGTCTCCCAGCATCAGCCCTGACTTCTTCCAATGATTCTCGTCCCTGGATGGATACTTTGGTCTTATATTTTACAGTGACTTTGTCTTGAATCTGCAATGCAAGCGAACATCTGCAGCTGCAGATTTCATTACCCCTACATATCTTTTTATTTTTCCTCATAAAATGGTAGATTATGAAAACATTTTCTCTCCCTGAAGAAATTTTTAAAGTGATTGCCACTGTGTATTTTCTTCTTAGTGGCTCACAAGCCAAAATGGACTATCTCTACGCATCTACCTAAGGCTGGATATGTCACACACATATGAGGAATTTTCCTGCTGCTCAGTCTTATTGCTGTCTCATAGATAAAGCTGGCCAAGGAATTCTTTGGATTTGTGATATCAACATAAAAAAGGAAATGAGATTGAAAACATTAATAAAACAATAGCTCTAGAAGACTGATCCAATGATGAACTGTCAACACAGACTGCTCCCAGTCTTTAAGTCTATGTGACAGTTTTAGTATGATGAAACATGGTAAGATGGCAAAGCAACCAAAGGAAGTAATTTTATCCAGAAATATGATTTGAAAATAATCCTCCTACTATGTCATCCAGATATAAACAATATAGTTTTTTTATTGTCCTTCATAGTAGCAATGCAGGTACAGATTTAACTCAATGAGTTTCCTATCTTTCAGAAAACCTGTCTTTCTTAGCTTTCTGCACCCTTAAATGTATTTTTTTTTTCATTCCAAGTTAGTATTTTTTCATAACATCTAAATGAAAAATTATATTTGGTCCCTTATTCTGAGAAAATTCAGGCTATTTTAGATTGAAAACTTACTCAGGTAAAAGAAATCTCCAAGAGCTGGAGGTAGCATTTTCAGGATGGCTACTGGGAAGGTCAAAATAAACTCTTTGAACACATAATTCTGTTTCTCCTACCTGATCTTTAGGTTACTTTCCTCCTACTATAACACAGGAGTACATTTTGAGAGCTTTCTTACAGAAATGTTTAAATGACTAAGTTTTGCCATTCAAAAGAGCATATCTAAAGTTATATGCTCATTTTCTAATTTTTTGAAATGAAAATAAAAAAGTTAAAACCCCATTCTTAAAGATGTTTTGGTTCCACTAAAAATAATTGCATTTTATTACAAATATTTTGAAAAATACTTTGTTGCTTAATGGGCCAATTTCAAAAAATCTTTCCCCAAAATCATGCACAAGAAAAATCCGAAAAAATACCTTTAGATAGATATGTGCAGCTAGGTGTTTAAAAATCACACATTTCTGCCTCCTTAAGAGCAAATATGGGACATAGACCAATAGACATAGAGAACAGCAACTCAAGAGATAAAATGTAAATTCCACCATCAGTTTTAAAGCTATATTCTTACATTTTATCAAGATTTTGAGTAGATTTGATTCCACTGACTTCAGTGATCTCTGAACAAGATGTTTCCCTAAACATCAAATTAACTACAACTTCAAAAAATATCTGTTTCAAGAATTGTTCCCTTTCCAATAGAAGAATACTACTTTACATAAACAAATATAGTTATATCAAAATAGAAATATACTGTGCATAGCTAAAATATGTGTTTCTGCATCTATAATATTCAGATGTCCCTCATTTTTTAATTTGAATGTTTGTACTTCTGTGATTATAAATCACTTGTAATTTTTACTTCTGAAGTTGTGATGTCTACAGACATATTGCACTAAACAATAAATGTTCCCACTGTTGCTGATGTGACAGAGTTATTTTTCCTTTGTTTTGCTTCAGAAAGTAACCAAGTGGAGTGGCACAAAATAAGTCAGAATACATCAATTGAATTGACATCAGCTCCAAGGTATAAACAAATTGATTGAAGCTCTCATATTTTAGTTTTCAGATTCTATTGAATGAGATGAAATTAGAGTATGATTTAGATAAATCTCATCTTTGGCTTCTGTCTTAGAATCAAGCACAATCATTGAATAACTGCAGTGGAGGAAAATGACAGAGTTTTACCAGAAAAATTTGTACTTCCAGGTCATTTTTAGTTCATGTTTATTCTAAAACAATAGACAGCTATCCTGTCTGTCTAAAGCTCTTGCCTGACTAATGCCTTTTATTTTATTTGGTTTTTTGGACTTACAGGACAAAATCTTACTGTGCATGTTTCATTGCATAAATGCACCAAAATATACGGGGAATATTTATTCTTCTGTTATTACATTGGATCAAATTTATTAGCAACTACAGATTTATAGTTATCACAACACTAAAGAGAATGAGATCCACCTAATTTGCTTTTATGATAAACATTTCTTTAAATGTAAATTTTGTTATTTCTTTTATAGAAGCATTGAACTATATTCTCCAATGCTTTATTTATGAATTGTGTAACTCCTGTATAACTAAAACAACAAAAAAGTGCTTTATTTTGAAGTGTAAATATTTTTGTTAGATTGATCCAAATATTTGAAAACATGCACGTCAGTAAAAAGTGTGTCTGCAGACAGATGGGTCAGACAAATGCATCTAAATTATGGTCTGTATCCAATTTAAGAGTCAGAACAGCTAGAAGTCAACAACTAAAGGACATTGTTTGATGACTAGTTGAAAAAAGTTAGTGATTTCAGCTGATTTTGGTAAATGACAGACTGAATCTTAAAATTGCTAACAAAACAAGGAGTGAATTATGAAATGAACAAGACTGTAGACATGTGTCCATTTAATCCCTGGACATAATTTTTCTAATAGACATAAAGTGGTTGTACTCTTACTTACCTCTTTGAACCTAATCTGTTACCAAAAATGTATTTTATCTTAAGCCTCTGTTAGACACCATATAACAAGTTTAAAATTTTCTTCATCTTGACTTTTTTTCCAATTTATCTTCATGAAGATTTTGACTCCCTTTTAATCCTGTTTTGCCTTTGTACTTTTATCTCTCTTCATGTTCATAGAATCATAAAATCACAGAATGGTTTCGGTTAGAAAGACCTTAAAGATCATCTAATTCCAATGCCCTGCCATGGGCAGGGACACCTTCCACTAGACCAGGCTCAAAGCCTGATCCAACCTGGCCTTAAACACTTCCAGGGATGGGGCATCCACAACTTCTCTTGGCAACCCGTTCCAGTGCCTCACCACTCTCAGAGTGAAGAGTTTCTTCTGAATAGCTAATTTAAATCTCCCCTCTTTCTGTTTAAAGCCATTACCCCTTCTCCTATCACTACACTCCTTGATAAAGAGTCCCTCTCCAGCTTTGTTGTAGGCCCCCTTTAGGTACTAGAAGGCTGCTATAAGGTCTCCCTGGAGCCTTCTCTTCTCCTGGCTGAACAACCCCAACTCCCTCAGCATCTCTTCATAGGAGAGGTGCTCCAGCCCTTTCATCATCTTCATGGCCCTCCTGTGGACTCATTCTAATATGTCCATGCCCTTCTTGTGCTGGGGACCCCAGAGCTGGATTCAGAACTCTAGGTGGGGTCTCACAAGAGCAGAGTAGCAAAGGAGAATTACCTCCCTCTTCCTGCTGGTCATGCTTCTTTTGATGCAGCCCAGTATACGGTTGGCTTTCTGGGCTGCAAGCACAGATTGCTGGCTCATGTTGGACTTCTCATCAACCAACACCCCCAGGTCCATCTCATCAGGGCTGCTCTCAATCTATTCTCTGCCCAGCTTTTATTTGTATTTGGGAGTGCCCTGGCCCAGATGCAGGATCTTGCATTTGGCCTTGTTGAAATTCATGAGGTTCACAAAGGCCCTCCTCTCAAGCCTGTCAAGGTTCCTCTGGTTGGCATCCCTTCCCTCCAGCATGTTAACTGCACCACACAGCTTGGTGTCATTAGCGAACTTGCTGAGGATGCACTCGATCCCACTGTCCATGTCACCTACAAAGATGTTAAACATCACCGGTCCCAATACTGACCCCTGAGGAAGAATATTAGCAGAAGAGACAATTTCTTGGTCTGCAGTAGAGAACTAAGAAGACTTTATAAGCTCCTTTATCTAGAAAATGACCCCTAGTTTTTCCCAGTCCTATACCAAAATAAGAACAGAGCATAGGACGCACACCAGACTCTATCCTCTTTGGAAAGAAAACCTGAGTGCACAACCTAGACAGGAATCATGGCATGCTCTGTCAAAGTCCTTAATTCCTTGATAGCAAATATATGATGTCATGGTACTCTGCAATATGGACTTGTTATTTACACAGCTGATATTATTCTCAACTGTAATTATCTTATTGTGAAGCAGGGTAATGAGAATATTTATCTTGAAAACATCGTATTTAAAACATTTTAAAAATCATGAAAAGAGTGTACTATACAGTGTTTTAGATATTTTTCCTTGAAAAAGCTATTGAACACAACATTATTCCCATAGAGTAAAAAATTTTAAATACAAATGTATTTGCTGCATTTTAATTAGTTATTCAATAATGTCATAGTCTGACAATAAAGAGGCTGACCTATATAATATCCTAATGTATTCAATGACAAGGACAGTTTAGTTCCAGATCAATTAGTTCAATTCCGATATTTGTTTAAATGTATACCTGTAACAAATGACTAGCATCAGACAGCTAGTAAATAATTTACCTTTTGAGGAGTATTAACTCTGTCTTCTGAGATACTTTTTCCAGCTGCAATGTTATAGATTTGATTTCCTTTCAAGAAACTGTACGGTAATACATAAATGATTTAAGGATTATAAGTATACCAGGTTATTTTAGATCATTCTAATAAAAGATATAAGATAGACCATTGCATATGAAACATATCAAATTAATAGAAGACTTCTCTTCAATAAACTCTGTATGATATTCTCCTGATATGCAATTGGAAAAAAATAATCATTTAAAATGCTTGCAAGCCCCCAAGCCTTGTATTAAGACAAGGTTCCATAGAATTACAGCTTTAACTGCCTTACTTAATTTTTCAGCAGAGCAATGGAAAAATAAGCATGCAACTTGTAAGCTCGTGTATGATGGTAAATGGGAAAGTTAGCATCTCAGAAACGTCAAAGTAACCCCTTTTATAACAACAGAACAACGGACAGTTAGGATTGAAAGATGCAATGGAAAGGTAAATCTCGACTAAGAGAAAGTGTAAAAATGTGCTTCTTATGAGGGTGTCATGATACCTTACAACAATGCAATACTAAATAAAAAGTAGCATGCAAAGAATGGTTATTACGAATTCATTGTCAGCCAGGAAGAATGCATCAAGTGAGGTTGGGAAGGTTCTCATTAACATGTTCAGCAATGAAAAACTTTCTGAAAATTGCTGAAAAGGGAATTATTTTATATGTCCAAATGGATTAGACCAAAAGGAAATAACTAAATAGAAGAAAGAAACACTTTGACTAAGTAACAGGAAAAAAAGAATTGTAACAGTGATGGTGGTTATACGTAAAGCTGAATTGGAAGAGGATGCAGTACACGTAACATCAAAGAAGCACCTGCCAGCAGTGGTGAAGGTATGTTTTCTTGTATTAGGCAGAGAAAATTGACTAGATAACCTGCTGAGGATTCTTTTAGCCAATTACTGCATTAAACGATTCCAGACCAAACCTGGGAAAGTAATTAGGAACATTCATGTCTTTAAGCATATAAATAATCGTACTGAATCTGGTCAAATAATTTTTGTGCTACCAGTCAGTGCATGTTCTTGCTTATGCAGGGCTTATATCTTACTGCATAAATGGATCTCTCATTTCCTAAAATTACGCTTCACTATGTTAACCTGTCTGAACTGCTTCTCATACAACTTTCTGTAATCTGCTCCCCTTTCCCTAGCAACCAAATCTAGTATATAAGAGGGTACATCCCAACAAGTCCTTGTAGTTCCCTGCTATGAATGTTTTGTCCAGGAATATACCCACAGTCATCCTTAGGAAACCATCCTGTAGAGTGACCATTATGTGCTGTCCTAAACTTTTGCTTCCCATTCTTTAAGCAGCTTGAATCCATTAAAGGATCTTTCTGCAGTCCCCTGGCAGATTTGTCCCTTTCATGGTTTTTACTATGGAATCTTCTCAAATGCTTCTGAATATCCGTATACTATATATCCACTGAATCCCCTTTATAAACTTCTCACTGACATCTCCCTTTGGCACACTCTAACAGAAGTCATACTGATTCGATTGCTTTTCTTTATTGTAGATTCTTCTGTCATACCAGAGACAGAAGTCAGTCATCGATTTCTAGTTTCCAGAATCCCCTCCTTGGCCATTTTTCTAGAGTTATGTTGTCATTCTCAAGTCCTTTGGCAGTGGCTGTTTGTAATTCTAGCTTGTGCACTTTGGCCAGCTTTCTAGCAGCTTAAGATCTGAGACCCTTCAGGAGTCTCAGCTGAGTGGCATCTAGCTGTGATGATTTTTTGACATCTGACTTACCTAGGTGATGTAATAGTTCCAGTGTATTTAACTCAATCTGATCCAGCTTCTTTGACCTCTCTGCTGCAGAGTCAGGTGTTGGACCCTGCCCTAGACCTTCAGACAGGTTCAAGTCTGAAACAAAGGATTTATTGGTCTTCTCTGATATGGCCTGATCACCTGGCATATGCTCTTAACACCTTTGTCCTCAAACATTTCCACCAGTTCCTCAGCAGGTTTGCTGCTTTTGATGTGCTTAGAGTACTGTTTTACTGCCACTTTAAGCATGCTTTGCAAGGTTTTAGGTCTGACATTTCTGGTTCAGGTCTCTAAATTTCATGCTTACATTTGACCTTCCATTTTAATAGATATTCCTTTTCTTCCTATTTGAGCAAGTTTTTCATTTTTTAGAGGCTAAAATATTAGCTGCAGCAGTCTCCTTAACTTTTTCAGGCAGACATGCAGGGGACTTTTGGACAATTTTGGTTTCTTTTTGAGTTATAGCACACATTCTACCTGGGCTTCTAATACAGCATTTATAGTAGCCTTCATGCTACATGCAGGCTTTTTGAACAACTCCATCTTGTCTTCAAAAATTTGTCTTTCTTTACAGTTCCCTTTCTTGAAATTGAATATCACTATGGTTGATTTATTTGGCCTGTTCTCTCCCACTGCACTCTTAAAAATAATTGTACTGTGGTTTCCATTACAGCACAGCTCTCCCACTGATTTTTCTTGGACCAGGTCCTTTGCATCTCTCAGGGCAAAAATTCCAAATATTCTCCTTTTCTATGAGCTCTAAGACAAGGTGATACAGCAAACACTCATTTACTGAGTCTGAATTTATCTCTACGTCACATCCATATGAGGCACTGTTTGAGTCTACTGGAATAGTTGAAATCCCCTACTATCACTCCTTTTCTGATATTTGTAGCTTGTCCAATCTCATTTCATGTTTTCTGGCTGCCTGTATTCATCCTGATAGGAAGCTGCAACCCTCAGATAGCTTTTGCTATTAGGAACTGGGGATTCCACCCAAGTCTCCTTAGTGCTCTCCTTTTCTCTCTCTTAGTGCTTCTCCTTTCCACTAGATTCCTAAAATATTGATATTCTGGTACCATTGTACCTGACAGACTGTCCTTTTTTCCACCAGGTCTCTCAGTTGCCCATTATTACTGTCTTTTGGTGCCTGTATTGCATGTGGGTGGCAGCATGCGGGCTGCAGTAGCCTCTGTAAGAAAAGACCAGGGGCTGCCCCATGCTGGACACAGCCATTTCCAGCCAGCTCCAAAGTGGATCCACTGCAGGGCACAGCTGAGCCTATTAGTGAAGCTAGTGGCACCTCTGTGAGAACATATTTAGGAAAGGAAAGAAAATGCCATGACGTTAGAGAAGGAGGGAAAAAAAGAGAGGAGCATCCATGCAAACACCAAGGCCATTGAAGAAGGAGGAGGAGGAGCTCTAGGAGTCACACACAGTTCTAGTAGTCAGCCAGTAGCAACAGCAGTTACATATATCAGTCAAGAAAACACTAACAGCAACAAAACTGCTTTATCATGATTCATAAACCATAGACATACTGAGATAGGCATGAACACAAAAAGAAAGTCTGCAACTTCTACTATCATCAGACAGACCTTGGTGCTTGACCCACTGAAGAGTTGCCACTCATACTTCAAACTTGTGCATGTTGTGCTTGACAGAGCAGTACTTACTACTATAGAGGAGCACAGATTTTGCAAAGAAACAAATCAAAACTCTGAGCAAGATTTGGAAGAGGCAGTCTGAGGTATGATGGATGTTGTCTGACCACATTGGAAGTCACTTCCAGTTAGTTTTAATGGAAATTCATTTTTTTTTCTTTTCATAGAATTCAGTTACCACCAGGGTAAATAAACATAACAAAAGCAAATAAGTATTAATGAATTCTGTAATTAATATGAAATAAAAGTAGAAGATCAACAGCATATGTTACAGGGGTGGAAGGAATATACAGGGATTTGTGAGTGGTATTGCACACTCCAAAAATGTGCTGGAAGGATAAACTCTCAGATTAGAACATTCACTTGGTTAAATTTTCTAAGAAAATGGCAATACTTTCTTTAAATTACTATCTTTAGCACTAACCTGATATTACAATAAAGTGAAATACCCCAAATTTTCATTGCCAAGAGAGAAAAATTCTACCAGTAGCTGTAGGTTATGTAAACTCTTCAAGGCAACCAGGTGTATATTTAAGAAAACCTATATGAAGACCAATCCAGAACTGGATTACATCCAGAATTGCAAGAAAATAGAGTTCTGTGCTTTAAAAACAGATATGTAGGGCAAGAAAGGTGTTCAGAAACATATGTAGCTTGAACTTCTTTGAGTCCTCTTCTAATTGAGAGGTGAAGACATGTTTAATTATAAAAAGTAATGATTTAAGGAAGTAAAGACTAAAAGGAACATTTTTCAGGACATCTGAAAAAGTGAAAGGTATGTTTTTTAAAGTCTAGATCAATACTGTCCTTCTCTTGATGCCAACTTTATTACTCTTTTCCACTTTATAACTTCTATTTATATGGAGTCCTCTGAGTCCTAAACTGCTTTTTCTGCATGTCTAGCTTCTTGTTATAAAACCTTCCTCTCTCAGTACTTTGACAGCACATCAACCAACAAATCTCACTTGTGACAAACTCTAATGATTGAAGCACATATCTTGATTCCTCTCAGTACCTCAATACATTTCTGATTCAATACAGACTTTACTGTTATTAGCTCATCTTGCCTTTTACTGTCTCTTTTCATCCATCAAGCATAAAATACATGTCACTCCTACAATCATCAGATTTGAAAGGCTGGGGGGGGACGAGGATAGCAATATTAGCTTTAGTTTCTAGACTACCTATTCAATATGTTGGCTTGGAAAATACCAATTTGCTTCAAATCAGTCAGTCTTCCACCAGAAAATCTTAGGCTAGTTTTAGTTACATACTTGAGAAAATCACGAGGCCACTATTTGCTTGAAAAATGATCTATCAGGAGTTTAGCATAACAATTAGCATAACATTTATGTTACAAACATGTTCACATCCCTTTTGTGGTAGATGTTAGAGCTCACTGGGGCCAACATTCCCTTGACAGTACAATCATGTCCAGCATGGCCGATATCATAACTCCAACTTAAAGAAGGTCAGAGTCAGAATCTTTTCAGTGCAAGTAATTATGCTGGGCATTTAGACACTCTATTCTTGGTTGTTGTTGTTGGTTTTTTCTTCTGTTTTAATGTTATATTGACACAAAAGTAGATGTTAGTTCTGTACTGTTCTGCCTTGTAAGCTCTGAGGAAATTCTAACAATGAACAGGTTTTGGACGGAAAGAAAATTTTCATATGAATGTTTGATTTTTTAAGGAAGGAGTAGATGCTGAAGGATGGTTGACAGTTTAAGCTTTTAATAGCTATTTGTAATGTCTATTTGATTTGAATAGTTGAGCCAGACAAAAGTGAGTGCTAATGAATCTGCCATGAGAAACCTAGTAAATTATAGATATTCTAATCAGAAACCAAACCTAAGAGGAAGGACAAAACATAAGGAACACATAATTCCGAGCTTTTGGCTTATAAACCAATTGAGAACTGGACAGATGTGTGGAACCCATGATCCACGTCACTAAATTATGTGAAGAAATGTATGAACTTCATACACTCATTATCTGTAGATTAATTTTTCACGGTACATCCAAACTGAGAAATATGAATTTTGTGCTTAGAGACACCGAATTATTTAAAGAATAACTTTGTCTTGTTCTGTTTGGTTTCAAGCCACAGTTAAAAAAGTAACAAAGTCTTTATTCACAGTTTTAGATTTTGTTAATTGCAGTGGCATTTTGCTTACAATGTGCCCTCGAGGCAAAGCAGGCCAACAGCCTGTTTTGGAAAAAGCATTGCCAGCAGGTTGAGGGAGGTGATCTTTCCCCTCTGCTCAGCACTGGTGAGACACCTCTGGAGGGCTGTGTCCAGGTCTGGGCTTCCCAGTACAGGAGAGACACGGATGTAATGCAATGAATCCAGCGAAGGGCCACGGAAATGATTAATGGACTGGAGCAACTTCCATACAACAGGAAGCTGAGAGGGATGGGACTGTTTAGTCTGCAAAAGAGAAAGTTCAGGGGGATCTCCTCAGTGTGTATAAATACCTGAGCAACCTGCCCTACCAAGTTGACCATGCTTCAAGCAGGAAGGTTGGACTAAGTGATCTCCAGAGGTCCCTCCCAACCTCAGCCATGCTGTGATTCTGTAATTCTAGACATCATCTTCCAAATACAGTTGTGAGTTAAAAATATAATTTTAATTGTATTATAATGGAGGTTTGAAGGAAGTTTTTCTGTATACAGTGAGATGATAGTGGACATGAAAGTGTTTAGGTCTACCACAGAATCTTTGAATATAATTACCTCCCAAAAGTTATTAATCGTATAAAAGTGGATGAGTAGAAAACAAAAAGTTAGAAGTGCTAATCTATTTTTGTCACTAGTCCTCCTGTGTACAAAACAGACAGGCAGTCAGACAGTGTTAGTGCCAATAAGCTTCACGTTCAAAGGAAAAGCAAATTGAATAACACAGTTTGTACTGTGGAGCAGGTCACTAAAACACCACAGATGAATTTTATCTTTTGCTTGCAAAGTTCAAGATCAACACCATCATTTATTTGCCTGACATCCTAATAGAGCTTTTGTTGGGGGAATTCTTCAAGATAATGCATCATGTGAACTCTAAAGCAGTAAGTCTACAATACAGTTTTCTAAGACAGACCTCTGTATCCTGCAAAATAGTAGCAATCCATTAACATCAGTTGTATGTGGTATACATGCAGGGTTCTGCACTGAAGGTATAAAAAATACTTGACCAGTGCCATGAGATTTCTAACGCTACAGTTTTTAGAGGAGATGTTGTTCACACATTTTAAATGTGGCCTGTATTTAACCTGCTCTTATGGCTTTTACTGGTTCATACCAAAACCATTAAAGCTGTTTATACAGTTATAATAATACATACGAAGAAAATTAGAGAGAGCTTAGAGTTTAGGTTTATAGATTTTGAATTATTAAAGAAAGGAAGCATTCTGTTTCTGGTGATATGACTGTCTACAACAGAATAATTTTTCCATTCTGCTTCAATGAACAAAAAGTTATTGATGGGTCAGAAATCTGCCTTTCCTGGCAGATGCTGCCTTTCCAGCAGTTTCCCTCTGCCAGAACTGTCTGGTCTTCGAGTTGTCATTTATTTCTTTAAAATTTTTAACGTTAAGGCTGAAAAAGGATATAAGAAAGCATCCTCTCATATATACTCTGGTTTGTATCTACACCACTGAATGACACTTTAAGGTTAAGGTTGCCTCAATGTGTAAGTTACAGGCTGTCAGCAGCAAGCTCACAGCCCAGCATGCTGTAGAAGAGGATGGAAACATGGCTACTTTGAAGTTGTTCGTAATTTCCATCAACATCAGCAAAGTTTCAGGCTTATGACAGGAAAGCAGCATTCCCAAGGAGAAAGTAATGGACAGATGCAAAAAGCAGATGAAGCTTACTCAGGAAGAAGGATACGGAGAAAGAAAAGCATGCTTCACCTTTTTCACTGAGCCATTGCAACATCAAAAGCCATACACCAGTGTGCATAGCCAAACTCCATCTAGACAGTAGCAGACCAAGAAGAAGAATCTATTATAATTTCAAAAACACAGGACAGAGGGTAATTAAGCAATTCTAAATCAACTGACTGTTCTAGAACATTCTGAAAGGATTTTCGATGAGAATCTGAAGAAAAATGCAGAAAGGCATAAAAACAAGATTCTGACCTGCAGTAGTAGTTTGTATCACAAAGGTTATCTCAAATTGTAACGGAAAGTGGGTCTCTGTTCTTTTTATCTTCTGCCCTGGATGCATTTGTCCCTGAGGTGAAACAGGAAGGCATTCAAGCCAAATGCTGAAACAAAGCATGCTTGTGCATAAAAAAAGAGCCAAATAATTCCATGAGAGGACAGCCTTTTAGCCTTTTCTGCCACCCTTTCCGCCACCCTTTCCAAGTCATGTTGGCAGGGTCAAAATCTGCAGAATGCAAGTTACTGCTTCTGTTTTACTTTGAGTTATTAACCTGTGGGTGGATTTAAAAATATATTGAATACCTTTTCAAACATTCTGTAGTAAATTTTTTATATTGAAAAAAGAGCAAGAGAGACTATTTGATTTGTGATATCAGCACTGGCACCTTTATCTTATTTTCTTCTCAATATAAATATAAGCTATAAAAAGAAGTATTTTTTTTATATATGTGTGTATTGACTGATTCCATTTTAATGTACTTATCTAAGCCTTTGGTCCAAAAGCCCTCAAATCATCACAGAAAGCAGCCAGATGTATCATTTAAAGAAAAATGTTAAAGAGTAATTCCAGTAAGGTGTTGGAGAAAAACAGAGGAGATTAATACTTTGATTTATTTTTATGCTGTGAGATAATTTACCTGTTCTTGTGACAAGGAGTTTCTGGTTCTTTTCTATTTCATATAAATACTAACATATGAAATAATGTGCATACATCTAGAAACACCTTTTATTATATATAGAAAATCAGACGTTCATGTGTGTATTTATATATGTGTACATGGGAGAAAAAATTCTCATACTTGTCCTAGTAAAGAATGTGGAAATACACTGTGGGATCAGCATGTCCCATATTCAGACAGAAAGCTTAATGGTCTCAAAGTGTGTATCTTCATTAGAAAAGAGAGAAAAGAAGGATCAGAATGCTGCTGTTGTTTCTATGGTTGTTTCAATGGATGGCTTGGAACTCATTTGTTAATGACCATGCAAATATTCATCACATTTGTAAAGATTTAAATTATTGTTTCTCATGCATATTTATGTATGCATATGTATTTTGGAACTCATTAAAGCAGTTCAAAAAAAATTCTGTAACAAGCACCACAATTCCAGCATTGCCTTGGAAACACATTTTACTAAGGGCAAAATTCAGGAAAATACTTATATATCCTTAGCTTTAAACATGTAAACAACCACTTTTACTTCTCATCACATGCCTGGACTAACATGCTCTAAATCAGACTTGGATTTGGTTGCTCTTCTGGATTCTTGCTTAGTGAGGACTAAGCTCTCACATTTCATAAAATTGAAGTTTCATGTTACAAAAAAGTAGATAAAGTGTTGTGAGTTGACTCACACAGGTGCTCACTCACTCCCCGTCACCTCATTGGGATGGGAGAGAAAACAAGAAGAGCAAAAGCAAGAAAACTTGTGGGTTGATATAGCTTAATAAGTGAAAGAAAGATGAAAAGAAAAAGTGATACAAAGACAATCATTCACCACCTCCCACAGGTAGACTAATACCCAGCCAGTCTCTGAACAGTAGCCACCTAACATTGGCACACTACCCACACCATTTCAGCCACAGATCCAAAACACAGCACCATATGGCCTGCTAATGAAGAAAGTTAACTCCATTCCAGACAGACCCAGTACATACAGTAAGTTTATATCTTATTGTTTTTCTGGAAAGGTTTGCCTGAAAAAAAAAAAAAATTATTGGGAAACATAAGTAAAA
>VXAA01003303.1:0-37085 GCA_013399115.1 Anseranas semipalmata | reverse complement strand
AAAAAAAAAAATTAATGGGAAACATAAGTAAAAAAAAAAAAAAATTAAATATATTAAGAAATACTCGTGATATCTCAACTAAATATGCAGTTCTTCCCTATTAGTTTTGTTTGGAGAGAACCATATATAAGATGGTATTGTCACTTTCCATGACATCACAGAGTCTATGTTCCTGCAAAATCCAGTATGTTAAGTGCATACCGTTAGACCTTGGAGATCCTTTCAGTTCATATGTGCATGTGAACATATCTACCTGGCTACCTCATGTTTAGTTGACACATAGGAGCTGGTTTACAGTGACAGTCAGGGGACAAAAACTTCCCCCAGCATTCTCCAGCAGATGGACAGAGGATTTTCCTACTTATTCTATTTTCCAAAAAAAAAAAAAAAAAAAAAAAAAATGAAACCAGTGTTTACATTCTTCCTATTTCAGTTTGAAATCATGATGTGAAAACAAAAGAGTACAAGAAGCTTNAAAAAAAAAAAAATAGAATGCAAACTATCCCATTATAAGCAAGCACAGGAGAAACTGAACCCACCATGTATTCTCAAAAGACAAGAATTAAGGCTTGTAGTAAACCATTAGGACATAACTGTCTACTGTTACTATTCACAGACATGTTATGGAAAGTCAAACAACTCATACAAAAGTGACGAGGGATTCAACAAGGACAGGACAGCAACAAAGTTTGGGGAAGATAAAGCAGAGTAAGGATACCAACACAGGAGAAAACTGCATGGAAGATGAAGGAGACAGTTACAAAAATGCCATCTGGCACTTTTTTAGCATAAGAAGCACTTCAGGATGCTCTCAGTTGTAACTCCTCTGGGCACATTCACATTCCCTACACTTGCACGGACTTCTTAGAGAAAGTGTATTTGGTGCACACATGGAACAGGTCTTCCAGTTTCATTTCCTCCTAAAGGAGGATTGTTTGCATGCACTAAATGTTTGCAATGGCCGAACTAGTATATGGTAAACTGGGATGATCTGAGTCCACTTTAGGTCCACAGGCCTATTTCTGAAAGGTATAGGATTTCTTAATAGCAGTTTGTGTCCTTATAACAATGTAACATAAATTGAAGCAAGAACAGTAACCTCCTTCAAATTTATAAAAGAAATATTAAAATTCATTTCAGTTTTATTTTATTTTTGTAATTGTAATATTTTGCAGTTATTAAATGCAATAGTAGTCAGGGTAGTTTAATCAAAACGTTAAGAAAATGATGGCATGCAAAAAGTAATGAAGATAAAACCTTTTTTGATATTTAGGCCTATATTTATGTAGGTGAATATAGAAGATTCTTCTGGTCATAGGTGAAAATGCCTCACTTAAGAATATATTAATGCCTGCCTTATTTTTATATAAAGAATAGAGAGAAAAAAAATAAAAAAGAGGAAGAAGTTGAGAAAGTCTTCAGAAAAGTTGAAGAATAAAGGAAGGAAAGAAAAATGATATAAATGAAGTGTTGGGAAGACTAAGATACAATAATAGTCCTATTGAAGACCATGTGACTAACTCCACAGCATGATCATGAGGGAGTGATAAATTACACATAAAAGACGGCAATGAAAAATTTAGTGCATTTCAAGAGTTAGCTTTCAGCACTATTTTCTACAAAAGCCCTGCTAAATTATAGAAGCAGCAGCCCCAAGAAGGAATGCACGTGTTTTCCTCATGAAATATTTGGGCACCAAGGAATCTCTACTAAACATGGGCATTGAGCATTTCTTGTGATGTCTCAGTCACTTCACAGTAATACAATACTGCTAATGAATCTCAAGTCCTTATTCAAAACATTTTACAAAAATCATAAACCCTTGATAGCCTTGTGAGTCTTTGAATATATATGTAGTTCCTTCACAGATTTATCAATTCTCACCTTAAAAAAAAATCACTCGAAATCTTACCAGCCATTTTTGCAAAGATATTAATTGAAATCATCTTGCACAAACTACGAATTAAAATTGTTTCAGTGATGAATTATAGTGGTGTCTCAGTCACCCGGTGATCAAAACATTTTCTTCTGTTCTTTACAAATGAGCACCTGATTTGGAGCAGACATTTATATGATTATTTCTAAATGTAATACTTTCTTCCTCGTAATAGTACTATTTTATTATGCTTCTTCCTATACAATATTCTTACAGTCCTTTGTGTTGCTAAAACGACAGACAGTTTTGCGTTATGAACAGATTTCATTATCACATTCCCACTTTTAAAACTAATGTGACAGTACTTGAAAGATTCACATTGATTTTAACAAGCTTTGGCTCATTCTCCAAAGATACAAAAAGTATATAGTGAATGTGACACGATTTGTTTCTCATTACCACTGTTCATTTGCCAGCCACTTTGGCTTCGCTTGCTCAAAGAAGACATGTATTATCTTCTGGAAAACACCATCATTCAGTCAAGTACATGCAGTCATACCCTTTTTAGTTAAATGATGCTTTGTTTACCAGTTTAAATGATTTTTTAAAAAAATTATTTTTGTTACATTGCTTTGGACTATCATGCAACACTTGCAAATTCATTTTGAAGGTTCAAGTAATATTTTACATTTTTAATTGAATAAGAGTGATTACATGTTTCATATTAATCTTTAAATATCCTAAAATGTTCTTTTCTAATAAATTAATATTAAAACATAAAACAAAGAAAAAATGTTCATGAAAATAGCTATGCTTTCCTAGATTCCTACTACATTCAGAAGGAGCAAAGACATGTTTCTAATTATTATTCAAACACTATTTAAGCAGAAAGCTGAATTATGGTACAGCTAGTCTCAAAGGAGCAGCCTAGTTTACTCATACTATTGCAACTCCTTCAGAAAAACAAATGAAGTGGAGCAGGCTTTTTTATTAGCTTAAACAGCTTCTTCCTCCAACCTATTTAAATATAAATAATATGCACAAAGAGAGGAATAACTAAGATAAAACACCCTAAAAATGATAAAGATCACAACATCAACTGATTGTTTAAAACTTTGGATTACCTTTGAAACAAACAATGTAATTGATCCAATCCTTTAGAACCTTTCTAATTAAAAACTCTCAGCAAATATATTGTATTTCCAATAATATACTCATAATAGCAAAGGGACCTGATAAGTATGATGCTCCATTAATCTTTTAGGTTGTCCTTTTTTTTTTTTTTTTTAAGTCTTGTTATAATATATTTTTTCTTCTTACTTTTAAGTTCGGTTGGAAACATGATCCAAAAATGCTACAGAATTAAAGTACTGAATTTTTCAGTTACAGACATTATAAAAGTGCCAGAAACAGAAATACACCATTTTTTTTCAGAAGTCTAGCATTCAATGGCAGTGAGATTGATAGTGTTTTGACTGACTGAAAGAAAGGCAGCTCAGATCTCAGTTAAGTTTCATATTCCAAACATCCCATGCTGAGCATCAGTCTGTTCTGTGCAAGCACTTTTTCCTTAGGTGAGTGCAGTTCCTCTTGTTTACTTAGTGTTTCTGTTTATGCTTGTTTCTCACCCTCCCAATGTAAAGAGCTTTGCTCTGCCTTTTTGATAACCATCTCTGAATGCTGGGGGACTGCTGTTAGGTTCCCCTGAAGCCATCTGCTCTCCAGGTTGAACAAGCCCAAGCTCCCTCAGCCTCTCCTCACAAAGTACTCCACACCTAATTAGCCTGGAGACCCTTCTCTGTACTTGTTGCAGTTTATCAGTCTCTTTCCTCTACAGGGTGACCCAAAAACTCTATGCAGGATTCTAGATGGAGTCTCACAAGTGCTAAGCATAGGGGGACAATCACTCACTTGGACTTTCTAGTTGTACTGCTGTCAGTACAGACCAGGACAGTCTTGGTCTTCTTTGCTGCCAGGGCACACTGCTGGCTTATGCCCAGCTTGCCACCTACCAGAAGGATCCCCAGGTCCTTCTCAGCACAGCTGATCCCCTGCCAGTCAGGTCCCAGTTTCTATCATTATTCCAGAGATGTTGCAAGGATGTGACCACACGCAGAACTCTAGTTAGTCCTGCTTGTTTCCCAGGCTGCATGCATTTGAGCACATACGCTTGAGGTGGGAGTCCTTTCACCTTGTTTTATCATTAGTGACATTTTGAACCCATCATTATGCACCCTTGGCTGTCTACCCCTGCTTACTGCTTTCTCACTTATCTGTGGGTTGTAGTCTCCCTTGCTGGATGTTACTGGTTCAGAGTTTTCTTCAACAGGTTGGCTACCCAGCTGGCAAAGATGCTTTTGTCCCACTTTGTCAGTCAGATCCCATCATTCCTCAGCAAAATTTAATCCTTAGAGACCCTGTGGTCATAAAAAACAAAACTCTGCCAATGACATCAGCAGTGCAGGCAGGTATCCTCCAGGATATATCCACTCCTAGCCAAGCCTTTCCCCTTCGTCAGCAGGATTAAGGAGACACCAGACGGGTTGCATATCCTTCACCTTTACCCCCAAAGCCAGGGAGTCAGTCTTGATATGGCCAGTGTTTTCCCTAAGAGTACCATGTAGATGAATAGCAGAGGGTAATAGTCTGAAGACTAGACAAGCCTTGTCAGTCTCCCTAAAACATCTTGGATCTGAGTGTCTGGCAAGCAGCAAACTTCCCTAGACAGCAGGTCAAGTTGGATGACCCATCCCCCTGAGAAGGGAACCTCTCACTGCCATCACTTCTTGGTGCTGAAATATCTCAGGCTTAGCTGGCTGTGATGTTTCCCCTGACAGAGCTCTCTCCCTGTCATCTGCTGCTAGGGCAGTGAACCTATTCTGTGGTGGCTGATCTGCAGGTGAAGAGAGCTGCCTCATGTTACAAGTCACAAGCCTCCAGCCTTCCCCAGCCTGGACTCTCCATTTGCCATTGCATCAAGGACAGGCTCTGGTTGTTCTTCTGTTTTCTGTACACTTAGAAGTCTCTGTCTTTTCCTCTGCAGAGTCTCTGTGACTGTTAATCCAGTGAACATATATATATATATATATTTTTTTTTTGCCATTTTCCCCAATGCTAGGCAGTCTGCTGACCCCCTCCCACACCTCCTTTACTTGGCAGTACAAATCTGCCACCAGCACATACCTCCTGCAAGCCAGGATCCCATCTCCCCTAGCCCCAGGAGGGTTCATCTTTGCAGTTCCAGACATGGAAAGCTGCATCCTCCCTCCTCAGCTCTTTCTGAGACAAGGCACCTGCTGCACCAGCACTAGCTGTTCTGGTCAGTGCTGGGAACCTTGCCTTGTACCATATCACCACTACAGCAGAACACTTGTACATGGCTTTCAGCAGGGTTTCCAGTCCCCTCCTGTGCACCTGTGCTCAAGGCCTGCACTTCTGTAACTTGCTCTCTACCACTAGCTGGATGGATGTTTTACACTCCCTTACCAGGAGTCAGCTGAAGAGAAAAGGCCAAAGCACATTTTCTTCAGGAGTAACTTAGAGAGGCCATTCAAAACTGCTAGGATTTGTGAGAAGTAAAAGCCTCTGGTAGCTCTGCTTCTGCAGGAGCATCAGGCACCCACCCTGAGCTTCCTAGAAGACCAGTTCCCTATCCACTTTGCCATTGTATATGTTATCTTGCACTGTAACTGTTTTTTTTTAGGTGAAATTTTTCTCTTGCCTAGATTTTAGGGTCTAAATATAGATTCTGTGATCTTAGCTTTCCTCTACTTGAAAAGGAAACCTACAGGGTGACAAAAACATCCACTGGAAAATTTAAAGTACAGTGCACTTGTGGTTAATGTAGACCCAGCAAGACTTTCACAATGAGATATTTATCCCCATTGAGTATTCTTTTGATGTGGCTTTCACTGGAACTTGATATTTCCTGGAAGAAGAAATGTGTTTTTAAAATTGTATTGAAAGGCACTAAGAGTATACATTTAAAAAGACAATTAATGCAAATTCTGTAGAAAGTCAACTGTTAAAAGGCAGCAAATAATGAAGTATTCACTAAATTTCTTAAGTTGCAAGGCTGTATTACGGAAGGAAAACCAGAGACATAGGTTCTCAACAAAGCATAACAGAAGTACAGGACCTGGAGACTTTCACCAAAGAACCCCCAAACATGGCCATATTCATCTTCGATTCAGTGTTTCACTATTGTACTGAAACTTTGATATAGACTGAAGGGAAGTGAGGGAAGTTGGAAGGCAGCCTCAGAAATTTAGCTTAAATTGCAAATTTGTTTTTACATACAAATAGTTAATTCCATAAAATAAACACATTTTTATGTACTATCAATGACATGAAATGTGAAGTAGCACTTACTCTCAGGAAATGTACTTCAAGGAAATGAGTGTAATTAGAGGTAATCAAAAACAACATCAACAATAAAACAAACAGGAAAACTAAGGGTCTCTGTGGAAAAATTGATCCCTCCACCAGAATGGACTTAACCCACTATGAAAGCACAGAAAACCAAGTAGGCCTATACCGGGTCTGGAAAATAAATGTAAGTAAATAAAGCTAAAATTTTCTATCATCTTGTCAAGAATAAAGGTGATATATAATAAGCATAACTGAGTGATTGTTAGTAGAAATAATACCTGAAATACTAGAACAGGGATAAAAACATTAATTAATGTAATTTCAGATAAAAGTGACTATAGATGAATTTAATACAAGATTAAATAACCACATTAAGTGTCTGTCACCTAATGCACCTTCAGAGATACTCAAAGATACTTTGATAAACTCATGCAGATTCTCTAAGATGGAAGAATTTGAGACTTTGGTCAGCTAACTATGTTATCTGCATTAGGAAAGATTTGAATTCTGAGAAGTAAGTCCTACCCAGACCCTGAGAAAAAAGGATGTTAAAGAAATATTTTATATTAAGTTGGAAAAAAAAAAAAAGAGAGAGAAATTATTATCCTTCATGCTTTACTTGAAAATAAGGTAAGTCATTAAAGTAATAGTAAAGTCATCGTACATATGACAATAACAATAGTGTGTTCCATTAGGGTGAACTAGGTCCACTAGTACGAAAATTGTAGTTTGGATGGGCAAGTGATATGAAAGCAGTAATAAAATCTGAGAAAATTAAGAAAATCTAGTGTGTGACCACACATCTTTTCAGCAATGATATAGAGGTCTAATTTGAAAAAAAATGCATGCAATATATCCCATATCTGAGGATAGAGATAAGCTCTGGGTCCTAAAGAAATTGTAAGGATGAAAGTTAAACTAAGCCAGGAAGGAAGATCATTTTCAGTTAAGGTGAGACCATGACCTAAAGTGCTCTTCTGGGGATAAAAATATTTAGTTTCATTAAATAGCATTCAGAACCTCATGAATACAGCAGCATAATATGGCATAATGGTCAATAATACCTATTTTGGCACAAAAGGGGAACTTAAAAAGTAAAATAATATATTAGAGTAAGCTATTCTCTTTCAATGGGATTCCTCTTGAAATAGTATGAGGGGATCATGTTCCAGAAAGAGATGATAAAATACTTTTCAGAACAAACATCTACTTAAAATGCAGTGTAAATTGCCCTTCATACTCTACAGTCAGAAAGTTGCTTTGAATTTGTTGAACACATAAGTGAAACATTTGGAAAAAAATAACAGTCTTGATAAATATTTCTCCTACAAAGCTTCAGTTGAACTCATTTTCAGTAGTTCTGTAGTAAATTTACTAAAATTGCCCTTTCCTTAAGTCTTAAACAATTGAATTCTGAAAAAACTCACTTATTTTCACACATTCTGTGGTATTTTAGTGACCAAGTCAGAATTGTTTAGTCATGAATATCCAGCATGATGTTTATATATTCCCTTTATTCCCTTTTTATTTTATGGTCATTTAATAATGAATTATGTAGGAAAGTACATGGTCCATTTATTGTATGAAATATTTTGTTGCAGAGGAAGAAGCAATTTCACAAAAAGAAATTAACAGATACAATAAGAGCAGCAAGTCAGAGATGTTGGAACAGCAGTTTTAATTTTCAGTGTTCTCAGTACAAGTAAATGGGTTTTCAAAGCAGTAGCCACATAACTTAAAATGGCTTGATTTTCCAATTTCTTAAAGCAAGATTTAATAAAAAATCAAGCTTTCTAAACAGCACAGTTTACTGGCTGAGAAAATATATATTCAAGAAGGATATGGATATACCAGTTACCTTTTTAGAAGACTTTCATTCAATTATCTTAATTCAAATCACTGTTAAGTAATAACATTTTTTTAAAACAACTGTACAGAAAGGGGTTTGTAACACAGTTGAAGTCAAAAAAGTTCACAGAGATTCACAACTTTATAAATCAAAATGTTTGAGAAGCTGATGCTCAGATCAAATTGTTTTTAATTCAGACTCATCTGAAAACTTACACTTAAGGTCAGCAGAAAGTAAGGTAGGAGACACTAGGAGTAAGGTTGGGGATGATTTATACTCATGATATCTCTTAGAGTTAAGATCACTGAAACAAAATAAAATAAAATAAAAAACTTGTATCTTCAAAGATGTAAGTGTTTTTCTCGTGAGGGACTCTCATTGCAAGATAACAGCTCAGTCAGTCTTGACTGTTTCACGCGTTTACCTCTACATCTTCAAACAGAAATGGTTCTAGGCCTAATGAGATTGAATCTAGATTACCTTTTTTAGAATCTGGATTTTTCTTTTTTCAAAATGTATGCTTTTTAATGTCTCTAGACAAAAAGCAGGAACATTTTCAGATCTCACAAATGAGAGAAAAGGTTCACAGAATGACAGAATCACAGAATCATTTAGGTTGGAAAGTCCTCCAAGATCACCTAGTCCAACCTATGACCTAACGCTAACAAGTCCTCCACTAAACTATGCACTAAGCTCTACATCTAAACATCTTCTGAATACCTCCAGGGATGGTGACTCAACCACTTCTCTGAGCAGCCTATTCCAATGCCTAACAACCCTTTCAGTAAAGAAGTTTTTCCTAATATCCAACCTAAACCTCCTCTGGCACAATGTTAACCCATTCCCCCTTGTCCTATCACCTGGCACGTGGGAGAAGAGACCAATCCCCACCTCGCTACAGCCTCCTTTAAGGTACCTGTAGAGAGCGATCAGGTCGCCCCTGAGCCTCCTCTTCTCCAGGCTAAACAACCCCAGCTCCCTCAGCCGCTCCTCGTAGGACTTGTTCTCCAGACCCCTCACCTGTTGCCCTTCTTTGGACATGCTCCAGCACCTCGATATCCTTCCTGTAGTGAGGGGCCCAAAACTGAACACAGGACTCGAGGTGCGGCCTCACCAGAGCCGAGTACAGGGGGACAATCACTTCCCTAGTCCTGCTGGCCACACTGTTCCTGATACAAGCCAGGATGCTCTTGGCCTTCTTGGCCACCTGAGCACACTGCTGGCTCATATTCAGCCAGCTATCCACCAATACACCCAGGTCCTTCTCTGCCAGGCAGCTTTCCAGCCACTCATCCCCCAGCCTGTAGCGCTGCTTGGGGTTGTTGTGCCCCAAGTGCAGGACCCAGCACTTGGCCTTGTTGAACTTCATACAGTTGGCCTCGGCCCACCAGTCCAGCCTATCCAGATCTTCCTGCAGAGCCTTCCTACCTTCAAGCAGATCAACAAATGCACCTAACTTGGTGTCGTCTGCAAACTTACTGAGGATGCACTTGATCCCCTCATCCAGATCATTGATAAAGATATTGAAGAGAACTGGCCCTAATACTGAGCCCTGGGGGACACCACTAGAATGGTATTGCAAATGTAGAAATCAGGATCTCAATCTAGAAGAAATTTACCAAAAGCAAATTGTGAAAATGACAGAGAGGAATAAGACAAGACAAACAAATGATTTGTTCACATGACTGTGAACCTAGCTGTAGTTTTATCAGTGTTCCAGAATGGAGTACTACAGAAACAGCAAGCCAAACAAAACAAAACACAACAAAACAAAGCAAACCATAAACATGAGGTTTATATTATTGTTTTGTAGTTACTAAAGAAAAATCTTTTTGTAAACCTCCATGTTGGCAACAATTGGGAAATTGGATTGCTGCATATCTGAGTATGTAGTAGGAATTTTTTTGACTTGGGCATGATTTACCACTCCATTAATATTCGTAGATTAGTACACATAAAAGGTACTCTGTATTGCTACTCAGGTATTTCCATTATCTTACAGAAAGTGAGGTATGGTCATTTATCAATTGTGTGATTTAGTCTAGAACACAAAATGACAGTGTCTTCTGTGTGCTTTCTAAATAACAGCATGCATCAAAAGCCACTGATGGATCAGTTTTTAAAACATTGAGTACTGAAGTGGCCACAACCTTCTGAAAGCTGGTTCTTTTAAGCTGCTTAATGAATTAATGAACATAGGGAGATAAGGGTTCAGAAGGTAATCTCCATGGGCAACAGCCAAAACCATGTTGCCCTCCTTCCTAGACCTATTTTATCAGCTGATGATGAGGTCAGATGCAAAAAAGTGCTTACCACACAACATGGTTTTGATTTGATCAACGGGTCAAAGCCCTGCTAGGTAGAAACTGTCTCCTGTCATATATCGAGATGTAACATGTTCAGTTACTGCTACTTTCATCATTTTCTCTCTTGCATATTCTCATATGGTAGTTGCTATCCAGGCATACAGACTGTATATATCATGCCGCACAGCATATTTCCTAATAACTAGCTAATAGCAACAAAGAGGAACAAATTCTATCAATCGTAGAATCATAGAAAGGTTTGGGTTGGAAGGGACCTTTAAAGGTCATCTAGTCCAAACCCCCTGTCATGGGCAGGGACATCTTGCACTAGATCAGGTTGCTCAAAGCCCTGTCCAACCTGACATTGAACATGTTTGAACAACTCCAATCTTTCTAGACACTTCATAGTCACACTTTTGAAAAGGGTTACCCGAGCAGCTCAGTGTCAATTCTCGTGGACTTTGTGGCTTTTAGAAGATGACCTGTTCTTAAATATATGAGACATCTATAAATATAGAAATTATATCATAAAATACATAATATAAATTAAGCCCTAAATTTTCATATGGCAATTTTTACTATTAATATTTTCTAATAACCTGCAAGAATTTAGTTTTGTGTCAAATTATCTTCATCCTTATCACAGATTTTGGCACACAATACCTTTGCTCAGCATATTTGGCAGCTACTCCAAGCATCCTTGTGCTGAAAAGCTGTTTGATATCTGGCAGTACAGAATGCGTAAATACCAGTTCCTTGTCTGGCACATAAACAGCAAAAGTTTCTTACTTGGTTAGGTGCCCCTAGTGCAGTACTAACTTAATTAATGTATATAGACAGCTGGATACACCCACATTTAAACAGGGAAATCAGTCAACCCATTAGACATATGGAAGTATATGATGTTTTTCTATTTATTTGAAACAAAAGTGGAAAGATATAAAAATAAAAATCATACATGCAGTACTTTCATACAATTCTTTGGACGACATATAATATTTGTTAGTTGCAGCATATAATACAGTTATGCTCTCTGTAGATATTAATAACCAGAAAAATAATCCAAATAATTGCAGTGTATGCATTATGTGTCTGCATCATAACCATATAAAGACATATTCTTTTTCAAAAATCTGCTGTTAAAACTCATTATTATGCTGAAACATATTTATTATCTTAAGATATATTTAGATATTTAAAATGCCTAGAAATAAATATTTTTATCTACCTGCACACAATTCAAAATAGGATTTTTCCTGCTAATTCTGCCCTCAAAGTTATAACTTCCAGTTGAGTTCAAATATATTTTTTACAAAAACATCAAAAAGGACTTTCTATATTCTCCCTCCCCAAAGTTAACAGAAAAAAGTCTTCCTTCTTGTTGGTATAGTTTAACCCTGTTAAATAAATCTTCTGATGCTGGCTTACATTTATTCGTTCATGCTGTAATAAATCTAGTGTGACTCCAATTAAATAGAACTAAATTAGACTAAATTTGCAAAGGCATGAAAAATAGTGTCTCTTACTTTTAATATGTCTAAAATAACAGTAGAAGGTCTTAGTCTCCTGTGTACTGAAGGTTTTCACTGAAATGGGGTTTAAAACAGGTCAATCTCCACCAGCTTCAGTGCAGTTGTCTGGACAGAAATTAACCTAACAGAATTCAGTGTGGGATTATACACTGAGTGAATATTAAGGATATGAATGCATGGTTTGTAGGATGAAAATAAAATGGATAAAAATTAAGTCCCCACATTATTGAACATTTATTTATTAAAAATGACTACAAAGATGAAGTGCCAGTAGTCCCATCAATGCAGAATTATGTAACCAAAAGTGAGCTTTCAATTCCAAACTTACAGTAAGGTCACTTTTACTTTGACAATGAAACAGGGCCAAAGCCATTTTTTTTCGTGTTTATAGTTTAAGACACAAGACTGTACAGAAACGGTGCTATAATCCCAAAGATGAGTTTACCCAACAGTTTTTATGGCTGCTCAGGGCACAAGGGTGTGTAAGAATCTGTACTATTATCATAAAAAATTATTTAACCCCCCTAATCATTAAAAAGCCAAATTTATTTTTGTGGAAGAAATTGATTAGATGAGTAACATCATCATTTTTCATACAGCAGATAGCTAAGCAAGAATTTTCAACAATGGATTGAAGATATGTTGTACATTGCTCCTTCTTTGTGATAAGAGACAGAAAAATCTCAGAAATATTTTTTTGGAAATATATCAATATGCCACTTTATCCAACGGAAGAGAATTATTTACCCAGGTAAGTTTGCCAAGCTTCTTGCCAAATATATCCATACAATTTGTTCTTCAATCATGACCAGATTCTTTCAATTACATAAAGACTAACTGGAACCTCAGCAGCCTCTCCAGTGGATTATTCCAATTTCATCCCTTTTATGCCAGTAGATAACAGGTTGTTGTTGAAATTGATCTCTTTTACGTGATTTATAACGTACAGTTCAAATTGCCATGCAACTTTAGATTTGCTTCTTTTCTCAAAGGTCTTAAGAAAGGTTAATAACATCAACAATGAAGTCTTGGTTCGAGTAGTTCTACTTAAATGAATAGCTTTCACTAAATTTGTCTTGGGTCTTCTATTAGCAATTGGCAAGGCCAGATTTTGTCAGCCTTACTCTGCTTATTTTCTTCCATGGGCAGTGATTCCAATGGCTTTTTTAGAAACTCCTCAAGAAACAAGATGTTATCCACTGTAATAAGCCTGGCAGAACCTGACCTCCAAAACTCTGAACAACTACATTTATAAATAACTAGAACCTCTCATGATCTATCCATAAATAAATAAATAAATAAATAAAACGAATATTTTCTGGTCTCCTTCCCCAGTAAAATGCTCTGAAGAGATCAGTTTAGATTCAGTTTTTCAGTGTATTTTGCTTTCCCCCTGGGCTATCCTTTCATTCATTTAGACAATTTGAATGAAAACTTTACACTAGTGTCATTTTCATTAGAGGATTCTCTAGTGTTCATCTATAGCAATTTATTCCATGGTTAAATTAGCTCATGCTATCACTTGGGCTACTGCTGGTTCTTCAGCTAAAATACTTTAAATCTAGTTAGGATATTTCTACAGTATAGCTCCAGTCACTACAGATGTACTTCACATACTCTAAAATTATCATAAAAAAATAGATATATATGTATGTTCACACTTCCAAATAAAATCTGTTAGTTTATAAAACCTTGTTAGTACCTTAGCAGATAGAATGAAAACAATTTTTTGTCTGCAATGAACTTAATCAAAAGATGAATCATCATCAATACTAATTGGAAGAAAGCTAATAGTCAAGTCTTTTCAGAACTTTCTTTTAAGCTTCTTCAAACATTGCTGACCTTTAACACTTAAATTGGATTTTTCTCATGACTGGTGCTGGCCTACAGTGTGTGTTTTCAGAAAGCTTCATTGAAAATTGTTCGGCTGTCTTTAAGATGTGAGTCAATGAAAAATGCATTGTTTGAACAATGTGATAAAGTTGGCAATTTTTTTGTGTGTAACTGCAGTGTCCTCAGGCTTTGGAGAAGAATGTTGACATTTGGCATGGTAGCTTCTGTATTTGAGATCTTTCATCTTCATGAGTGCGTCCAAAATATGGCCAAGTTGTAAGAACTTGAAATATTGAAGACTGCACATAGTCATGAGTTATTTCATCGATTTTATCAACTGATGTGCCTACAAAATCATTTAGCGTGTCCAAGCTTCTCACGGATCATAGGGTTTCTCCACTTTCTTCAAAACTGAGTATGCTCCAGCTTTAAGCTGAAAGTCCTAAGAATCTCATTTATGTTTAAGAGCTATCTAACCCTAAGTGCCTTAAGTGCTTGAGTGCTTGACACCTAATTAACCTTGATTCTTAATGATACAGAAGTAAAAACATAGTGATACAGAGAAGACAGACAAGTAGAAAACAAAATTTGGGGCATGAATCAGCTAATAGAGAATGTGAGAATGAGAAACAAGGTCTCATAAAGCAAGAAAACAGGATTAGGAAAGAAGGAGGGACAAGCTGAACAAGAAAAATGAAACATGAGCTGCTGGGCAAAGAGCTTAAACTAGGAAAAGCAAAAAGCCCAGACACAGATCAGCGCAGGACATATTCAAAGAATTCTTGGATGAGGGGAAATGATCTATGAATACAGGCACACACTCAGGGTAGTACCTAAACTTTCAGCTAAAATGTAGAAAGTGACCTTGTGTTAATCCTTTGGAGCAATAGCGATCCATAAACCTGCCTTTAAAGTTAATTTAAATTGCTATTTATCATTCTATTTCCTCTTTAATGATTTCTTTTTTCATTCTTTGAGAGATAGAAGTTGCCCTTTACTTAGGTTAATTAGGTGTCAAGCACTCAGTTCCAATGCAGGACACTTAGGGTTGGATAGCTCTTAAACATAAGTGAGATTCTTAGAACTTTCAGGTTATCAAATAAATTCATGGTTTCAAATCATACCAGTTGGGAAGAAGTTAGCACAGAACGGCTTCTGTCATGGTTGGATCCTCTGCTTTCCAGATCATGAAGATATCCTTTAGCTAATTACAGAATCTCTTTGATGATTTGCACGTTCCTGTATTTGTTACCCAACAGATGTCCAGTTCATTGTAATCTCCCTTAAGCAAATTATTTTGTTGTCCTGAGATCTTTAGTATTTGGTCCAGTATTATTTTTTTTTTCCTTTTGCTCTCTTCAGTCCTCAGGGTCTGTAGCAGATGTTTATTTTATTATAGTTTCTCTTTTGTTTTGGCTATTATTCTGCATGTGAAATATTTTCCCGACATTTCACACTTCTTCTGGAGTTCTAAAGAATGGTGACTGAAAAATATCAGGATGAGAGACCTGGGAAAAAGCAGCCATTCGCATCTGCACAATAAGTGCAGACTTGAAAAGACACACAAACTGCCCCAAAGAGAGAGAACATACAATTTCCTTCAGTTTAGAAGATGTCACTGGCATACTTTCTCACCAGCCATTTTCTGTTTTTACTCAAAAGCAGACTATTTTTGAAGTTTATTCTAAACTTGGTTCTTCTATATTTATTTTTATCAACTACTAAGCAGTAGTTGCATTCCCATAGCAAGTATTAAGCCATAAGAGTGGTATCAGCAAAACTATCTACCTGCTGCTCCGTAAACGAAAAGAAAAGTAACTCTCTTGAAGAAAAGAAAGAAAAGAAACTCTCTTGGATATATTCACCCGCAGTTTGAATAACTTTAATAGTAAGACAAGACTTTCCCATATGGGCCATCTTTAGTCATTAGAAACCAGCTGTCCATAGTCTAGCCTCCTAAAAAAAATGCAATTGTATTAATACAACTTTATTGACAAACAACTGAATAACTTCATTCTCTCACTGCTCAATATAACAACTCTCCTAGGAGAGACTTCAGTCTGCATAGGATCTTGTAACAAAAAAGGAACTAATCAGAGCAGTATCTTCCACTGGAACACTTGTTCTACCAACAAGAACACCCTTCTTGCCCTTTTTTACTAAGCACCCAATATGCAAAAATTGGCTGCACTCAGTCCAGCAGTGTAGATACATTGTATAAAATAGTTCAAATTCAAAATGCGATCCTCATTTCAGAATAATACATCTAGATTTCAGAACGACTTATACATTTCATAAGAAGCGAAAAAATGTGCACCATATTCTTTACACTTCCAGGTAGCTATGCTTGGCAGAAGACTTGAGGTCAGGTTAATTGGTTATTCTCAACTTTTTCTCAACTTCTCAAAAACTCTCAAAGGAAAAAGAGAAGCACTCCTGCTAAATCATTGTTTATCATTCTGGCTTATCTTTAGGGGCAACCTAGATGCAGTAGCTAAAATATAATCCTCAGTCCATCATGCTGAGGTACCTTTAAGACAGACTATTTAGAGCATGACTAGTTCTTCAGTATCTGTGTCTGTATTTGTGTGATTTTTTAGAAGGAATCCTAAATTATACCTTCAAGAAAAAGGTAAGTATTTAGGCCGTACCTTCATAGTGCAACAGAGCAAGGTCCAAAGGTTTCCCCAGAAGGTATATACATGAATTGGCAAAATGACCAGCAGTGTAAGGCCTTATTACCTTGGCAGTATAATCAAGTTTATGCAAATTTCTCTGTGTGATAATAAACCTTGCCAGTTCATATGGAGAAATACCAGTTGTTCCTGCACCCACTGTTCATACATGCTTTTAAAAACCGCATGACATTCAATGATATCCAGGCTCTTTAGCCTGGATATCACAGCTTCGAGAACATGGCTTTGGTTTCTGAATCACTAATGGGTGATTTATCTCACATAACTAGTTATTTAGAAGTTATACCTTTCACTTAAAAATACTCAAAATCAGCTGAAGAAGGGACATAGGCACCTCACAAGTGAAATTAATCCCATTAATCAATCTTTTTCAGGATGGGTGAATATGTAGTTACTTATTTCTCTTGACTCATTATAGAATGACAATTTACACTAGTCACCTCATTTCTAAATGTCTGAAATTAGGTTAAATGCATTATCCCACCTGAAAAACCCTGCTGAAAACCTACAGTGTAGCACACAGACTATACACGCTGAGAAATGGTTAAGCACAGGAATTTCTATACTTCTATGCATTTAAACTTTTTTACTTTCTATACTTTTTTTTTCAAAACCAGTCTTTTAAAATGGTATCTTTTTTTACTCTCGTAGGAAAATCTATGCAAAGAAACTACAGTAAATACTGGTTTTGATGAACAAGCTTTTCCACTACAAAGACAAAAAAAGTAAGAGCATATTTCATTCCCTGAAAAGGTTAGCAAGCTATTTTGTAAAGTGGTTTCCTTGGGGCTCTCCAAAACAACTGGACCAGTTCTATGCAGAAACAATGCACAGAAGATATAAGGGGACCAGAGTCTTTTGAACCAGCAGCTGTGCTACCTGCGGCTCTCCATAACAAGCGGACCAATTCCATGTGGAAACAGAATGAGCACAAGATATAAAAAGATCAAAATTGTTTGAACCAGCAGCTGTGCCACCTGCAGCAGTTAATCTTTCCTGGCAATCTGTTAGAGACACACATTCCTCAGGCTAAGAGGACTAAGAGGCTTTTGCTGACTGCTGTACCTCTGAGAGAAGCCAAGTCCAATTCTCCCTTCATATTACTGGAACACTTACATTGTGGGCTCATATATATTGGGAAAAAAATGTAACTTTCATTCAGCTTTGTTGGAAAGGACATTTCTGATCAGTTACTTAGAATAAGAGTATGTTGGTAGCTCATTTCTTAACCAGATAATAGTTTAACTAAATGCTAAAATCTTTCACTATAAAGAAGCTGACATCACAGAAATTAAAATGTAATTAATAATAAAAATACTGATGTGGGAAAAAAAAACAATTATTCTTAGATGGACCCAATGTCTGCAAAGAAGACAAAGTAGATTTTTATACTCTTATCAGTTAAAACTGAAGCTTATTTTCCCTTACAAATACTGGTATTATTTCTTTTTAAGGAACTGCTTCTCTGTTACTCTCATTGGACAATAAATTTTAATAAAACAGTATTTGCCCTCTCTCCTACCCTCTCCTCTTCTAAGACTTGTATTTCTAAGTATATTTCTTCTCACACTAAAAGTGGCATCTTTTACACTATGGGAAGTGATATCGTAACCCAGAACAGTTTCAATTTATAGCATTTTTTTTTCCATAGTTGCACTATTTTATCAAATATTTTGTTAGGAAAAAATATTTCATTAATATTCCAGAAGTTATGTTTCAGTGGAAGTGTGACTATGTCAAGCTATATTCCTTTCAACAACTTTTGAGAAATGGAATAGAGAGAAAGAGATTGTTTTCATCAGCATTAAAAACAACAAACAAACAAACAAACAAATTTCAATATGTAATTATCCAAGCACAGTGCACACACAAAAAAAACTGAAGGCTTTCGGAACAAACAAAGTTACTTAATCTTCTGATGTACAGGCAGACTCTCAGTCTTCAGTCATCCTTTAGATGCGCTGGGAAGCTCTGCTGCTGTTACCCACCTTTTATGTTCCTCCCAGCAGAGGTGGGGTAAATGCAGCAGGATGAGAGAATGGAAGGAAGAAAGCAGAGCAAAGAGCTGAAATTAGCAGTCTTACAATTTCACACAATTGTACTACCCCAGCAACTTCCAGCTTTGTTACTTGGTGCTGTTATCCCCTCTCTCTACCTGTCCAGAACATATAAGCCTCTTCCCTTCTCTGTTGCAACTTCAGTCTTCTTCATTCATAACAGATGAGATTACGTATTCTACTAAGTCTGGCTAACATGTGAAGCTGCATATTCCATAATGCCTCACAACCAAATTAGCAAACTCTAAGAAAACCACAAAGCTTATGACTTAGCTCTATTTTTTAGTTGAACAAAAGAGGAAAGTTTGCAACAGAAACTCAGTTTGACAAGTTTAAAACTGAATCTCCAGCCCAAAAAATATTTTGGGCATTTTAGCCTGAACTAACCAGTCTAGAATCAGGTACATTCTTATTCAGAACCAGGCATAAAGGTAGGTACAAAACATAGACTGACAGGGTGTTTCATCGGCACACAAAAGTGTTTTGTTCACCATTACACCAAGATTATACATTAGCAAGAGCAATACTTTGTCTTCTAACCACCAGGTTCAGCTGTCTATTGTAAGGAATAATGTTTAGAAAATATCCTGGTACTGATGTTATGACTAGTCTTCAGTTTCCCAGCCCCAGTCTTGGCTGTACATTAGCACAAAGACTGGACAAAATCTGGACTTTAAGGCTCCTTCAGTCGCATAATGACAAAACTGTTTAATGCTTTTAGAATAACAGTCTTAAGACTGTTATAGCAGACCAAGACTTCATGTCCCTTTCAACAGCACAGCATATTCCTTGGTTTTGATCTCAACAAAGACTTAGTCCCTGGATGTTCAGGGCTGTGGAAAATTGAAGACAGCAAGTGCAACATTTGAACACACACACACACACACACACACACGAACAAATCCATGCTTTAAACAAAGAAATATAAAAATGTCATGGACATAAAGATGCCAGACAAGACAGTTCTGGAAAGAAGTACACACAGACTTGAGAAGCTTTTACTTAGAATGGTGCTATTTGGATTAAACAAAGACAGGTAACTTCAGGCAGGTGAATGATAGGAATAGTACAGAAATAACAATCGTGTCAAATCCTCCCTTAGACAGCACTTTGTTGTTTGATAGATTTTCAATTCAAATAGAAGTTTCCAAAGTTAGTTAGTTAGTTTCAAACAGGAGTGTGTTTCAGATTTGAATTTTTTATTTTTAAAAGCAATTTTGGTACAGGAAATAATAATAATTAAAAAGTCAGTACAAAAAAAAAAAAAGAAAGAAAGAAACAACAGTCATCACAAGTACTGAGCTCTTCATCTATTTTCATTTTAATACATACCAGACAGTACAGGTATCCTCTAAAATCAAACTCTGCTCTAATAAAGTCTTATCAGAATATTCCAGGAGTCACATCATATGACAAGTATCTCAAGGAAAAGCTTTCATTTCCCCCAAAATGTGCATTGTATATATATAAATCAACCCAGATAGACATCTAATCAGTTGTAAAAGGTTTGTTGTCTGAAGAAGGTGGTTTAACATGTATAATATCTCAGTCAATATTGCTATGAAGGAAGAGAACTTTTTGCTTAGAGTTTCACATGAATCAAAGTCTAAGGTGTACATCCCTGTATTTCTCTTCTGATTATCCAGACATACACTGAATGCTTTCTATAAAAATCCTAAAGAGATCCCGACTGAGTAAGATTTGCTATACTTAATATTATTAAAACTGAAAAACAAGTAGGAAAACAAAAACAGAGTATGCTAACTTCTTGGTTTGTTCTTGGTTTGTTTTTTAAGTTAATAAAAAGGAACATGAACCAATGAAAGTACAAAATAGTTATGAAAATACAGAAATTTCCTGGAGTGTGGGGTTTTTGTGCATGTGTAAATACATATATGATCTGAAATATTTTTTTCTACTGATTAATAGCTTGGGGATATTTTGTTTGTTTGTAAGGTATATGCCAACAGAGACCACAATAGGTTTTGTTTTGTATTTAATCTGCCTATACATTTTCCTTCAATGTTTTTACGGGTACAGAGGAGTAATATATCACCTGCAAGGCCACATGTGTTTGGATGGTTTAGATTAAGCATGCAAAGTTTCAGTTCAGGCCTTAATATGTAGAACTCTTAACCATACTATGTGCATGTTGTTCAATGTTTTGTTCTTGTCTATACCAAAACACATTACAAGATGCTTGCAAGTTCTTCTTGCAAATAATTCCTTTTTCATTAACACCTAATTAATAATGTACTGTTATTAGCACTAAGAATTTTGTACTATATCTGTTTAATTTACTTCTGTCTAATATAAAATTCAACCTTTCATATAACATGTGCCATGATGGTCCAGGATTCCCAGGTCCCACCTTTCACAGTGATGGGACACTAGAGTTTTGCACTGCTGTTTCTTTTTCTTTTTCTTTTTCTTTTTCTTTTTCTTTTTCTTTTTCTTTTTCTTTTTCTTTTTCTTTTTCTTTTTCTTTTTCTTTTTCTTTTTCTTTTTCTTTTTCTTTCTTTTCTTTCTTTTTCTCTTCTTTTTCTTTTCTTTTTCTTTTTCTTTTTCTTTTTCTTTTTCTTTTTCTTTTTCTTTTTCTTTTTCCTTTTCTTTTTCCTTTTCCTTTTCTTTTTCCTTTTCTTTTTCCTTTTCCTTTTCTTTGTCTTTTTCTTTTCCTTTTTCTTTTCCTTTTCCTTTTTCCTTTTTCCTTTTCCTTTTCTACACTAGAAATATCTTTGTGAAGACCAGCTGTGACATTTCAATATAAAATATGTTCTGGTTAGTGCCTGTCAAAGTGTTTGTGTGGAGTTATCTGTGCAGATAGATGTCTGCAGACATTAGGGAGGCCGTGTATACTGTAAGATGTATGTTAGAATGCCTGAGCAGGTTTCTTGTAGTGTGTACATACAGGCAGGTAAAAAGAAAGGCAACATTTGCTTTTCATAATAAAATATGTGAAAGCTGTTCTTGAAAAGTAATGATCAAAAAGATAGAAAAGGAAGAGCACTTTTTATTCCAATGATGGCACATTAATTTGCTGTCAAGTTCAAAAACAGTTTCTTATTTAAGAAGAACTGCTTTGAACTTTACACAAGGGTGCTGTCATCTAAGCATGAAGACATAATGGCTCCTTCTGTAGCTCCTAAACAATGATTTTTAGTAGTCTATCAAGTTAAATAGCAGTCTACTAATAACAGACAAATTCCTTACTTCTGATAACCTCTGTATCCCTTATTTCACTCTTTTCCCTTACCAATCTTATAGTCTTTCACAATGCTACAAAAACAAACACCTTTACTGATATAGCACCAAATAACCCCCTTATTTTATGTTCTCTTTTCATAGCTCTTCCATAATTCTTCAAAGAAAACATAGATATAATAGCTAATATCATTGACCAACAGCTATCAGAAAATTAATTTACAATCTATATGCATATAATAAGGACTAATAACAAATATTTTTGTTTTCTCCTAATTACAGATGAAGTAAACTCAGAAGTTATAAGCTAAAAGCCTGTCTAAGCTTTGTTCAAGGAAGGAACTTGATTAAGAGAGGGCTTTCAGCCCTTTCAACCTGATGAAATCTGTTTGATTTTGGTCTTTAACAATGTTCTGTAGAATCCTAATCTAAATTAAGACTATTACATGTCCTGAATTTACTGGAGCATGAGGTTCAGATATGCTCTATATACCGAAAAGAGCCAGAAGAAATACTAAAGGTCTGTGCCATATGGAAGTACACCAAAAGGCTGTTTCAGGACATTTTTATCTCTCTCTGCTGAAAATAAAGATACATGTTTGATATTTAGAAGTAACTTTATCATTGAAGGTCTTTGGGTATGTTTTCACTCAAGTGGATTAAGCATAAAAATGAAAGAAAATTACTCATGGGATTTGAAGAAAAAACATATATTTTCAGAACATCATCCAATCCTCAATAATTCAGATGAATTCTCACACTCTGTGAGAGCTCTTCCGATATATATTCCTCTGATTCATTTCTCTGAATACCTTAGATTCTTCATCTTCTTTTAGAAGATGGCTTCTTGCGTTGCTCAGTGTACATTAAAAATCCCTGCTAATACACCAATTCCACAGTATTTACTGTTTAGGGAAACTGAATCCTTCTCAAAACTAACAAACCAACATCTTCTAAAAAGGTACTATATAATTCATGTCTCAAAGATGTTTCAAAGAGAGACACTAATGAACATACTATTTCTTCACCCAGAAGAAAATGATATTTTTATACCCAAGAAACTTTGTTTAGAACTGAGAGGCTGAGTTAAATTTATACTTTTTGATTTCAGAGACCAATTATCACTGTCATAGTCTCTTGAAGAAACAAACTATAAAACAAGATTTACTGCTTTAGTTATATATTTCTCCTGGATATTGCATACTATATTGCAGATTTCATACAGAGAATGATGAAGTAATGCAGGATGCTTCAGTCTGAAGAAGGGATGACTAGGGTTTTGGGAGACAGTGGGATGTGACAGACATCTGTAAAATATAAACTGTTAAAGCCTTACTCATCCACTGACTCATTAGTAGAAGAAGAAGAGAGCTTGAATGAAACATGGCAGATTAAAAACAGAAAAAACAAACAAAAAAAGGAAGTGGCTCCAGATTTGGGCTCCCTAATAAAAAAGAGACATGGATTTACTAGGGTGAGCCCAACAAAGGGCCATGAGGATGGTGGATGACTGGAGCATCTGTCATATGAGGAAAAGCTGAGAGAGATGGGACTCTAGTCAGAAGAGAAGGCTTAGGGGGGATCTTAACAATGTGTATAAATATACAATGAGAGGAAACAAAGAAGATGAAGCCAGATGATTTTCAGTGGTGCCTGTTAATAAAAGAAGAGGAAAAAGGCAAAAAATGAAACATTGGAAATTGCATCTGGACATAAGAAAACCACCATTTTTACTGTGAGCACAATTTAGCTACAGCTTGTGAGTGTATAAGCCTTTTATGTCTTGTATTTAATATAAACACAAAATATTCTTAATATCGTAATGTTTGCAATCTTTTATGTAATCTGATTGTAATGATAATTAAAGATTTTCAAGATGTAGTCAAATCCCTCATTTCTGCTACAGGATCCAACCTTAGTCCTGACCACGGACAGCAAAAAGACTGTTCTCACTCTGACAGCTTTTTTCAGTCATACAGTTTTTCAGTTCCCCAAATGCCAAGAATACTCAACATGCTCAATACATGATATTTTGTGAATTTACAAAGCTCTAGTCTTTATGTTGTTGGATCAGACATCAAACCAGCATTTAGATGAAACAAACGTTTTCTTAAGAAACCATAAGCATTTGTTGTGTGTACTCACTGTCCTGGGAATGGAGAGTGGTCTGTTTTTGGAGTCAATTTGTGATTTGCATTTTCAGTAAATAAATGTTATCAATGTAGTTTTGTGAGCTTACCATGCTGAGAGAAAAATTATAATTTCTTTACAACAAAGTAAGTACCAATGCTCCAGAGGAAGCCCAAACCCAGATTATGTACTGAGCTCAGAGTTTTATTTTGTTCCATCATAGAAGCTCAGTACCACAGAACTTTTGAGGTAGGAAGGCACTTCTGGATATCCTACAGTCCAACTGATCCCTTGCTTAAAGTAGGGTTACCTACAGCAGGTTGCCCAGGACCATGTCCAGATGGCTTTTCAAAACCTCCAAAGACGGAGTCTCCACAACCGGTTGCCTCTGGGCAACCTGTGCCAGTGCTCAACCACCCCTGCAGTATTTTTTTTTTTCTTATGTTTACATTGAATTTCCTGGAACTTACGGTAATTTTTTTACTACCTCCTATCAGTGTTTACACACATTGTTAAGATTCCCCTGAGCTTTCTCTTCTCCAAGCTAAAAAAGCTCTCTCAGCCTCTTCATGTATGTCAAATGCTTCAAGCCCTTCACCATCTTCATATCTGGAAGGTTTGGTCTAAATTTATACCTACTGAGCTGAAGATATAAAATTGTACTCAGGTTTCCAACATGCTAAATAAAATTATTAATGTAGAAATGAAATAATAAGATGGCATCTCTACTATCACTATCACCACTGTCACTAGGCACATTAGAAAGGAAGAGGGAACTTTCTCATTTCTTTGAAATAAGAGATAGAGCCATCTACTCTTAGAATATCATTTGTCTCATGCTTACCAAGCAGGTACTTTCATCTAGACAGGAATTAGGTATGTAAACTGTAACAGGGCTTGCAATTTCAAACATGCTTCTTTTTCAGGGTTCCTGGTATTTATCTCTATGCAGTTCTCTGCTCTGCTTGCTAAAATTGCTGAATACTATTGCTTTTCATTCTGTAATAACTGTCGTCTTACACTGTATAGGGAATCAGTTTCTTCCGTGAGCATCTGAATCCAACTTTAGGGTGATATATCCAGAAGCTAAATGTTACAGTAGCCAACTAATAGATAATTAAGTTATTTCTGTTTAGACTACTGAACCACCTTTAGAGCCTAAAACATGTGAAGAGAAAAGTGAACTGAAAAGATGAACAGTTTACAGATAGGTTGTGCACAACTACAACAACAAAAAGTATATTTATAATATTGTATGTTAGAGAGGGAGAAAAAAAAAGAAACATTAAAGTGTTAAATAACATATCTCCTAGAAGTATTGACTAAGGAAATCAATTTGTTTTTTACTTTGGAAGAATAAGATGAAATTTTATTTAGAATTCATGTTCAATATTTTCAGTGAAAAAATGCAATTTTTTGACAAGTTGATTATCAATCAAGAATATTCCTACATATTAGGAATGTATTTTACTAATGTGTTTGCAAAAGACAGTTGTTTCAATAGGCAGAATATATTAAATTCAAATGAATAAGCTTTCTTTAGTATGAGAACAAAGCCTTCATCCTGACAGACTTAGAGATATTCACTAGAGATATATGTATTTGCTTCAGCATTTTATTTGACAAAAGCATGCTTTCCTCTGCTGTAGATTCACTTAAAACTTTCAACACAAAATCCTTTATCTTTCAGTCACTTTTATGTTTTCATTAGCTTTACATGCCCTTTATTTGGGGTGGAGAATGGAAAGTGAAACACAGTTATGGGATGAGGCACAACAATCAGCTAAGCTGGGTCTTACATTCTTTCAGATAATCTCTTTATCTCTCCCATACAGCAGCTACGCTAGTCTCTGCTGCAGCTTTTACCTTGTGCTGAACAAGACACTTCAAGTTTTCAGACTCAATGGAACTTGCTGTCCAAGGAGTAGTGACAGTTTTTTTAAAGAAACTTTTCAAGGTATAAAATAACAACTACTTCAAGGCATTGCTGAACCACCCACATTTAATAAAAGCTAACCAAAATCTTTATTCCCAAAAGTGAATTCTAACTTTCTTTTCCCCTCATTTATTACTTCTGCCTGGGATTAGAGGTGAGAAAGCAAGCTCACAGACAACAATGGGCTGGCAGTATGATCTTTCCAAAATCTATAAAAACAACAATGCACTAAAAATATTATGATGCTAAACTTAACCCTGTAAATATTTAAGACTGAGTTCTGGAAAAATGATATTGAAATAAATTTTCAAAATCTGAAATACAGTGTACTGAATAATGGATATATTTATAATCCACATCTGTATGAAATGTTGTGACTATGTATGGGCAAAAGGAAAAAATATCTAAACAGCAGAATATATGTTTTTTGTTATTCAAAGGAATTAACTTACTAGAATTAAATTCTCTTGGAGGAAAAAGAAATGACAGAAAAGTCACCATACATATTAGGATTTTTTTTTTTTCCACATAATCATTGTTGCTGGAATAAACTATGATGTCAGACAGTGCAGGTCTTTCCAAAAGATTTGTCTCAGCCAGAGTTAAGTTACTGAGTTCAGTAGAGGGAAATGTGAGCAAAATGTAATGATGTGATAAGTAAGGAAACAAAAAAGCAGAGCTTATGGGTTATTTTTGGCCTTTTAAGCTATATTGTATGGTTGGAAAATAATATATTAAAAAAGAAAAATCTAAAGAAAAGATTTCCAAAGGTTCTCAAAGCCTAATTTCTCTTAATTTCAACAGTAATAAAATCATAAATGATAAAACAACAACAACAACAAACATACACCCCCAATAACAAAAAACATAAGTGATAGATACTCCAAGGAAAAGATTTTTTGGACCTCTGTCTAAAAGATTAATTTAGGCAAAATCTTACTTTAATGTTGTACGAATGAGTAGGTAGACAATCATTTTTCAGTAGGAAATAATAATTATGCATTTAGTTTGAATAAACCGTAACAACATCAGTTTGCTATTTCCTTAATTATAAAATCCTGAAGACGATGGACACAACAAAAATCACATTGGTTGATATTCATATTAACCATACTGTACTGGTAGAATATTCATAGTGATGGCAATAGGATATTTTCTGTTCATTGGGCTGGACCCTGACATGGCCTCCCAGAAACAGTGTGTGCAAGAGATCTGAGCAGAAAAACTTGTCTATGACAGCAAAAGACTGAGCTCGGTTAGGAGGCCTTCTAGTTCTGTACTCTTCTGAGGAAGAAAATTTAAGGTCTACTTAGTCTAGTACACAAATAAAACAATAAAGAAGAAAAACGTATGACAAAGTACTGTATTTAAAAGGAGTGTTCATTATGACAATTATGACCTACAGCAAGATATTGTCATATTCTCATCTAAATAGTCCAAATCCACCAAAGCAAATCATATGAATAATTCAAGCTCTTTAATACCTTGGTTTATTTCTCTCTTGCTTACCCATCCTCAATAGCAGATATTCTCTTGTATATGATGCAGTAGTACAACTCTTTAGCAAAATGTTGACAATTTAATAGAAGAGAGGAATCAAACTGAATTTAAATTGAACTCGGAATCCATGGAGAAGAAACAGTCTGAGTGCAAAAGATAGTAAAATCTGAGGTATTACTTTGAGTCATTTCATTTCTGAAGGGTACTGCTGTGTTTTTAGAATCCCTTAAAATCCTTTTAAAGGGGATTTAAGAATTCCTTTATCATTTACTTTGAGTAACACTCATTATTTCTTTAATTACTACCATTAAATTGCTACCATTACTATTGAACTAAAGAATGCATTAACATAATATACATTATTATAATAAAATCATAATACACACTATTTCAGCAAATTGAAGCATTTTAATTCAGTCTCTAAAAACAGTCGTGCTTATGCTCATGCTGATTAAAAAATGATTAATTTAATTTACAAATAACTTCACAAACAAACAAAAAAGGAAAATACATTTACTTCAACAGATATTTTACCAAAAATAGTTATTTTTCCACAGTTCTACAAGACACAGTTAATACAAACAATATACAAAAAAATATATCAGACATATAAGTATTTTTCAGTTTTGGAATTCATAATGCCTCATAATCCATTCAGTTTTTACACCATTCTTATCATAAGCAAATATCCTACAGAAATAAGCAAATATCCTTCAGAAATAAGAAAAAAAAAAAACATTATGCAAGTTCTCAAGCCTTGTCTACCATAGAAACTCAGCAACTGGGGTTGCTGAGTTATAGGGCAGTATACATGTATAGCCTGCAGTTAGAATCATAGAATCATTTAGATTGGAAAAGACCCTTAAGATCATCAAGTCCGACTGTTAACCTAGCACTGCCAAGTCTACCACTAAACCATGTCCCTAAGCACCACATCTACAAGTCTTTTGAATACCTCCAGGGATGGTGACTCAGCCACTTCTCTGGGCAGCCTGTTCCAGTTGTTGAGTTAGACAAAGCAGAATTATTTACTAGGGGAAGGAGTTATTTTAATGAAATAATTCAGTCATTCCTCTCAACAAAACACGTCCTATTGTTTTCAGTAAAACGATGCAGAGATTTCAGTTTTTTCTGCATAATATTCTATTTTAATTATAATTAATTTTTAACTTTGTAGAGTTTTGAAATCATATCTGTGCCTGATATTATGTACCACAAAAAAAAAAAAGAAAAAAAAAGAAAAAGTTCTGTTAAATATTGTAGTAATAATAGTAACAGTGGTAACTTAAACAGTTTTTCAATATTATCTGTACCAATTGACTTCAAACTAAGGCAATAGTCATGCTTTAAGTTTTGAACACTGAAAATCTAATGCAATAGAGACTCTAGGTAATAGATTAAATACATATATAATAGATGTAAAAAAAGGGCGGGGGGGAGCACTTGGGCCATAACTTTAGTTACCTCTCTTCTAGGTGCAGACTATATATTCTTTCATTTGTTTTTGTTTCACCTTTCTTTTGCTGGCAGCATGTATCAATGGGACACATCTGCAGTGATAAAATCCCAATAGCCATGAGAAGAGACAGATGGGGAGAAATACAATTATAATTAATAATGAAATAAATGCCACCCAGCTTTTCTAAGCACTATTTTTTTTTAATGAAAGTTTTGAATTAAACTACAGCTTAGAAGAAAATTGAATTTTACTCTGAGTTGGCAATACATCCCTGACACTTTCAACTCATTATGTTAATGTGTGGTCTTCTCTAGATTGCTCTGGAAAACAGGGAAAAACAAAAGATCTGAGGTATCCAATAACAGTTCAAGTTCAATCCAAGTTATGCCACATAAATGCTGTGTTTTAGTATGGCTGTTGCTAATATAGCAGCATTCTTTTGTACTTTTGCCATTTTTTTCTGAGCTGTTAAATGTCAGTGAGAGGTTTCTTAGGGTGGTTAAATCTACTCTCACACTCGTGAACAAATACACAAGTGCTGTCTCACATGTTATACTTTCTTTTCTACAAGGTGAGACATATGGAGGAGTTGATCACATTAGCACCTTAGCAATAAGGCAAAGAAGAATAAATCAGAGTACAACTGTGGGACAAACATCCAAGGAAACAACAAAGGAAATTAAGGCATCTGTGCAGAGAAAAGAACACCTATCCTATGAATGAGAAGTTTATCATTAAAGGTACTTGTCTAAAAAAATGTGCAGTGCAGGAGTCTGAAGCTGAACAAGAACATTAAGTATGTGTTATGAGACTGACCTCCCATTATGTGGGATGATGCAACATGTATAGTATTTGATATATGTTAAGGAAGTGTCCATAGGGTATAAAACAATTTAAGTGTGAGCCACTACCTATCTCCCCAAATGAAAACACTGCAAAATCTTTATTGCCATTTTACCATCAATAATTTTCCCTGTGACTGAGGATAATGTGTTCCATATGTTGTCTATTGCAATTATCAGCCCAGAATACTCCAAAGATACGTAAAACAATGACCTTGATGTTATTGTGCATTATGACGACGATGAACCCATAGGACTAACTCTGTTCCTATCGATATAGTACCTTTTTCAACATGAATTGCAGTAGAAGTAGAGAACAATTCTCAAAGTTCAGAAAAACAGATGGTGTGTATAAATTTTGCCATGCCCAGAAGAACTTTTAAAGATACAGCAACAGAAATCTATTATATGGCCATTATATGCTGTTCACATTATCCCTGGATCAACAACATTGGTGATTCCTTTTCTTTTTGGAACAGTTCCCACATTTATCTAAATCACTATCAGCCACTTTGCTGCAAGTACATTAGTAATAATAATGGTATCTAATCTGGTTCTCAGCACAGTGATTTGAGCATGTTAACTTTTCTTTATTGTGCAAACTATTATCCTCTCATATCATTTCTTGCAGGTGGTGATGATTGTTTTGTAAGGAATTATTTAAAATGGAATAACACACTCCTTTCACATTCTGAAATCTTTATTAATAAACTTTTAAAGCATGCAGTAGCTTGGTATCAGTAGCTTTCTGTTTTGAAAGAGACTGTGTTGTTATATAACCCTAGAGGGGGAATTTTAATAGCAGGATCTGTTCATACACTGCATGCCAGTGTTCTAATCCTAAAAAAAAGGATATCATCTCAAAATATCTACAAACCAAAGCCAGATTCTTCAGATATGATCAACCTGTTATGGAACAGCTTCTTAAAAACTTAATGGGTAAATAGATTATCTACCTGAATCTTTTTATACTTTGGGTGCTATGTACAAAAGAGTCTGCAGAATGTGGTTGATGTGGTAAGTGGGTCATTTAAGTTTACCTGTGAGAAAAAACAAGGCAAATGGATGATAGTTGTCTTACTGTTAAGCTGCTTTTTTCAGGCCAGCACTCATCCTATCCTGTTAGCAAGGAGAAATTTTATTGCTTTTGTTCTAGATTATGCTTAATTGCCTTAAAACTATTATGATGACTTCTTTTGTTTCCTGAAAGTGTCTTGCAAAGTTAAAGTGTTGTACTGTTACTTATGTGCCTTGAAGTTACAACCAGCATTTTAAGGTTGAATAACTAGACTGGATTTGGGAACTTCAGTTGTCTCATTTTTAGGTTATTTTATGTCACACACTTTGGTATATAAGCACATTTCTTTAACTGCTGCAATACCTAAATAATCCAAATACCACAAGCCCCATTGTTGCAGCTGCTTCACAAAGATAACACATAGCTGCCTTTTTTCCAAATGTCTGACAGAGAGGAAAGTCACTAGAGGAGGTGAAAATGCATGTTAGGACTAAGAACAAGGATACAGGGCAACAGACTTAACAAGACAAACCAGAGTTAGAAATGAGTGTAGGTTGTTTACCAAACATTTTTACATTCTCGATTCATTCAGCTGGAGTTGTTATCAAAACAAGAGTGGTTTAGATGAATATAGAAATTCAATATCATCTAATTGAAAAGAACTGAACTGAAATTATCATAATAAAACGTTTTGGTACTGTTTTGGTTTTTAAGACATATGAAGAAACTGAAAATATGTTTTTTCACCCACCATTATTCGATACCAGTTACCACAGCAGACAATGTGCTTGTGAGCTATTGGGTTGGATTTCCTACACATGCTAAGGAGATGTGACTTGAAGAGGTACATGAACCAGAAGAAGGTCATTCAAAAGACTAAGACATAAAAGTTAAAGACACCTGTGATGAGATTAAGGTCAGCACCATTTGGCAGACAGACTCTGAGAAATGTCCTTTCCATGTGATCACATGGAAAGGGTACAGATCAAATGTGTATGCCTTTGAAAATAAAAAGGAATAGCCAAGGAATAAATGTGCTTAATATCAATTTTGTTTATATGTCATTGTGTAAATAGGCAGGCAATACTGTTCAATGTTCCATAGGAAAGATGATTCTAATACAGTCATATTTTTAACACAATACTTTTATACAATGGAGATAGCTTTACATGAAACATAAGGAAAAGACGTATTGTCTGTTATTACCAATCTTGTGTTGTGAAGTCATTGTATTAGTCTCTAACAGCTGAAAAATTAGAGCATTAGAGACCAACTCAGTTGCTCAGTTTTTACTTCCTTTTGTATTTTGTTTAAATTTCATTAAGAGAACGTGTGACTGAAAGTTATGTAATACTTTGAAAGCCTTGGTTTTTTTACAGCTTTCAGAGGGGTTATATGATTTAAAAGATAATGGGATAAATCCAACCCTGCATTGAAGGATTGTGTAAGTTTCCAAGTAAAAATATTGAAGTGGAAAATTAGATAACACTCTAAACAAGATAGTAGCAAACTCCATGTCCATTACCCACAGAGGACATTAGCATACAGCAGAGCATTTCTACCTATAAAGGCTGTTGTTAATTAATGTTTCAATATTTGTTAGGATAGTTATTGAAGATGACTTACACATCAAACCAATACTGAACTGTCTTGTGAAACTTAATGAATACTAACCTAACTCGATGTTTAAGGGCTAAAGCTTTAAAAGAAAGGATGTAAAATGTTAGAATTAGTGACAATTTATTGTGTGTGTAATTAAAATGTTTATTTGATCACTTGTACAATAAAGACTTGAAGATCTGAGGAACAACCTTAAATATTGTTATGGCAGAGCTTCAGCTCCAAATGGACTTTTTTCTATAATGAGATCTGTCCTCCTAAGAATATAAAATCACTACCTAAACTCCATTTGCTAAATATTTAAAAGTCTTCTAACTTTCATTGTTTCCTTTGATGGCATATTCTATACACAAGCAGAAACAAACTGCAAGTGAGATGAAAAGCCAGACACACTTATTAGGCAGATAAAGTTTTGCTAGTTTGGTTTTGGGTTTTGTTTTTAATCTTAGGAAGTCTGATGGTCTCAAAACAAAACAAACAAAAACCTCACAATAAAAATGATATTTAGAAAAGTCAGAAAGATTCTCGTTCCTCTTCTTCTAGGACTGCTACTCCACAGCCTCTCTGGGCACTTTGCAGGTCCATGTTCAACTTAGTGCCTACCAGGCCCCCAGGTCTGGTGCCTTCCAGCTGGGAAAAAGCTGCATTGTATTTGACATAAAGTTGAAGACGTTTCCTTCTCTTTTTTTGATGGATTTATTATATGATTATCGGGTATTCATACTCCTTCTTGGAAACCACAGGTAGAAAACCTTTGAAAGAGGAAGCATAGGGAACAGCAAACATGAAGATACTGAAGGCAAATTGTGCCTAACAGGCCTGATTGTTTTTTACAATCAGATAATTTTCTGTATGGAAGAGCAATGAATGTTATATACCTTGACTTTAACAAGATCTTTGACATGGCTCCCCATATATTCCTGTCAAATTACTTTGATATAGACTGGAAAAGTGGATGATAAGGTGGAATTAAAAATGGCTTGATCATCAGGCTCAAAAGCTGGTGAGTAGCAGGACAAAATTCAGCTGGGAGCTGGATACCATTGGACAATATATATATTTATTCTTTTTTTTTTTTTTTTTTTAAGGAAATGAATGATGAGATAGAATGAATTCTCAGACAGAGAATGTAGGGGGAGTACTAGATATGCCTGAGGACAGGACTGCCATTAAGAGGAACCTTGACAGTGTTTAAAAATGGGTTTACAAGAATTTCATGAGGTTCAACAAATGCTAATGAAAAGAGCTGCTTCTGGAACAGAATAATTCCTTTACCCTTTCAGCAAAGAATCCAATCACATACTGACCTGTGCTATGAAGAGTGTAGCCAGCTGGTTAGAGGAAGTGATCCTTCTCCACTGTTAGGCATTTGTGAGAACTCATCTTACAAATAGCCCAAAATTGAGCACTACCTAGTGCAACAAAGATATTGAAGTACCCGACCAAGTCCAGCAGAGTTATCAAGATAAATAGGAGGCTGGAAGAAAAGACTGAGAAAACTGTGTTTGTTCAGCCTTAAGAGAAGGCTGAGGGGAGACCTTATTGGTGTCTATAACTACCTGAAGGAAGGGTCTAGAGAAGATGTAGCAAGGCTCAGTGAGGCTCTTCCCAGAGATATATAGGGAAAGGATAAAAGGAAATGGACACAAACTGGGAAATACACAAATCAAAATAAGATCACTTTTTATCCCGACAGTGGTCGAACACTGGAACAGGTTGACCATAGAGGTTATGGAATCTGCATCCGTGGAGCTATTCAAAATTTGGACTGGACCCCAAGCAACTTGTTTTAACTGGAATGGCTTTGAGCAGGTGGTTGGACTTGCAGTCCTCTGAGGGACACCTTCCCACCTGTGTATTGTATCATTCCTCTCTGGATAACATAAGAGTAGCTTGAATACCACTGTCTGACTCCTTATTAACTGCAATATAGACAAATCACCCATGAAGTTGTAAAGCTATACCCACCTCAAAAGCAGGGAACAAAAGAGAAATTGTCTTCATTTCATTCTGTTTGCAAGGGATGGGTATATCTTCCAACTGCTAAAATCTCTGACCTAGCAAAATAGTAGCGATTGAAATTAATGGTGCATGCCATCATCCAACACCTTTTCTGACACTTGAATAATGAAAGTTCCAGAGGATCAAGAAAAAGGTCATGATGCATACTTAGCAAAGTCCTGATAATTTATCACTATTTCTCCACATTATAAATGAAAGCAAGGTTCCTATGATCATTAAAGGTGACATCAAGGAAGATACTGATTTCAAATATTTCAAGAACTTGGTGAAAAAAAAAAACAAAACTGAATGGATCTGGGCTACTGATAATATCCAACTGGCAAAGGAGAGTCTGAAGGACTGGCAGAGAGTTAAGGTCTTCATCCCTGTCAAACTTGGGAAGCCACAATTGTAACACCATCTGTTGTCCAATATAATGTTTTTGAACAATTCAGAGTTTAACAGAGAATCTGTCACTTTCTTATTTCCAAGACTATTTGTAGTGGTTTTACCCTGCTGGGCAGCTGAACTCCACCACAACCGCTCTCTCACTCCCCCTCCTCAAAGGAAGAGGGGGAGAAAAAAAAAAACTCACAGGTTGAGATAAGGATAGTTTAATTAGAGAAGAGGAAGAAAAAAAAACAACAACAAAAAAATATATATGTACAAGCAAAGCCTGTGCTCAAGCACAGAGAAAAAGAGAAAACAAGTTATTCTCCCACCAACGAGCGATGCCCGGCCACGTCCTGGGACGCAGAGCCTCAGTACCCGCAGTGGTTGATCAGAAGGACAGACGTCTTCGCAACGAGAGCCCCCCCCTTCTCCTTCCCTTTCCCAGCTTTTATTGCTGAGTGTGACATCATATGGTATGGAATATCCCTTTGGTTGCTTTAGGTCAGCTGCCCTGGCCATGTCCCCTCCCCATNAAAAAAAAAAAAAAGACAATCATGAAAAAAATCTAGTACAATGTCAAAGTCCAAAACACCAATCCACTGGTAGCACTATCAGCAAATCTCCAGAAGTCATTCTAGTCCAGAAATAATAAGTTATTTCAGATTGTCATAGGCACAATGTGATCATTTGTAGCTCTTCAGAAGATGACGAAGACAGTCCACTTGGAAACCTGAAAATTTTCTGGTAAATCAATGCTTCTATTGATCATTAGCTGGCATTAATTCAGGTTTCTACCTACCCACTTCTCACTGCTTTTGACTAACTGGGGTTACTTATCTGAACATCGTTTACTATCATTTTAGCCATAAAAAAAAAAAAAAAAAAGACCAACCAACCAAACCAGGGATTGATAGAAAGTCATTGAAATTTGTTTTGTATGAACTTCTACTGTCTTTAACATCTAAGACTGAAGGAGAACATGGAGGAGAGTAATTGAAACCAATCTCTTGCTAGCACAAATAATCACAGAACAGATTTTGGTCTACGCATTCATCATGTTTCATACTAGGACAGTTAAGCATCTTTTTCCTTGCAGTCTGACTGTTTCAGAACCTGGCATCTCTGATTTGGGATGAAATACTTTATCTAAACTATACGAAATCTTCTTTTAACATCCAATCTTAGTATTCACAACTTATATCCATTTCTTCATGTGTCAGCATTGCCCTTTGAGTCATCCATATTAATGCAAGCTAGAATGATATTGATACATGAATATTCTCTTTTTATTACTTCTGGGCATTTTGTAGTAGATTTGATCTGACCTTATTCTGAATGCTAAAAGACCTCCCCAAACCTTGATTTCTGTGATCTATCATACTACCAAACTAACCTTCCCTTACTAAAACATTTTTTTTCCTGACTGTATGATCAAAAGGCCTTGAGGTGTGCCTTGCATACCATCTTTCTTTCAGTCTCTCTCCTTAAATAAAATGCAGAGCTCTTAGTTTCATCTGTGGTGCAATTCTTTCATAAATTATGTAATATAACTTTATACTGCTTTTTTTTTTTTAACCAGTCAATCAATAAATCATTCAATAACGAACTCACTTTTAGCAAATCCTTTTTAGCAAAGTCTTCTCAAAGTTCAAATACATATTTTTCCTTTGTAAAGGTACGTAATTAGTAGGACGAAGAAAAGAAAGCTATGAAAGATATTTTTGTTCAATGCCCTCATAATAGACATATCAGAAACTGACATTTATCCATCTGTGTTGCTGTATGCAGACAATTGGAACTCTGAGGGAAATGAAGGACCTGAAGAAAGTACATGAAACATTTTAAAAATCCTTTCTTCTCATTCTTAACTTGTTATCTGTAAATATAACTTATCTGCAAATATATAGCAAGTCTGAATGTAAAAAACATAAAAATAGATTTGCAACATTTTCAAATTCAGATTACAAAACATGTTGCAATATCCAGTTTAAATCATTGAGCTAGAACTAACTTCTCTAACATAAAAGGGTAGTTGGAATGATACGAAATAGAACAATTTAAACATATATTTAAGTTAATGATGCATATATTGGAAATTCAAAGTTCGCCTAAAAGTGCATGAAAGTCAAAGAAAATCTTCTATAGACTTGAGCATTTTTGCCTGAGCCCCCCCAAATATATTGTGACACAGGTCAGAATATTTAAGTTATTGCCTTGTGACATGAATTTCAGAAAACATTATTTAGAAAGAAATATATATTTCAGAAATAGTCCTTGCTTTAGGGTGATTGCTTTATGTCAACACTATTCTTTAATAGACCTATGAACTTAATGAATTTAATTTAATTTCAAATGTAGAGTACAACCCTGAAGGCTTATAAATAGCAATAATTATTTAATAATTATAATACTAATAAAAATCATTTAAATCATAAATTAATTAAATATATAACATATAAAATTAT
>VXAA01003302.1:560112-594518 GCA_013399115.1 Anseranas semipalmata | reverse complement strand
TTTCAACCCAGGCCATTCTATAGTTCTATGATTCTTTATCAAGCTTCATCGTTTGCTCCACTTTCTGTTCCGAAATTGTGAAGACTGGCATCCAGTTCAACGCCCTTTGATTAAGTTCTCATGTCTTTGTTATACTTTTGCAATTTTGTATTTTAAAACTGACATCATTCGAACTGTTCCTAATTTAACTGTGAAAAAAATAAACCCTTCTGTATTTTTTTTAAATCAATCTCTTTGTTTCTGATTTAAAGACTTATGAATCTCATCGTTAGTTTCAGGCGATCATTGGACACCATGTCTCAAAAACAAAGTTTTAGGTTAGATTACACCATCAAGTTGGCATCTGTTAATCCTTAAAGGAATATTTCAGGATAGAAGAATCTATCTGAAAGAAAATAAATTACACAAATGCTGAAGTTTATGTCACAGTAAGATGAAGGGTCTCTTGGCCGTAACTCAAGGTAGCTGAGGGTAAGCAGGAATATACTTAGAAATTCTGTTAAAATGAGGATGAAGTGTATTTTCAATAAGGAAAGTTATTTTTTTCTTTTTGTTTTCCCTAACCTTCCCTAATGACATAATGTACCCATAAATTTATTTACGCTAAGGCAAAAAAGTCTTTCTTTGCATGACGCAATTTACACTTTGTGATTTGGTGGCTCTAGGGCACATGTGCATGTTCTCTATAACTTAAGTATGTATCTTCCGCATGCTACACTACTTAAATAAGGCATTTCATTGTTATTTCAGTGCAGTGCCTGCATGTTGTTGTTTCATTCAGTTTTATCTGAATAAATCCTCTTAGATTAAGGAGTTTGGAGTTTAAATATTATTAATATCAATTTAATGATCTCTATAGTTTGGATCAACAAGCCGGACATAAGTTTGTCAAGCTTGATTTGAAGGTGAAGTCCATCATATAGTGCTGTCGTTCTTCTTTGTTCAACTCTAATACAAAAGATTTGGAGGGGAGATGGGATGCTGACTAGCAGATATGAAATAGTAACCATGCAGTCTGTTTTTGCATTTTGAAAGGGTATTTTACACTTTAAAAGGGTTCTTCCAAGAACTTTCTCTTCCAGACACTGTCTTTTCTTTCATAGTTACCTGAGTTTGTTCATGCAGTCAGGAAATATTTTTTTCAAATAATTGCTCCTTATCAAAGATGAATATTTTGTTTATATTAATGTGGTTTCAAAATGTTGTAAAATGTTGTTAGAAACTCATTGACTTAAGGGCTATTGAAAATCCTTCCTGTTGTATTAATTGCTTTTAATGTGGAGTAATAGGTTGTAAGGCCTCATGGAAAAATGCAAGAATGTCTTTAAGTCTTTGTAATGAAAGGTGCAGAAATATGATGCATACAAGTGCATAACAGTTTTGGTTGACTCACTCTGAAGTTAGTTCAGGTGGATCTGATTATCGTTTGTCTGACTTATGAAAAGGCTTTCCTAAGAGGCAGAGAAAATGAAGTTGAGGATTAGAAAAACTCTGACACACAAAGACCCAAGAAACAATAATCTCAAGAGAAAGCTTAAACTGAAATTTAAATTATTTGTTTTAACAGTAAGTGACAACCATATGAGTGTGATAAAAATACAAAACACACAACTTCAGGTGAATTTTACCTATTTGTATGAGAATTATATTTGAGCTGCACTAGATTAAACTAAAATCTTAGTCAAAACACGTGTGACTAAGGATCACATCTTCTTTAATTTCAGCAAATGTTTATTAAAGTTTGGATCACAGCATTATAATGTTTATGGCCTGTTTGAGACTGGCATTTGCAAAATTGTCAGGAACACTCTTCCTAGGTCTTTCGCTTGTCATAACTGAACAATTAGACTTACCATTGGGAAGACTGGATTCTTTTCAAAGCACCCCTTTAGGTAAATGTTACCTGAAAGGTTGTTTTCTGTAGGAAAGCTGGTGTTTTTGTAGCTCAATGTATTTATGAAGAGGCTAATTATTAGTGAAACAAAGCAGTATATTGTTTCCACGCAGTCAACAAGTTTGATTGAATATATACATTTATGCAAAAACTTGTGTTTAGTCCTCACAAGGGCTTGGTCTTGCATTAAAACTATGGTTTTCTTAATTAGTAGAAAAGACCGAGGCAATGGCGGTGAAGATGAATCTGAGGCACTATGATATGCAGTTTTATACTGTACTTTGTTATTCTCTTTAGTTCATCCAATATTATGCTGGATGAGATTTTATAGAGGATTTTATTTCATTCATTCAGCTGTTTAACCATCCCCAGACATCTGTGTATATGCATTTATCTTTCTTGGTCATTGTAGAAGATGACTTTTTCTTTCTTTATCTTGCTTTTAACAGTAATTTTCTGTCTGCTTTTCATTACATCCAAGATGTCAAGTGGAAAACAGGAAAGAAGCAGCTCTATATGATATTCACAGAATCACAGAATCGTTCAGGTTGGAAGAGACCTCCAAGATCACCTAGTCCAACCTCTGACCTAACTCTAACAAGGCCCACACTAAACCATATCTCTAAGCTCAACATCTAAACGTCTTTTAAAGACCTCCAGGGATGGTGACTCAACCACTTCCCTGGGCAGCCCATTCCAATGCCTAACTACCCTTTCAGTAAAGAAGTTTTTCCTAATATCCAACCTAAACCTCCCCTGACGCAACTTTAGCCCGTTCCCCCTCGTCCTGTCACCAGGCACGTGGGAGAAGAGACCAAAAAGACCATATTGTGTATGTTTGATGAAAATATTTTGCCAGTTATTCTTTAAATGCATGCATGCAACATATAAATTAGGATAAGAAGGAAATAAGAGATTCTACTTGTAGAAATATATGAACAAATATTTGATATGTAGATATACCTACTACAAATTTATTTCTTCTTGTTATGATGTGCTACATCTATAAACTTTATAGAAAACTTCAAAAGAAATGAGAGAGAATTTTAGTTTGGAATCAGAAATTGTGTAGCTGTCAGCAGTCATCTAAAAATCAAGGATTTGATTTGTAGATTTTTCAGCCTACAAAACAGGAAAACTGGCAATTTCTCCATAGCTACTGAACATTAACATAGCATACCAGTTTGGCTGCTCTATGAAAGGTGTTCAGAAATGAAGGTAAACTTGTTAAAGGGATTTCAGCAGTTTTTATTTCTCATCTTAACATCAGAGTTTTTGTTTCTGTTACCCTGCTTTCCCTGGCTCAGTAGTAAAATAAAATTGAAACAAAAATTTTTGGACTCATCTGCTCAATACAGCATTTTGTTTTTCATTTCAGCAAGTAGCAAATCATTTTACGTTCTAAGAAAGCAGTACAGCTGAAACATATTATGGAAGTGTTGTGTTTGGTATTTCAGAAGTCACAAATGTTCTCCAAAATGATACTAAATTATAAACCCAAATTTAATTTGTTTAACCAAATATGTTTCCTTATTCAGAAGAGGAACCTGCTCCAAATAGTGTTGTTGAAGAATACCTTCAGGAGAAGAGAAAATATGAAGACAAGCGGAAGCAGCAGCCAAAGAAAGGTGTTTCTCGTGAAGATCAGGTAATTGTTTGAAAAACTAGGGAAAAAAGATTCCAGAAAGAGTTCTGAAAACTTTTCTGTCTTCATTTGTGTAAAAATAAAGTTTGAACATCCCATATGTTTCATTTTCTATAAAAAGAATCTTGTTATTTCTAAACAATAATAATTATACATGTGTGTGTGAACTATCTGATCACTTACAGATTACCCAGATAGACAGATAAACAAAGTTTCTATGTATTTCTGAAAGTGTCATCAATTTAGTCACTAAAATCTTCCAAAAGGAAAAGCTACCCACACAGAGGTATCCTTGATTATGTTTACAAGAGTTTGCCTTTCTCTACAATGCTTTCCTTGGCTCTGCAGCTTGCCATTAGATAGCATTGGGACAGAAGTTTGCGTATGTGGTATTTGTCCAAACTGTTGGGTTTTTTAACATTTTAAATTAAGTTTTAAAGAGATCAAATTCATCCATTTATTTGGGTGTCATGAAATGAACAAAAAAAAGTTTTTAACTGAACTGTAAAAAGAAAACCCTTTTCACATATAATTAAAATTATTTTGCAAAGTGAGAATGTATGTAGACTGCAGTATGCAAAAATGAGCAAAGTTAAGTTTGAGATAAATATTCATTTTTTTCTAAAATAGACAAGTTTGAAATGGTTAAATATATGAAACTACCTGTGAAGTAGGAAATACCATTAATGTAAAATCTGTGCAGTACATCAGACGCATGGGTTCATAAGTGTATGTCAATTCAGTTATGAAGATGTTCATATTCAACTGTTGAAGCTAGAAGAGATTGGAAACTTGAGGCTTAATAACTTCAAAGCAGTGGCTGGCAAATCTTTATACTTGCGGCAAGCTCATATAGCTCTGAAGTAAGAAGTTCATGGAAACTTTGTACATTTAAAAGTCCATTAACTTTGAATCAAAGAGTACTAAAGGGATCAAGGGATTTAAAAACACTTCTAGTGAGTTTATATCAGTCCTGTCCTGGACATCATAGGAAAACAAGATAAGATGACAGGAATATATATATAGTCATCTTAATTTTTATTTATGTAGCCCTTTTAGAAACTATTCAACAATTAATAATCAAGTTCTTTGTAATCCATTTCACTTGTGGAGGGCCTCTTCTAGCCTTGCATCCCTCCTGCCTGGTCCTACAATACAGTACTATTTTCCATCCTGTGTACAAGAGTAGAAGAAGAGAGGGAAAGGTATGTGTCTCCTTAGAATACCAGTCATTGGACGTCCTCCCGTGTAATTCTACAAGGGTCAGTTTATAAAGTTACATGATTATGGCATCTAATCACCAACTGCAAAAATGCCTACTAAGAAGCTTCGAAATTATTTCTATCAGCACGGCAGAAATGCTGTCACCAGAGAAAATTAGGCAAGACACGAGGAATGTGTCTTTGGTTGGTCACAATTTCATGTAAAAAGGGTTAGTTTGTTTTCATCTGATGGCCTGGGTAGAGATTTGCTGTCTCAGATGTTGTAAGCATGAAGTTTGTTTGCAATAACATGGAAAGCTGTAAAACTTGAATGATTCACAGGCTCAAGTATTCTAGAAATTTCCCACTCTCCCATCTTAAACAAAAGATTAAACAGAAAATAAAGAAAATAAATGCAAAAAAAAAAAATCCAAAACCTACCTTTAGCAATGCTAAAATGTGTTTTTGAAAGAATTCAAAAGCCAGGAAACTCCTAAAGTTAAGATTGCTCCCAGAAGGAAATTTGATTCTAGTGAACACTTCTGGTATTTCCTATTTCTGTTTTCTATTCTTGTTTAGTTTTTATTCTTCTAAATTTGAAAAACTTGACCAAACAAAACTAAACAGCCATACAGAGGTGTTTTACAACATAGGTGGCCAACGTATCACCTACAGATCAAATGTAGTCTGCCACATAAATTCAGTCAAGCACTTACTCCCTGATGCTTTCCTTTCCAGGAGTGTCTCAAATATCAGCAAGAAATAAGCTGCGGGTTGTGCAAATTATTCTTATGATCAGCCCTTTTTATGAAGAGCCTTGTGACCCCTCTACCATCACAAAGCTTAGGCATACAATTCCTGTGTAATCAACATTTTTTCTCAGGTGATCAGAAACAAGACCTGTGATATGATCTTCAGATGTCACCTGAGATGCAGTGACTTTGTTTTAGCTGAAAGACTGGGCAATATCAGCTGGAGAATAAAACACCAAATATAAATCAGTATGAGCTTGATGTATGTAGCATAAGGACCTGTATCTGTAAAAGTAGTTAAAGTGGTTCATTGTATTCAAGTCAAAAGCTTTGAATTTTTTAATGTCAGTAAGAAATTTAAAAGATCAGCAATGTAAAGTGTGTAAGTATCAACTAAGCTAGGTCTTCAATACATGAGTCGTCTGTAATTTATGCAATGGATTGCTTTACTAGAATAAAAAGGCGGGTTCAAACAGTAAAATTTATTGTCAGTAGTCAGTGTTGTTTAATTCAGCGGTTTTATTCTATAAGTATAGTTATAAGTTTTTGTTCCTTAAATATGCATTTTTATTTCACTAGATGGCCATACAAGTGCTCTCTTACCTGTGTACCTTCAGCACTGCACCCTCTCTCACCTGCTCGATGTGCTCTCACTCTTGGTGCCTCTGATTCTCTTGCTTGCCTCTCTCTACAGTGTTTCTTTTCAATTCATAGAAAAGTTCTGTCTTCCATCTCATTGTACTATTTCTCAAAATAATAATTGTTTGATTATGTTGTATATACCTATTGTTGTTCATAAATATATGTAACTTCCTTAAAACCTTGTATTTCATTTCAGACACTGGCACTATTGGACCGATTTAAATCAAAGTTAACCCAGGCAATTGAAGAAACTCCTGAAAATGAGATTTCTGAACCTGAAGTAGATAATGATGAAGGATGGTAAGTTTTACGGATTTCGATTTCTGTGTTTACTACTGGTCAGGTCTGACCAAGGAAATGTCACACACTTCATTTTTCATTTGTTTCACAAACCAGTCTCTTTTTTCATTTCAGTGAATCCTTCTTCTTTCATATCTTTCTTAATGCCATTTTACTTTTTAGTGGCTCATTTAGTTACTTGTTTCTTTGCCGTATTCCATCTTCATGATATCCTTATGAGGAAACAAGATAGCGTGCTTTCTGTGCCAAGTATCTCCAGCAGGAATAAGTTGCGAAAGGAGTTAGCACCATCTCCTGCCTTCAAATTTACTCCGTTGATTACCTCTAGTTACACTTCTCTATGTGTTTCTGAAACCTTACTGCACTGACATGGTCTTATTGTTAAGCCTAAATTTAAGGATTAGGAGATACACCAAATGTAAAGAGAGGTGATGCAGCAGGAGTCAGCTAATCTCTACTGTTTTAGCACTCTGGAAGATAAGGCAGGACAGTAGGAGATGTTTTGCCTTGTGTAGTCTTAAGTCCTACAAAAACTCCATACTGGGGGTGGTAAGTATTTTAAAGACTGATGGATGAGATAAAGATAGAGTCACCTGAAGTGGAGGGTGACCCCAGTGAAGCAGGGTAGCACTGGAATTGATGAAGCAGAATGTTACAACCTCAACATCTCCCAGTCAAAGAAGCAGCCTGTACCATGTTTACTCATGTTAATCTTTCATCCAAAGAACCCACCTTAGGTAGGGAAGGGGGAAAATCAGTATGATTTGAATTGTGATCCTGCAATCTTAGACTGTGAGCTGTTAGATGATAATAAAAATACATGTATAAAACAGATAGAAAAAAAGTTAACGAAAAAGATGTTTTATACAAACTGGTCATGTTTTTTATAAGACAAGCGATACAGCTGGTCTAATAAAATATAATATCTCTGCCTGCAACATTTTCCTTAGTTATACCCATAAACTATCACAGCTACAACAGAACCACCACTAAAGTAGAAAATTTAACAAAGATCTTGACAAATGTTTTAAAACACCCAATATTTCTATATCTCAGATAACTTAAAATGAGTAAAGTGAAAATAAGTCAGGTGTACCCTTATGATTTTCCTAAAGGCACCCATCTTGGGAGTAGGAAACCAATCAGATATCTACCTCCCCCAAATCCCCAAACTAGTCCCAGTAACTAGACTTGGAAAAAATTGAATTACAATAAGGAGAAAAATTGAAATGTACAAAGAAAGATGTTCTAAAGTACATTAGAAATCCTTTCTAAATAGAAAATAAATGATATAACTAAATGCTGTTAAAGCACCTTATGTCTGCTTGAGAAGACTCGTACAAAAAAAAAAAGATAACCACGTTAGTGAAGTTTTCTTTTTCTCAGATGAGAAGACATTTAGTGTTGGGAGGAAATGCAGACTGTCTAAATAAGTTAGATTTACTGTCATTCTACAAATGAAAAAGTTGTGCATACTGAACTGAGAAAAGACAACATAAAAAAGAGTGGGAGGGAAGATGATGTATGGGGGGCAAAAAATTTTTTTACATCTTAATTTATACTTTTTGTCCCACATGTTAATAAATGAAAATAAATTCTTCATCTGGAAGTTACATGTCAAATTACAATAACCTATAATATAAAAATTATAATATAAAAATATAAAAAATTGTAATTTTTATACATTAAATCAGAAAATCTTAGACTACTTGTTTGAAGATACATTCCATAGAAATTTAACAGAAAAAAAATATATATGGTAGATCATGAAAGGTAAGCTGAATTGCAAATTATGAGACGTGGATGGTCTCATTATGGATAATACTAAAATTTTAGATCACTCAGATACCTTTTCCGTTTTTATTTCTATCATATGAATTAATCACTGCTTATTTTTAATTCAGCAACACAGCTAAATGGCAATAAATAATAAATAAATAGCAATAAATACAAATAAATAGCAATAAAGCAACACAGATTCTGCAGCTTTACCTTCACACCTTCTTGCTTTTCACTGAATAGAGCTGAGACCTCACAGGGGAAATACTGGGATTTTTTTTCTTTGCAGAAAACTTCAGACACATGTACTAGCAGAAAGACTAACTTGTAGTACAGCACTTAGCATAGAATTCTTGCCGTCATAAAACAACATTTTTACATATGTAGTGCATAATGACTGCATTTATTTTTTCAGTGCTTCTTTGTGCGTATTAGTGTAGTCTGCTTTCAACTTAACAGATATCTTGATATTTTCATCAATGAAAATGCATTTGAGTTACTACAGAGGTTATTAAAAATCCCGTAATTCTTTCAAAACAATGGCAATTCAAACATCTATCATTTTGCTTCTTATTTTATTGATTATATTCTTTGCTTGAATTCATTTTTTCACAGAAGAACTGAGACTGTCTCTTAGCTTTAGAATGTAACCAAAACTACTGAACATGGTAGTTTATAATTCAGATTACTTTTCTTAAGTTTTCTTTCTACTTTAAATGGTAACTCCGTTATCTGGAGTGAGACGAAATGCAGCCTTGCTTTCTTTACTTACATTCTTTGGCAATTATAACAGATAAAACAGAACAAAAACATTTTTGTTTTGGATTCATGTTTTTGAACATAGAGAAATTAATTTCCTAAATCTTGCCCCTTTCAGGATAACTCTCATTACCAGCTTGTTATTATTTTAAGTTTTCTCTTGTCAGCATCTATTTGATAATTTTTTTAAATTACATAGTCTTCCTTCATTATGTCTTTTCCTATCTCAGGCATTATGCAGTTCTTTGAGGATGAGGGATAACGTACAGCATAATTATTTATTCCCTTGGATTTTAGGATTTAACTAATAATTTGAGATCCTTCAGAGATACCAATGTGCTTTTAAGTTCTACAGGAAGTATGCACTCTTTCCTTTACCTCTGAACACCTGAAGGACTGGTCTTCATATCAGATATTTTCTTGTCACAGTGGTATAACCAGTCATTAAGGACTTGCAGAGTCTAATCATCATCTTTTGTGTTCCCTTCTGAGTAACTACTGACAACAAATTGGTATCAATTCTTATCCCTGTAGACAATTTATACTGAAGGAAGAAGGTTATTGCAATTTCAGACAAGGAAATTGCTTGTATTTTTGTTCAGAAAATAACATTGCATTCAAAGTTGCATTGAAATGAAGACTTAGAATAATATGAAGCTTTTTTGAACAACAGTAGACTAATAATTAACATTATATTATTAATTTTGCAGTTCAGTAAATGCTCATGTTAACATTGCAGACTGGAGTCTTGCTCCATTTTCAAAGAATTTACTTTGAAGCTAAATAAGTTGTAAAATTTACATATTACACAAATTGGCTATAACCACATGCAACATAAGCAAAGCAATGAAGTCTTCTAAAAGCTACTTATGACTGTTAGAATGGCTTAGAGAGTTGAAATTCATATCTTGGGGTAAGGAATTAGTGTTTTCATTGCCTTCATTGGATTGGATTATTTGAGATAAGTATAGTGACTTCACATTAAAAAATTCTGTCATTCTTAATTCCAATTTATTCCTCCAAAGACAATAATTCTACTCAAAGGACAATAATATTACTTTATAGGATTTATAGTAAATATAATTAGTGTATGGCATATGCATATATGATATGCTCGAATTAACGTGATTCCTCCAGGTCATTTTGTAGATTGTGGCTGCTGTTTTTATGGGAAGTGAAAACCAGCCACTATGCTTTGCTGTACTGTCAGGGTGTGTTATCTGTGGTAGAATGATTGCCTTTAAGACATTTTTATGTGTCCACATGAGTGGCCACACATTGAGGTATAATTTTCATTCTCTGTCAAGATAGAAACCATTAGCAATTTGTTATGTTTTCTTTTATTTGGCAAACTTTTCTCTGCATATTTGGCTGAGCTGCTATATTGGCATGAAGCATAGCAGACATTTGGGTACTTTTCAGCAGCCTTCTACTTTTTATGCAGGAAAAGAAGAAAGAAATATGACTCTCATGTAAACAGCATGTATGGTGTTTGATATTTATTACCAGATTTTACTGTCTAAGAAGGCATCTGAGGAAGTGTTGTGAAGAGATCTGAAGAGAAATGCATAATATTAAATTTTAATACGAAATAGCAGAATCTTTGCTGTGACATTCAACTGCAAACTTTGCTGCTAAGTGAGAACGATTATATGTATCTGTCTGCAGCAATCAAAGTCTAATTTCCTCTGCAGAAATCAAAACTACCAAAGTAAATAAGGTGTGTACTGCCAGAAAGGGTATTCATAACAATAAAAATGTCTGCAAACAAGTAGACAAATGCATTTTTGCGGCATCTAGGTACTTGAAAATATGCCTGTCCCTGTTATCCTGGTGCACACATCATTGTCTTTATGGCTCCATAATGAGAACTATTTGCTTATGCTTTTTTATGATTTGCCAAACTTCTTAAGTACTATTTGATCATTATTTGCTATTTATTTACTCACAGTCCATCTAGGAAAGCATCATGTGTAGGACTTCATCCTTATCTTTCACAAAGGTTGTGCAGAGTGCAGCAGAGGTAGATCTGACAGAACATAGTCACTCATTCTGTGTTGAAAGTCTTACCCTCTTACCCAGGGCTTCATATGACAGACTTTTCTTCAAAATGTACATGAGATCCATCACAAAGAAAGTGAGGTGTCATCTGCTTGGAGACTAACAGTATGAAAACTAAATATGTGAAAGCAGAAGACCCAGCTGGAATAATTCATCTACTTGGTACTTCCTTTCTGGATTACTGAATATTCCTGACTTTGAAAGTGAAAACACTGCACAGGCTACATTTTATATAGGACACTGCTACTCATCTTCTTTAGGACTTGGACTGCTGTATACGTATCGTTGCATCCATGTGACACCTCATTAGGTTGTAGTGCCACTTCAGGTCTGTGATTATAAGATCAAATAGTTACACCTATGGTAAAAAACAAGAGATTCGGTCCAAAATATATTATGGCAACTCCATATAATGAAACTGATGATGCAGATCCTATGAACATGACATAAAATATCTTCCATTGAGAGAATCCAGCTGTGGGGGAAAAAAATTGGATGCAGTCAAGTATATTTGAAAATTGACTGCTTTAGTCAATTTGTACAAAATCTTCATAGAATGGCTTGGGTTGGAAGGGACCTTAAAGATCACCTGGTGTTTCGTCTTCAAATAGGATAAGAAAGATATTTAGAACTCTGAAACACTTTCCCATTAAGTAATTCTCCAATTAAAAATACAGATAGTAAACCATATCCCAATCCAACTATGTACCGAAGAAGAAATACTAGGAAGTTTGTAATGTTGTCTATATATTCTTATAATTGTCACTAAATTACAGGAACAGGGCACAGATACTGCACTGACAGGCAGTGATACATAATCCCTGACAGAAAGGTCGTTGATTTGGAGCTATTATGCTCTCAGCTCTGGGGTTCTTTTAGGATTCTAGCTTGTTGTTCCTGTTATGAAACATATAAGTCAATATAATAAGGATGGTTCACTCTGCTTTGTTATCTGTTTACAAGAAGGGTAAGATTAGATCTTCTGTTGCGAAATGAAACATTTTCACAGATAACACATCCTTCTAAGAAATGCCTGTTTATTCTTGTTATCAAATAATACTGCTGTTCAGTTGGTAAGAGTTTTCATTTCTGAAGCCACCTAGATGACTCATTAATCATAGGGTTACAAGTGAAAAGGGCCAGAAGGGGACCTCCAAAAGTAATATAATTACACCATCTCCGTAGCCCAAAGGACAATGTATCTGCAGTGCAGTTTTCTTACTGTTTGTCGTATTTGTTCATTAGAAGTCCAGTGACAGAGATTTCCCAGGCAATCTCTTGTAGTGTTTAACTGTTCCTACTGGAATGGAGTATTTGTATGTAATCTAGTCTTCCTTGTGATATGAGTGGACTTCAGAAAACTGTTCACTGTCTCTTTTTCAAGCTGCTTTTTAGCACATTTGAAAATAATTCCAAACTCATCTCTTTCAGCTGGACAAAAAACGAAGATTTTTAGTCTTTCTGCACAGATTATTCTTTCTCAATTTGTGATCATTCTTCCTGAGATTTCTGAGTAGTTCATCTCTCTTTCAAAGCATGAAATTCAAGACTAGATGCAACACTAAGTATTTGTCAGAGTTGAGTGGAAGGATCATATAATTTGTCATTTTTTTCTGTCATGCCTGGTTTCCAATTCATTCTAAGCCACAGATCTTTTTCTACTGAATGGTTGCCTAACCTGTCTGTCCTGTACCCTTGCTGTTAATTGTCCTTATTGAAATTCAGCCATTGCACTTTCTGAATTGTATCCTATTTTTCATACTATTACTAGCTTGCCAAAATCACATAAACTCTAAATACTCCAATAAACTCTCAAAACCCTTCTTTGTAAAACTTCATGTTGCACATACATTCTATAAACACATTCTTGTCTGTTAAAGTCATAAATAGAAGTGAACTAAACAACCCCACCAAATTAATTTTTTACTCTTGACATTAGCTGTGGCTATGTACTCCTAAACATAGGGCTCTGTAGCTGAATTTTCACCAGCTTTATTACCTTATGAATTTTATTTTTTTTTAATCTACACTTTTCCAGATTAAATGCTGGTCTTTGTGGAAGTTACAAGTTCTCTGCTACAAAAATCCACCTGTCATACCCCTAACCAAAATTCTGGACTATCTTCCACTGTTCTCACTTTGATCTTTGAAAACCAGTGTAGACTTCCTGAAACTGCTAGATTTATTGACATGCTTAAGTACTTCTATTCCCATGAGAGTTTTACAATCTTGACAATTTCTGAGTTGATGGAACCTTTTGTAGAAAACAACCCACCATTTTCCTTCTTTAACCTGATTGCCACATAGGCTTACCGTATATCTATGAGGGCTCCCCGTTGTTTGTGCATGTTTTATGAACCAGCTACAGTAGCATTCTTGAATATAAAGCTTAGTTGTCATGATCAAGTAACCTAAAACTCACGAGGAGCCATATAACTCCATACAACTAAAAAACAAATATATCACACACTAAACCAATCAATATTACAATACCTTGAAATACGTGAAATCAACATAGGCTAGCAAATCGTGGTGATTTTTTTTCACAGATTAATTGAAAAGATACGCCCATCCATTCCATTCTAAACAAATTAAGTTTGTAGTTGAAGTACATAACAGCTAATAGGCAGCAAATGCTGGAAGAACACCAGAAGGTTTTGGTATATGCTGAACATTGCAGTGAGGCACTATTCTGTTCTTGCTTGAAATCAGTTTCATGGTGATAAACTGAGCCCTGATAAGTATGGTTTTACATTACTGTTGCTTCTTCAGTTTGGATTAGATAGAACATGCCAAATTCATCTTGCTGGACCTTCAATATTCTGCATAGAAACTAGAGTATGGACAAGTGAAAGCTGTTTCTTATCAGATAAACATGATTATGTGAAGTGTATTTAAACTACTGTTGTCATCAGGGAAGCAGCCGAAGTTTTTATCATACTCAGTAGAGGGGTTTTGAGTATCACTATTAAGTCTGAGCTTTGCTTGATCTAAATATAGATTGTTGTTCTGAATGTCACTTAATTTGAGGGACAGGAAAAATAGGAATATTTTTAAATGAAAGTGTGTAAGTCAATGCCTGAAAATACCTTGTCAAGTTTCAGTGAAAAGGATATTGTGAAAATTGTGTGAGTAAAGGTCTTCCATCTCAAACAAAAAGGCACTGAATATCTTGCTTAATAGATTGTGTTTCATATGCATGTTGTGTAATTACTGATGTTGGCATGACTGTTGTCAGTTATTTGTAACAAACCTCATTTAAAAGAGCAAAGACTAAAAACAAATGTGAATTTAATGGAACTGTTCACTTAAATAGACTGTTCAAAATCTTGTGGCGCTTAGAAGGCTTTTAAACATATCTCCTTGGTCGCAAAATATTACTTTGATTTGCAAATCAGATGCTATGCATAGATCTGATCACCTGATTATAGCCAAGAGTAAAGGGCAGGGGTCTAGTTTATTATTTTTATTACTGCTTCTTTGGACGAAAATCTCAGTGAAGGTCAGTGCTAACCATTTAATGTGTGGCCTGGTTGATAAACATCAAATGCTTTAATCTTTTCTCAGTCCTGAATTTCACAAAACTACCACTGAGGCCAGTTAAATATTTTGACAACACTGGGTGCTAATGCTAAGCTCTTTCTGCCAGGACATTCACTGCAGTTTGACTGTATAATAGTTTACCCAGTTTGTACAGACTGTTATATTTTACTCCAGAATAAACAAACAAACAAAATCTGTATATTCAGTAAAGATATTCTCTATCCAGCAACAGTAGTTATGTCCTTTACTTTAGAAATATTTTCATTTATAATACAAGGAAAATTTCTCTCAGAATACTTAACATTGGTGTCAATGAGAAATCTGGTGCAATCAGGAATGGGAATATAGTATTTTGTTTATTTCATACTCTTCCAGTAAAAGGTTTTCTGTCTGAGTGAGAGAGGTTTGTGTCTAAAAAAAAAGTATCAATTCACCACCTCTCCAATGTCTGCTGTGGAGGGTAGGCTAGAATTGGTTTGGTTTGGTTGCCTTTTTTTCATTGAAATACCAATTTCAGAATCAGCAAAATGTTGAAGCCAGCCAGACTGTTTTTATATTACAAGATTTCATTTATATTAAGAATTAAATCAATGATGCACACTGTTAATATCTACTCCACATAAATCTGTTAATGTCTTGCACATTTTATTTCCAGTACTTCTTATTTTATACAACATCTGCTATTAAACTTTGCATTGTGAAATCCTTCTGGATAAACACCTAAAAAAACCTGGTTATATTTCTTTCATAAACCTAGCCTTTTTTATATATATTTTCTAGAATGCTGTCTCTTTCTTTGCCATAATACCTTAGACGGATGATTATGAAATGTGGCTTCCTCAAGATTAGCACCAGTCCCTGCAGATTCAGCTGCAGAAGCTTAACTGTGACAAACACAGTAAGCTCCTGAAAACTAAGCAGCAGTCTTTTTCACATGCCGATGCTAGCTTGGGGAATGAAAGAAAAAGTGCTACTGTAATTTATGCCAGTGAGGCACAAAGATGGATTAAAGCCATGTTTGCTCCCCTCCTCCCATCCAGATTTGAGCCAACGTTCCTCCACCAGTCTGGAAAAACTGGCTCTATGTTAGGGCTCTCCTGCTAAGGCCATTGATTTACTCAACTACATTAAAAAAAAAAAAAAAAAATTGACAAAATATTTACTTGATTGTTACAAAGAATAAGTGCATGCCAGAGGTCTGTATTAGAAACACATTGGAAAGAGGGGTTTCTTTTCTGTTTAGCAAAAAATAAGTTTGTTTGGGGTTTAGCATTGTCACTAACTTTTAAAGGAAGAAAGAAAAAAATCCTTCTGCTGTAAATCTTTTTTCTCCAATTTTCTCTCCACCTTCACCCCACTACTGCTAGAATGTGGTCAAACCTTGATATTTAAATGCTAGCTGCTAGCCCACTGCTGAACAGTCAGTAATTTTGTATTAACAAATTGTTCTTCTGCTGAAGTTATATATTTATTGCTTCTAGCTGTTTGGCATGCCTGAGAAACTCAGGGCATTTGGGGTGGGATTTTTGTTTGTTTATTTTTTGTTAATTCCTTCATGTCTAAGTTTATTTGGACTAGGCATCTGGGCCTGGAATCAGCTACTGTTTGACTTAAATTCAGAGATGATCCATGCTTTACTCAAGGGATATCTAGTATTACATTTACTGTCTGGAAACCTTACGTTTTATTTATTGCCAGCAAACCTAGTGAATAATGAAGAAATAATCTTCTAAATCTTTAATAGCTTAGCTTAAGCTTCCTGAATATTTACACACCTTTTTAAGCACCCCAACTTCATGTCATTCAATGACATAATTAAATCGTATGGATTTGGATGTATTCAGAATGGGAAGAGGGAAGGACAAAAGAGGAGAGAGGGTGTCCAGAAAACGTTGAATGTTAAGTTATGAAAATCAGAGCATTCTTGTGTTAGAAACACTCTCCTCTCCTTCCCCTCCCTCCTACTCTGTGCTCTGGTGATACAATACTGCCTGACTGTTTGCGTTAACCTGGGGAGGCAATTTGCGGACTTCTAGAGTATCAGATACTGTACAAGCTACTGCCAGAGACAGGATGCTAGACTGGATGGATCATTGGTCAATTCCGGTATGGCGGTTCCCATGTCCTTATAGTAAATGCTGTGTAAAGTTTTTCTATGCTGGTACAGTGTCTGGAACAACATCTGGAATTTGCATTACAGTCTTCAATACCAACCTACTCTACCAGGAGCAGTTGTCTATTTAAAGCACCCAGCTTCTTTCATCAAACTACTTAACATTTTTGTGAAGGGGATAAAGATGTACTGTAATATTCTATATAGGAATTGTTACTGAACAAATAGAACGTAACAACAGTATAACTGATTTTTTTGGTAGAAAAAATGCTTAAAATCCTAATTCATCACGCTTTTACGTATTTCTACAGTTTCCCATAGGATCCTGCTGGACAAAATGTCCAGCATACAGCTAGACAAAAACATCATACGATGGGTGAGCAATTGGCTGACGGGCAGGGCTCAAAGGGTTGTGGTAAATGGGGCTACATCAGGCTGGCAGATGGTCACTAGTGGGGTCCCTCAAGGCTCCATTTTAGGGCCAGTCCTCTTCAATGTTTTTATAAACGACTTGGATGTTGGACTAGAAGGAGTTTTGAGCAAATTTGCCGATGACGCCAAATTGGGAGGAGTTGTAGACTCGGCTGAGGGTGGAAAGGCCTTGCAGAGAGATCTGGACAGATTGGAGAGCTGGGCAATCACCAACTGCATGAAGTTTAATAAGAGCAAGTGCCGCGTCCTGCACCTGGGACGGGGCAACCCTGGCTATACGTACAGACTGGGCAATGAGACGCTGGAGAGCAGCCCCGCAGAGAGGGATCTGGGGGTTGTGGTTGACAGCAAGTTGAATATGAGCCAGCAGTGTGCCCTGGCAGCCAGGAGGGCCAACCGTATCCTGGGGTGCATCAAGCACGGCATTGCTAGCCGGTCGAGGGAAGTGATTGTCCCGCTCTACTCTGCGCTGGTGCGGCCTCACCTTGAGTACTGTGTGCAGTTCTGGGCACCACAGTACAAAAAGGATGTAAAACTGCTGGAGAGTGTCCAGAGGAGGGCGACGAAGATGGTGAAGGGCCTAGAGGGGAAGACGTATGAGGAGCGGCTGAGGTCACTTGGCCTGTTCAGCCTGGAGAAGAGGAGGCTGAGGGGAGACCTCATCGCAGTCTACAACTTCCTTGCGAGGGGGAGTGGAGGGCCAGGCGCCGACCTATTCTCCTTAATCACCAGTGATAGAACCCACGGCAATGGTGTCGAGCTGAGGCAGGGGAGGTTTAGGTTGGACATTAGGAAGAGGTTCTTCACTGAGAGGGTGGTTGCACACTGGAACAGGCTCCCCAGTGAAGTAGTCACTGCACCAAGCCTGTCTGAATTTAAGAGGCGTTTGGACTATGCGCTTAGTCACATGGTCTAAAATTTTGGGTAGACCTGTGCAGTGCCAGGAGTTGGACTCGATGATCCTTATGGGTCCCTTCCAACTCGGGATATTCTGTGATTCTGTGTGATTCTGTGATTCTAATTCTGGTACTATGAGAAAGCCAATCGGATTTTCTCCCAGTGATTTTATTATCTTTTGAATTGGTTTATCTTTTTTGTAGTTAAGTTGATTTTCCCTTAGTAGGTTACTTACACCTCTATCTTCTTTCAAGAAAAAAAAATGCTTAGCAACATCTTGACCAATGGAAAAGGATACTCCATTACATTAGTCTTTATTAAGAACAGTGTACTTTGTTGGTAGCTTTGCAAATACTGAAGGTTTTTGTTGTTGTTGTTGTTTGTTTGTTTTATTTTATGACTTGGATATCCCACACTTAGTGAAACTATTGCTTTTTTATTATTTTTGCAGTGAATATTTTGGGGCAAAAGTGAGGATGTAGTATTTGAATAGAATATCTCAAGCAAATGGTATGTTAGAAATATCTGCAAAAGTTCCATTCTGATCATCTTATGCAGTAGGTCTAACAGAAGAGTACAGTCTGACTTTGTAGAATGTGTTTATTTATTTATTTATAATATTTATAATTTATATTTTTATCGGTTTTGCTTGCTTAGAATTGAGGAGGCTCTGTGCAATAGCAACAATAATATGTCACCTCCATTGTTACCATCTGAATGCTGAAATACTGGAGGCAAATAGTGCTCCATTGATCCAAAAGTTAGAAAATACTCCTTTCAGGTCTTGTAAAAATGACATTAACCTCATAAGAGTGGCTGGAGGGTGGGAGTTATGAAAGGTATTTATAACAATAGTGAAAAAGGAGTATTGTATTGATGCTTAAATTCCAGTCTAAATTCAGTCTAATTTCAGTGTGAAATCTGTGCTCTGTACCATATTCATAGAATCATCTAGGTTGGAAAAGACCTCTAAGATCATCAAGTCCAACCATTAACCTAGCACTGCCAAGTCTACTACTAAACCATGTCCCTAAGATATTAGTTCATAAACTAATACAAATTGACTGAAAGTCTTATCTTGATATAGAGTTAAATATTTGTGAAGTTGACTTAAATATGGCAAATATATGGCAATTTTTTCAATACTTTTCTAATCATTTTTTTATATTAGTAACTTCAGTGGAATAACTAATGGTTTGAATCTGGCTAGATCTGACTAGCAAATCTTATTTCTCTTTCAAATAGCAAGTGTTTAAATTTGAAAAGCAGAAGATTTTATGACAGCACAAAAAAGTTGAGGGACAAGTGATCCAATTATTTGGGAAAGGAAATGGGCAGGGAACAGTTGAGCATGGAATTGTGGAAACAAGGAGTGAAATGTGGAGGAGTGAATTCTGTTAGTGGTAACAATCACAGCAGAATCCTGTTGACCAGAGGTTATTACTAGGAGGCATTACAAGCTTTTTTGAATTGAAATCAAACCAGGTTTGGCAAACTAGGCTCAAACTGGAACAGTGGGTGTGATACAGTGGAAGGTTTAAGTATCAAGTGCTACAGAAGGGTAGGGGCTTTCATAGATAATTTAGCACAGCTCAGACACTATGAATTAATGAGACAAAACAGACTCATGTAAGCTTGTTTCTACACGCATCTTTTTTGTAAGAAGCAGTGGCTGTGTGAAACATTGAGAATTTAAAAGATGAATCTGTTTGATACTGTGGCTATAGCAGTACTTATGCTGTTAACACCCGTTGCTTTAAGAATCAGAACCTACTTCAAGTACTTGGGAAAAAATTGTCTTTTCGTAATCTGTAAGAGAGAGGAGTTTGCATTACAGGATTCATTTGCGTGAAAGAGGGATGTTGGGTTTATACTAAAATAACAAGGCTGGATGGTGAGATAGGGCAGACAGAAACCACGAACTTCCCTGCAAGAGTTGTATTGCACAAAGCACTTAATGATGGTTGCAGGTTTCACTAGACATACATGTATTTTCTCTATCCTGCTGGATTGTATTCACAAAATTATTTGTAAAGCTCTTAGACGCTGTTATGCAAGGAGTGGTGACAGCAGGCTGAGCCAAAAACCTTGTTTTGATTGTAGCATCTCAATTCTGAAAAAAGTGAAAAACAGTTTAGATTTCAAGTTATTTCCTCTTTTAAAATTCTCACTGTCTTATGGTTTTAACCATAACCATTTTTGTCTTGTTCTTACTCTTGTTCTCTTGCCTTGATTTAAAGTTTTTGCTTGCCAGTTGCCAAATGACATTTTCCTTCATTTTATTTACATTTTGGTCAGTCTCTTTTTCTCTGTTTCTGTTTCTCATTCCTATCCTTTTTTTTTTTTTTCTTTACCTTCCTCAATTTATTTTTCTTCTTGGTCTGTCTGTTCCTCAACTCTCTCTCCTCTTCCTGTGTCACCTGGTACTCTGCTGGAAGTGAAGAGTGCCAGTGAGTTCATTCTTCCAGAACAACTAACAAGTTTTTACCTTGTGAGCAAGATCTCATCTGCTTGATCTGTGGATTCACTAATCTGTTTTCTCATCTGTTCACATGAACTGTATTTCTATCCACTGCCCATGTATCATGAAGGTGATGGGAGGAAAGTGTTATAACATTTCCTACATTAATGTTTATGGTTTAACAAACGTATTTACAGTATTTGCAGGAAAATCTAAGGCGCAAAGAGAGTATGATGTAAGGGAAGCAGTACTTGAGTATTGTTCTTTTTTTTTTTCTTTTAAGTGTATGGAACATTGGTCATAATTGAGAAAAGTAGCTAACATGTTACTTGTAAGTTATGTTGAACTCAGAAATGGTAGGACTGGTCTGTGGTGGTAAAATTACTAATATTTAAGATTTGAGGCATCTGGCTAAGAACTTTATCCTAACTAAAAGAATATTCCTTTCAACTAAAAGCTAACAGTCTGTGATTGTTTCCAACACCCCCACTTCCAGGTAAGATGACACTGGGCGTGCTGCTCCTGTAGGCTCCACCAAGAGCCATCTCTCCACATTGTCACACGTTCACAGCTCGATTCCTTCTCAGAACTGTGGCAGTTCACAAGCTACTTAAGGAGCCCATCCCTTCCAGGGATGGGTACATGGCTTTGTCAACATACAAGGGATACTCTGGAGTCCATACCTCCCAAGGATGTGCTCCTGGCTTTCTTAACATTTAAATGATCGGTTTTCCTCCCTTTTTTTTTTTTCTTCTGAAACAGTATATTGGTTGGGTCTCTGCAATCACCGGGCAGGGAACAGGGGAGCAGAGGAGGAGATGCTGCCCAAATGTTCTCTCACTCTGGTCATAGTTAATAAAGCTTCTGTCTGACCAGTCCTAAATTGTACTTACATTGTTATGCACTTGCAGTCCCTAGATCTCTGACAGGTCCACGTTGGTCTCTACTTTCTCTCTTATTTTAGAGAGCCTGTACAATGCAAGAAAAAGCACTGGATTTCTTGATAGACATACTTCTGCTTTATCCATTTTAAACATCCTGATGGAAAGAACCCATAATCTTCATAAAATGTAACAATAATTTACAAAGTTCTGATACTGTAAATTTTATAGCAATGGAATTGGTTGCTTAATTCCTTTTATCTGCATTTAGAAGTAATTCCATGTACCAGTTTAGATGTTCTATAAGTAGTGCATTTTACGTAACATGCAGTTCTGCATCTGAAAAGTGAAAAGCTGTGCATTTTTTTTTCTCAGTACCTGTTGATTGCAGAAACAAAAGATCTATCACAAGCTGCCATGCTTTTTGCAGGCATCTCCAAATAAGTCCTGGCAGTAACTGCTCGAGAAGTTACTGCATCTCTGCCAAAACTACTGGCTACTGCCCCCATAGCAGAGTTGGCAGAATTTAACTTTTGTCCACACCTGTTGATGATTTACTGCAAAGTCCACCTGTTTAAAATGCTGACACAGGTGAGTGTAAGATTATGTCCCAGGCTCTCCACTGAAGTGGCTGAGGTGCCAGAGGGCATGCCTTGTGCAAGGAAGGTTGAATGAGCAGCAGGTGGGCTGGTAACAGGCCAACAGCTGTCACATTGATAAACAAGTGTGCAATTAAGGAATGCAGCTTTGCACTTTCGTTCAGTTGGTATGAAAGTCAATGATTCGTGCAGTGTGTTGTACATGGAGATCAGAGTTTCATGACTAGTGCAAAAGCAGTTCAGGTGCTTGCTTGCTACTGCTGATATGGAAAATGATTCAGTTCACTGATTGCCACTCTGGTTTCTCCCAGAGGGCTGTTCTGGAAAGGGCCAGAGCTGTTGTGATACCAGATTTCTGCTTATGCTACACTTAACATGACTGCCAACTGTCAGCAGCTGGCATATGCTTCAGATCCAGTGCATGGCTCACGCATCTCAAAATCACAGGGATTACTGGGAATCATATCTTTTCTTACAAGTACCACCTCACTGTAGTAGTTCAAAAGAACATAGTCCGTCTCCTGAATAAACTGGTTGAGTCTGCCTGGAGAGCACCATGTAGGTGGAGTTCGGTCTTTGCTGCCCAGTTGGCAAGTACAGTTTTGGCTATGCTAGACTATTGGACACACAGTTTAATCGTACTATAATAGTTCTTGAATGTTTTCTAGTCTGCTAAAGTGTTTCTTTTTTAGCTTTAGTTGCAGCCAACATTCTCCCACTTGTTACCTCTTAGAAAGCAATCAAACTGATCACTAAGGTAATGTGTTAGTTACCACAGTTTAAGGACATCTAGGAGCTAGACTGCTAGTAATACTGGAGAAGTAGTCTTGTTTGCCAACTGTTGCAGAAATCATCTGAGAATGAGGCCGGGAGTGTATCTGTGTACTTTTTCAAATCCTTTGCTGTCTCTGACACAAGCTTAAATGTAATTGTAAATGTTCAGGTACTTCAGTCTAATGTACCAAGACGTTTCATTTCTGGAATGCAGAAGAGAACCAAGTACTGAATGTCATTTAATAACACTGAAGTAAAGAGGTGCAGATAGTGGTACAGATGCTGCCTCAGTACATGGTATAGGACAATACGTAAACTGTATGATGCTGTTGTCTAGCCAGGGTAAAAATTAACCCTGTCCAGCAATAAATTCATGCTAAGATAGCCAGCTCCTATTTTCTGCACTCATAAGGTTAAGGAAATGAATTTGTGGTTATTTCTTCTTCTAAAGAAAGTCAACAGTTTGCACATCTAGATGCTTTAAGCTTAGAATCATCAGTTTGGGCAAGCTTTTTTTATTCAAACTAATTTTGAACAAAAAAAATACTAAGCTGCAAAACTTTTTGAGTTTTTGAGTTTAGTGTGGGAGAAATTACACCTTTCATCCTGTAAATTTTGAAGAAAAAATGTATTTTAAAGTTGTATGTCTTAACCAGTGTAAGATGAACTGTCAACAACTGGTGGTAAGGACAAGTTGGATGGTAGGTTCCCAAAGCCCAGAGATGAAGAAAGGAAGTTAGAGCTTTCATCATGGTGACTGCAGAAGCACAACTGGGCAGACAGCTCTCTGCTAAACTCAGAAGCTTGAGGTAGGGAAGAGAGCTATAAACTGAACAGGGAAAATTCTTAGACAGCATGTATTCGTGGAATTGTAGCCCAAACTCAGCACTTGAAAAGTTATGCAAGTACAAGCTTTAGTTGTAGGAGCTTGAGTAGGATTACTCTAAATTGAAATAATTCGTTTAGAAATAATTATTATATACTTCCCATGCTCTCGAAAAAAAATGGGGGGGGGGCTTGTTTTGTTTGTTTGATCGTTTGTTTTTTGAAAATAGTATGAAGTCTGATTTAGCTTTTACATTGATGCAAAAGAGGTATACCTGTGAAGATGTGTGTCTTGCAAAAATAATTTGAAGTTCACATTGGGAAAATATTTTTGAAAATCTTCAGCACAGTCTTGTGTTTATTTTACCTATGAGATGCTGCATCTGAAATTCATTCAGGGATTATCAAAAACAATCTTAATATTGGCTTATTTTTAATCACAGCTGGGAACACCTCAGTGGAAAGTTATGAATAGGAGTCAGAGACTATGACTTCTTTCAGCTCTTGGAAAGGAGTAAATGTTGCATAGTCTATATCTGCTGCATCTGATACCCAAGAATTAGAGATGTATTTATTTTTAATTCCTATTAGTTGTATTCTACAATTTTGCTGTGTCATTGTTTGAAAACCCAAGCTGATGAAATGGTGAAATGAGAGAAATCTATATACATTCATTTAACATCCTCTAAAACCAGTTACTGAGGAATGACTCTATCTCTTTGGGACTGTGTTTTAATTCAGTCTAGGATAGTGTGATTTGGTATATCTTCTAATATATATGTATATATTCTGATGCGCATCCTTAATAAGCTGAGAAGAATATGACAAATGCAGAAAGCATGTTAACTAAAATAAATTACTTCAGTCCCTCCACTGTGAGACAATGTTTTTATAATTAAACTACAAATACGCAATCATGAGTCACTCTGATGGTACATTATGTTACTCTAAATTGTAGATATGACTAAGAAAATAAGCTTTGGTCTTATTAGTGTATACAGGGTTACAAACTACTGAAATTTTATACACTGGAAACAACTCAAGTATTTTCAGAGGACATGGTAATATGCAGGCACGCTCTCAGTGCTGTTCAGTGAGAGATTTGTGAAACTCACATGTCAAGAATTGATTATTGAAAAATCTCAATTATTGTTTTTAAGATTTTTCCAAAGCATTCAAACTCCTATAGTCTATAGCTTTGAATTTTGTCTGATTTTTGTCTGATTTTTGTCTGATCTCTTTAGTAGTACAATATTGTAGTCTGCAATAACTGATCTGGTTCTCCTCTCTCCATCTCTTGCACCCTCTGCAAGTTTGCGGATGACACCAAGCTGAGCAGTGCAGTCGATACAATAGAGGGAAGGGATGCCATCCAGAGGGACCTGGACAGGCTGGAGAAGTGGGCCCAAGAGAACCTAATGAGGTTCAACAAGACCAAGTGCAAGGTGTTGCACTTGGGCTGGGGCAATCCCAGGTACTTATACAGACTGGGAGAAGAAGAACTCGAGAGCAGCCCTGCGGAGAAGGACTTGGGGGTCCTGCTGGACGAGAAGCTGGACATGAGCCGGCAATGCGCGCTTGCAGCCTGGAAGGCCAGCTATGTCCTGGGCTGCATTAAAAAAGGGGTGGCCAGCAGAGAGAGGGAGGCGATTGTTCCCTTCTACTCTGCCCTGGTGAGACCCCACCTGGAATACTGCGTGCAGGCCTGGGGCCCCCAGCACAAGAAGGATGTGGAGCTCTTGGAACGGGTCCAGAGGAGGGCCACTAAGATGATCAGAGGGCTGGAACACCTCTCCTATGAAGAAAGGTTGAGGGAACTGGGCTTGTTTAGCTTGGAGAAGAGAAGGCTCCGGGGAGACCTCATTGCGGCCTTCCAGTACTTGAAGGGAGCATATAAACAGGAGGGGGAACGCCTGTTTACACACGTTGATAGTGATAGGACAAGGGGGAATGGTTTCAAACTAAGACAGGGGAGATTTAGGTTGGATATTAGGAGGAAGTTTTTCACTCCGAGGGTGGTGAGGCACTGGAACAGGTTGCCCAGAGAGGTTGTGGATGCCCCATCCCTGGAGGCATTCAAGGCCAGGCTGGATGTGGCTCTGGGCAGCCTGCTCTGGTAGTTGGCAACGCTGCCCAGAGCAGGGGGGTTGAAACTAGATGATCTTTAAGGTCCTTTTCAACCCAGGCCATTCTATGATTCTATGATTTATATGTGGAGATTTGCACTAGAGGTCTTTGAAAAAACTGTTTAATTCAGGATCTCTTGCATGTTGTGAGAGACTGATAATATTTCATCAGCAACAGAACTTTCATTCTGATACTGACTCTTTTTTTGTGGATTTTCTGTTTCACAAAGACTGTACCAGTATCTAATGCTATAAATACTGTTATGCTTAGATTCAGTTCAGTATTGTTCCTATTGTTTTAAGTTGTCCCATTAAAGTCAAAGAAATGTTTATAATTGATTAATACAGAGTCCAGACTTCAGTGGGCTTTTTGCCTGGGCAAGTTTCTATGCACTGAAAAATCTTTAATTCAGGTGTTTTTTTTCTTTTTTAATTGCACATATGAGTTTTATATTTGTTCTCCTGTCCTGGTTCATAAGTAGCAGCTTTACTACGACTATATTCAAAAGTCTTCTTAAACAGTCGAGTGGGTTTTTCATTTAAAATATTACATCTGTGGTAAAAAGTGTTAATTCTATAGCCAATACTACTTGGATACTTAAAACCAGTAGCTAGGTTGTCAGTAAAGATCAATAGGTTTACAATCACTCAACTTGTAAGCATCTGTAGTTTGTTTTTCTTCTTTTCCTCCCACCTCTCTTTTTCTTTATGTAGAGCAAATTATTTATCTGTTTAAGATTTTGTCCAAGCTAAAACTTGGATTTTTCTGACAGCTTCCATATTAAATCCCACCTCAGTGACACCTACTAATAAGGCCAAAGTTGATCAGCTTGAGGCTTTCCTGGCACTGAATACAGCTAACAAGCAGATTATTTTGACTCTAGATTATGGTGATACAGTCAGACTACTGGGAATTTGCTGAAAAGGGGAAAGTATCTAATGGGGAAGGTTTCTAATATACAGTAGAAAAAAAGCATTGGGTTGAAAAAAGCATTAGTTTGGTATTCAAAAAATTAAAAAGCGTGATCTGAACCAATTTAAGGTGGAACAGTATGACTTAAAAACATTCCCTTGTTGATCTTCTGTGTACCTACTTGAAGCATTTTCCATGAAAGCTCTTCTCTCCTTGTGCATAACTGTAACGGTGAAAGGAAGTCCAAAGTGACTAATAGGAAAACTTGAGAAACGCTCCCTGTTCCTGGGAAAATTATTCAGTACATTTGGGAAGTTATGTTAAATAGAAAAAGACAAGAGAAGAGAGTTCAGTGCCTGAAATAAAATCCAGCAGAGCAAACTCTAGCTGTATTTTTCAAAATGGGTTTTCACAAAAGTGGTTATCCTATAATATCAGGCTTTACTAAGGGAAAAAAAAAAAAAAGCAAAACATGGATCTTCTTTTCTCTACACAAAAATAAATCACAGGTACTGAAATCTTGCCAAGCATATCATAATTACAAATCATAACTTTCTGTTCTTTCACTGTATTTGAGCCATGTTTTATTTGTTTTGTAGGATGTCACATGTACTTCAATTCGAAGATAGAAGCAGAAAGGTAAAAGATGCAAGCATGCAGGATGAAGACACTTTTGAGATCTATGATCCACGGAATCCTGTAACTAAGAGGAGAAGAGAAGAAAGTAAGAAGATAATGAGAGAAAAAAAGGAAAGGAGATAAAATGTATGTAATGCTAGCCAGAGCTGCCTTGAAAAGTGACTGCAATAAAGCACTGGCTCTTTTGTAAGCTGTAGCTCCTAAAAATATCTCTTGACAAGTGTGAAAAGGAATCTCTCAAGAATCTGTTGTATGGTTTTGAATCTGAACTACCATTTGTTTCTTAAGTTGTGCAGTAAACTGCTCTCAGTACATTCATTATCCAAGCTTGCTGAAGGTTTTTATGTATTTAATAAAACAGCTGACTTGAGTTTGATCTGTACTTTAATTACAATAGTCACCATCATAATCAAAAGTTTTCAATGTAATGAATGAGAATTTGTCTCAGTAAGGATGAAATTAGAAGATGGAAAGCCCATCTGCAGGCTTTTGAGATTTTCTGAAAGTGTAAGTTTAATATTTTTATTATTTTTTGAGAAGGCATATGAACATTACAGCAGTAACCACTGACTTCCTGAGCCACTCTGTCATTGATTTAACATGACGCAGTTGCAGGATAGCTTAGAATTGCTTCTTGAAACAAAGTTTGATTTGAGGATTTAGTTAATTTTTCTTACTTTTGAAATGTATATTCCAATACATATCCCAGCTTGGGATATGCAGTTTGGGGAGTATTATTTCACTAACAGTACCACATTAAGCAACCATTATAATACATTCAGATTCTCTTTTTATTAAAGTGCTACAATACTAGAAACCTTCCATTGGTAGAATTTTCACTGTAAAGTAACTGGTAGTGAAGGTTGGCTTGTTAATTAGTCCAGCACAAAAATGAAAAATTTAACCAGTCTCATTAAAAATGTAACCCTGTTTTTAACAATTATTTTACCATCTAACAATGAACAGCTTCTGAGGTTTCCAGAAGATTATATACTTCCCACAGCTTTCCCACTCCTTGCTCCTCTGGGTGCTGATACTTTTTGCAGAAAATAAGAATTTTCACTGCTGCTTCTTTACAGCATTTTCTGATGCCACAGAAGCATGGAGAGCCCACATGGGCAATAGCTAAAGAAGAGGGACACAAAGTGAGCAAGGTCATTAAAAAGTGTGACCAAAGGAGTGTTTTGCTGATGTTGTTTTTAGAACACATTCAGTAAGGTATGATGTCCTTATCAAGCTGCCACTGCCAAATTTCTTGATAGGGTCTGAGGTGTGAGGTACATAAACCTGCATTGGTGGGTTAATATGGCCCCAATGTCAGAGGTTAGATTAATGCACGCTATTGCTTTAATGTGCGGTGTAATCTTTGAGATAAAAAGAAAACTTGGAGGTGTGACATGATATCCTGTATAAAGCTGTCATTATCCTTTTCTTAGGCTGAGTGAATTATACTGTACCATGGTGTAAAAAAGTTAAGAGGAGTTACATTCTTAAACACAGCCATTCACAGACAACTAAGTCAAAGTTATTTAATCGTTAAGTCATTTTCTATCAGGCTTTGGACATCTTCCAAGAACATCTTATGTCACTTGTAAAATAATTGTTATAGGAAGTTAGCATATCAAATCCTCATTCTGATGGCATGGGGGGGAAGACAGGGAGGGTGTGTGTGCAAGCATGCGTGTTGCCAGAGGAGGTCAGGATGGGGAAAGTGAGGGCTAGATCTAGAAAGAAGCTTGAACGTCAATTCCAGGAGACAGCTACTGCACCTGCAATAGAAAATAGAAAAAATAGAAAAATTTTCTAATTACATAATTTTCCCGTAAGCTAAAGTAGGATGCATGAGGCAATGAACAGCCAAATTGACTAACGTCCCTGTTAGCTGAATTGTTTTTTGCCAACTCTTGTGGCAGGTCTGTTTGTGCTGTATTTGATGATTCACATTCTCAAGCACTACGCAAGCATGGGGAGAAAAGCTTAACTCAGGATTTAGAGCTCTGCTCAAGTAGGAAGAGGTCTGAAAAGCTGGTCCTTCACAGGATTGTGATAACATCACAGGAACAATAAAGTAACTCTATGCTGACATCTTCTTGATAGGTGAAGTGTGTATTGTTAACTGGTATATATTTTTTCAAGAGAGAACTTATCTTATGTAATTAATGTTACAGTTGAAACCAAATGTGTTGCCTGTTAAAGCTAATTTTGAACATTACTCTGTTACACTGTGTTCTAGGAGAGCACAAAGGCCAGCCACAGTGCAAGGATGTTTACCCAAGCAACAGTCTTTCCTATGTCTAACAAATACAACTTCAGTTGTAATGGACATTTACTGCATTAAGCCCAGATTCACAGTAGTAAGCTAGCACGTGGTTTGCACTGGGAGTGGCTATCTGGATGCAAAAGAGAAAAACCTTTTGGTAAGGCAGTGGTTCTTGGTTTTGTTTTTGTTTTGTTTTTGTTAAATGAGAGATGGGACTGACATCCCTGGCGGTTTGCATTTTGCTCTGTACCAAACCCATATATAAAGGTAAAGATTAAAATCTTTCAATTTTCTTGTGATCATGAATAGCTAAATCCGCTCTAAATCAAACCAAAGCTAAACCTGGTTTGGTTCAACAAGAGAGAGGGGATTTGTGATTGTTCTTTCACATGTATTTTTGCTTTTGTGAATTAGATTTGTAGTCTTTGAAACTAGTTTGACAAGCCTACAAGCAAAGCACTCCTAGCTCATCACCATAATGTGCTGCAAGCAAAAACCAGCATAGGTGCTACAGACTATTTGGAGTAAAATAGAAAGAAAAAACAGGTATGTAGTCTACTTACGGCAGTCGCTCAGTAACTTTGCCTATGGAAGGCAGACTTGTTTCTAGTCAGTTCTAGTTTCTCAGATCAGCTTTAGCAGGCTGATATTTAAAGTAGTCCATCACATTAGCTGACAATAAAGATTTCTCATAGAAAATGTTATAGTGGTTTGGATCTCTGAGATCCCAAAGAATCCTCCATCATCCACATTATGTGTCTTTTCAGTCATGGCTGTCATATACATACAAGCAGTGTCATCAATACCTCCCTTTCTTCACTTGCAAACTTGCTAGACACCATCTTTATATACCCCCCTAGATGTACAGAATAAAAGGATAAATTAAATGTAACAGAGAAACTGCCATCTACCTGCTTGCTTTTTATCACCTTGTAGAAAGTGATAGGCCAAGTAATAATGCATATATGTTAAGCATTTCAAGTATCCTAAATTCACTTAAGGTGGCTGGATTAGCTAGCTCCAAAAGTGACAGAAGCCCTAAAATGGGATCTCTTTACTTATAACTATTTGGAATGGAGTGGAGTGGAGTGGAATGGAATGGAATAGAATAGAATAGCATAGCATAGAATAGCATAGTTCATTTAGAAGGGTCCTTCAAAGTTCATCTAATCCAACTGCATTTATTGCATCTACTACATAGAAGTCCTGGTTACACAAACTTCCGTACTCCTTCAAAGGACTGACAGCTCATTTCATTGCCCAGATAACAACAAAAACTTCCAGAATTGGCAGAGATGGTTTCAGCCAGGCTTGGAATCCAAGAATCTAAATCTTCTTCAGCCAGCTTCATCTCTGCTCTCTTACAAAGATTTCTCATGCACACCAAGCCACGTTCTGCTTACTTGTGTGCTGTGTTATTCCACTATTGCCAGCCCAAACCAGCACTGCATCATACTGTGCCACTTCCCAGTTGCACACCTGGTACTGAGCCTCAGGCCAAAGTCTTCTTCGCAGCTCAACATTGGCACTGGAAAAACAGCTTGCCATGCCACAGAAACAGCCTCCATTCATGCTTTTTCTGAACTGCAAAGGTAAAGTTCAAAGCCTGTTACTCCTTTTAGGAAAATTGCATGTGTAAGTAGCTTGTCAAGGTCAAAGTCTGTGCATGAACAATCCACCCTGTAGATGTGGGTCCACTTTAACTTGATGGGGGACAGCTAGAAGTGCCAGTCCCTAGATGCTTCATGAAGATATTTGGACTACTTGTGTCCAGAATCAACATTATGCCACAGAGGCTGGGCATGGAATATTGTGCAGGTAGAACTCACCATGAGGGAGCATCAATGAGAAATGCTACAAATAAATTAATTCAAGCAGGTTTTGGTTATCAGTTCTATGTGGTAAAAATATACTGTAATATTTATTTCCCAGAAATGTCTAGTTTCTAAACAGTTTTTAATAATTACAATGATTTTTAGAAGTGATACTTGTCTTTAGGGCTAATCAGCTTCATCAGTTTTGCACAGTGTTTCACAATGTTCATTTAATACACTTTCAGCTAAATTGAGATTTCCATACATTAGCTTTGCTACTAACACAGTGAGTCAGTGTCAACAAACACTAACTCACAAAGTCTATGTGACAAACAGTCTTTCCAGTCCTGCCCGCCTTCGGTGTAATGTGACTACTTATTTCATTAGAGGGAATTTAACTATCCTAAATGAAAATAAAGGGGAGAAAAAAACAAGTCTTACACCTGCACACAGGCATTTTGCTGGTAAACCTAAAGTGCTTGTTTCCATACCAGCTGGATTTCAGGAAGATAATTGTCCTTCTAGGCCACATCTGTTAACAGCAAGATCCTCAAGTACAGCTTAAAGCCTTGCTTCAGGAATCTTGTTGATGAAGCCAACAGCTAGTACAATGTGCCCTTTCTGCTTTGGAGTTTACAGAAAAAAAAAAAAAAAAAAAAAAAAAAAAAAAAAAAAAAAACTGAAACTTTTTTTTCTGCCAAATGTCCACTATGCCTGTGCTGTTAGGGGTGTAGTCTGCAACGTCACCTTACATAGTTTTCCCTGCTGGCTTGCAGCATGAGCAGATCTGGGGAGAGATTATTCCCCTACCATCTCTCTCCTGCAGTAAAAGGGTGACTGAACTTTAATAGCTAAAATAACTACTCCACCAATATTGTCTGCTTTTGTCTAGAGGACCTCAAGTTTGCAGGAGACAGAGTTATGTTCTGGCAACGTAAAAACTAGCCTCAGACAGAATGGATAACTCCAGACTCTGCCTCATTCTGGCAGATTAGTGTGCATCTGTCGTTACTTAAATGATGACAGACAAATTGGGCTGTAAGAAGATGAGGGGACTCCTACATGTGTGTTCTCAGTAAAAGATGTAGATACTTGCTTACATCTTTCACTATAACAAAACATGAGCTGATCAGACTGTGGCTACACTTAAAATTTCCTGCTGAAGTATATATAGCACAGAGGATGTAAATGGAAAAGTGAGACCACGTCTCTTGGTGTTTCTTTTCCTGGTGTAGAGCATTAGACCAAACAGGAATATCTCCCAGATATCACCAGTTAAATACAAGAAGCTGATCACCTTATACAGCTAGCACGAACATTGGAAAGAGATCGCGCTGAAGTTCATTGAGAAGGCCTGGGAGCACTGGTGACAACTATCCATCGCTGCCCCGTGGATCCCCACTTCTCCCTGCTGCTCAACATACATGTGAAGTCATTCAGGCTGAGCAGGAGGAACCACCTCACCCCAGTGCTGTTCCCGCTCCTGCTGCCTTCTCTTCCAGTGGCCCTATTACCCAGGCTTAAATTCAACCGCCAGTTTACCTTCCTTCTCAGGCAGTGACTTGGACTTAAGGTCCCCTGGTGAGGGCATGCTCATGCCCATCACTTCTCATTCCACCTTTGAATGCAGGAGCTCATCCTTTGATAACACATTCTTGCCCTCCCAGTACAGTGAGTTCTCAGCATCATGTACTAACGCTGTAGAGTGATTCCCCCTCAGTTACCCTGGTCAGACATTAATCCTGGTCGTACTCCTCGTGCAGACAGATAGAAAACTTGCCCCCACAAACGTGCATCCAGAGGCTCTTTCAGATCAATAGCCTCTGGTCACAAAATCCATGGGCACCCATGGCAGGTGGCACCCAACCTGCCAGCCGCCAGCAGCCTGTGCTCCCTACCTACTGTCACAAGACTAACTTCCCGAATTCGCTTTCTTTTTTACTTCACTCTGAAATTAATACTTTTTTTCTTTTTCCACAGCAGTTCTCTTCTGCCACCTCAGTATCTATCACAGATGGGGTTTTCCATTTAATTTCACGTATTTTTAGGCTTTTCTTACACCAGCATCAGCTTTATTTATAAGACACAGTTTGGAAGTGTATTTTTAAAAAGCTACTGCAAAGGTAGGACACTTGTGCAGTCTTTCATATGCATCTCACACAAGTGATAGTGAAGATTTGAATTCTTCTTGCTTCCCCTAGACTTCACCACCTCATTCTCTCTTCACCATTTCTTCCCTGTCTGCTACTCTTACTAGTGGAACAGATTTCTCTGGAAGGAAAGGATTCAATACTCTCCTCCTCTTGCTTTCAGAATGGATAGCTATCACATTTATAGCTAGACTCTGCCCCAGTGTCCTCTCAAACTGTATCTCTGTGTGCTTAGCTCGCCAATGCAGAGTGGGAAAATCCATACGGCCTTCACAAAACCACACAAACTGAAGCTATGTTTTATTTTGTTATGTCATTAACAAATGTTGTATGTATGTGGTTTCTGTACATACTACAAATGCAAAAAATCTAAAGTCAAAGCTTCAGTGAGTAGACTTATAATTGAAAATTTAACTTTATTATGTTTAAAACACTTTTTCTTTTTTCTCTTTTTTTTTATCTCTTTTTTTTTTTTTTTTAATTCCTGAAGTACACAGTGAAACAGCATCATACCAGACTTGTTTTCTTTATTCACTTTGGATCATATCCTTTAAGTCATACATAAATGATGAAATCTGGAAGCTGCGATAAATACCTAATACATCAGATTGTTGCGCTAAACTGACATTATTTGACTTAATATAAAGTGTCTGCTACAGAAGAAATCTGACCAGAGAGCAAGGATCTTCTAATTGTAAACTGTAACTGGTATCTGGTACTCCTCCAAAGTAGTACAAAAGTCTGAAAGCTAATTTTGGGGAAAAACAAATTCAATCCTATCCTTTTCCATTTTTTAAATATAAATTGGTTGTTAGTAACCTTCTACTTATAAAACACCATTAAAGAAAGAACAAAGACCCTACCTTAATAATTCTAAAGCTACAAACATGAACAGAGACTATACAAAAGATGGAATCTTCTCAAAAGAACAAAATCTGTTCTCAA
>VXAA01003302.1:495524-560074 GCA_013399115.1 Anseranas semipalmata | reverse complement strand
AAAAAAAAAAAAAAAGGTTGTGTTTTTATGAATGACCACCCTGAATCTATATCAAGGAATTCTGAGGTATGGGAAAGTTAGAGGGAAAAAATACCATTCCTATCTTAGAAGATCACATGGAAGAGAAAACAACTTCTGATATAAACAGCTTCTACAACAGTCTCTATTTATAGTTTGTTAAATGCATTGGCTATAGAACATAGCAAGGTATGACATTCAGATTCCCCAGTCAATAGGAGTCATGAACTTGAAAATCCAGTCCAATATTCATAAGGTTATTTAAGTACTACACTTGCTCCCCTTTATTATATGTTCATAGTAGTAAAAGGGCACAGTTAGAGAACAGCCCTTTAATTTTGGCAGCTTCACTTTGGCAGTAATAAAGTATTAAAAGCTGAAGCTCTTTATAATGAATATGGTCTGGAAGATCACATTTTTGCAGCAGCTATTTGCAGCAGAAAAATTGGCTCTGAAGTAACATGCTCTTCTTCAGAAGTAACTTTTGAGTCAAACAGATTTTAATAGAACATTATACTCAAAGGATATTTCTTTCACCTGCTTGTACTGATTGCCTCTACAGTCTTGGCCAGCAGTGAGAGATACTGATTCACAAGCAAACTTGTATTTCTCCCTTTTCTTCTTTTTTGTACCTTCACTGTGTGAATGGCATCTATGATCTGACCTGTGTTATCAGGTATTGTGCCCTTCTGTCTCTAAAGTTATTTCACTGGAATGACAGAGAATAACAGTCAGTATATGTATAGCCATTGTTTGAAAAGATTGCCATTACAGCTACACTATACTCACCCTTACATTTATGGAGTATCCAAACCAAAAAGTTTACACACTAAGCATAAGAGTTATTTCAACAAATGGAGCATGGGTTGGTCTCATTTGTTCTCATGAACTGGAATAGACTTGGCAACATGATATAGTAAGCATGAAAACGCAAATGATGATTCAGATGGATCAGACAGTAAATGGCACATTTAAATATCATATCTGTCACTGCCCTACAGACTAGGAAGACAGCTTTTAAGATGATCAGGTCCTGAGAGGAAACAGAAATATGCATGTTTTAATAGAGTGTAAGTTGTTGTCCTATAACACACAAACAATCAAGCTCTCCCTGATAAGGAACATCACAAAAAAATATTTGAGAGACCTGGAAAGGACAGAGAAAAAAATAATTCTGATCCAACTGTGCCAAACTTACTTACATTTATAGTGCAGGCAGAAGAGTCTAGTCTCTTTCCAGTATTTTATATCTTTTTATTTATGAAGACAAAAACCATCAGACAAGAAAACCACAGTAAGCAATGTTTGGCTTTGCCAAACAACGAATCTACATAAATGTCTGCAATGTCTGCAACTTAAAAAAAAAAAAAAAGTTTATTTTAATCTCTAACGCTGATGCACACTACTGTTTTCTGTTTAATTTCATGTGGTTTCAGATGAGACCTTGTATTCCAGAGGGACCAGAATATACTACCTCACTGTCATATAATTTAGGCTCAGTCATACCTCAGACAATATTTTTACAAGGTCACTTTGCAAAAGTATGTCTAGCCTGTCCAAATGACAGTATTACTTATGCCAAAGGTTTCTCTTTAGGGATGGAAGTATTCCAACTACTGTTTAATAAGCTATATGGGGAAGCTAAAAAAAACATCATTTGTAGCACACACAGCTTATGTATATAGCGCAGAACTAAAGAGTACAGACCAATCATTGGAAATACGGCCTAGAACAGGCCTCAGCAAGAAAAGCCACAAAAGCAATGAGCTTTTGAGTTTTCCTCCCTGATATTATTTTTGGAATTCCTGAACATAACCAGAAATATGACTGCACAACGGAGGAATACGTCTGAATTCAGTAGCTACCTGAATGTTCAGAATGCAGAAGATATTTTTCAAAAGAGTAACACAGGCATATGACTTTATAAGCAAACAGGACGGCATATCCTCATATACAGTCTTAGAACAAGCAGCTGACAGAAAAGGAATGGCAGGAACTCCAGTAAAAATCTTCTTAGAAATACTGAGGTGAAGACAATACACTCTTCAGCTCCAAAGTAATCAGTACCAGACCAACTGTTTCAGAAAGCAATTAGAAAGTGAAGTAAAACAAGTACATTTCTTTCTTCTCAAGCTCTGTTCTTAGAGGCAGGCTTGGCCCATAGACTTTATTTACAGTCAATTTGTGAGAGTTTTTCTGGTAAACTGCACTTTTTCAGAGGCTATAACCTGCACTGGAAATTCATCATTGTTACTGATTAAAATTATGGGTATGCAATGTATTTTTATGGTGTGAAGTCTATTTAGATATCAGTATTGATTCTAATAACCTGTGCTATTCAAAAGGATAATTTATTCAGGAATTGTGACATTTTGCTCTAATAACAGGAGTTTTTATTGAAATCTTATCTATTCATAAGGCTCAACACTTAAAAACTGGGAAAGGAGTTTGTTCTTGTGAGTCTCTAACATTCTTACAAGGTCACTGACATTATTATGTAAAGAAAGCCACTTGCCTGCTATCAGAATGATAGAATCACAGAATGGCTTGGGCTGGAAGGGACCTTAAAGGTCATCTGGTTCCAATCCCCCTGCCATGGGCAGGGACGCCACCCACTAGATCAGGTTGCCCTGGGCCCCATCCAGCCTGTCCTTGAACACCTCCAGGGATGGGGCATCCTCAGCTTCTCTGGGCAGCCTGTTCCAGGGCCTCACCACCCTCACAGTGAAGAATTTCTTCCTGATGTCTAATCTAAATCTACCCTTTTCTAGTTTAAAACCGTTCTCCCCTGTCCTGTCATTTTCTGCCCAAGGAAAAAGTTGTTCTCCATCTTTTTTGTAAGCCCCCCCTTAAGTATTGAAAAGCTGTAGTGAAGTCACCCAGGAGCCTTCTCTTCTCCAGGCTGAACATCCCCAGCTCTCTCAGCCTTTCTTCATAGGAGAGGTGCTCCAGCCCTCTGATCATCTTTGTGGCCCTCCTCTGGATTTACTCCAACAGGTCCACATCCTTCTTGTGCTGGGGGCCCCAGACCTGGACGCAGCACTCCAGGTGGGGCCTCACAAGGGCACAGCAGATGGGGACAATCACCTCCCTCCACCTGCTGGCCATGCCTCTCTTGATGCAGCCCAGGACGCAGTTGGCCTTCTGGGCTGCAAGCGCACACTGCTGGCTTATGTTGAGCTTTTTGTCCATCATAACCCCCAAGTCCTTCTCTGCAGGGCTGCTCTCCATGAGTTCTCCACCCAGTCTGTCCTCATGTCTGGGATTGCCCCAACCAAGGTGCAGCACCTTGCACTTGGCCTTGTTGAACCTCATTAGATTCACATGGGCCCACTTCTCAAGCTTGTCCAGGTCCCTTTGGATGGCATCCCTTCCTTCTGTTGTATCAACTGCAGCACTCAGCTTGGTGTTGTCTGCAAACTTGCTGAGGGTGCACTCAATCCCATTGTCTGTCATTGATAAAGAAAGATATTAAACAGAACCGGTCCCAAGAGAGACCCCTGAGGGATACCACTTGTCACCAGCCTCCACCCGGACATAGAGCCATTGACCACCACTCCCTGGGTGTGGCCTTCAAGCCAATTCCTTATCCATGGAATGGCCCACCCTTCAAATCCATCTCTCTCCAATCTGGAGATCAGGATGTCATGTGGGACCATGTCAAAGGCCTTGCAGAAGTCCAGGTAGATGACATCAGTCAGTCTTCCCTTGTCAACTGATGCAGTCACTCCATCATAGAAGGCCACCAGATTGGTCAGGCATGATTTGCCCTTGATGAAGCCATGCTGGCTGTCTCAGATCACCTCCTTGTCTTGCATGTGCCTTGACATTGCTTCCAGGAGGATCTGTTCCATGATCTTGCCCGGCACAGAGGTGAGTCTGAATGGCCTGTAGTTCCCCATGTCCTCCTTTCTACTCTTTTTAAAAATGGGAGTGATGTTTCCCTTTTTCCACTCACCAGGGACTTCACCTGACTGCCAGGACTTTTCAAATATGATGGAGAGTGGCTTGGCAGCGGCATCAGCCAGTTCCCTCAGGACCCTGGGTTGCATGTCATTGGGCCCCATAGACTTGAACCTCAATCTCTTCACCAAGCCAGTACATGAAAATTCACTGGCATCCAAACAATCCCAGTGCACCAGACTTTTCTGAATACTGACAGTAAGATTTGGAGGAACAGAAGAACAAGAGGAGACCCCACAGGCTGAGGAAGGAGATAGAGAAATAGTGCAACTGTGTAAGCATCTTAGGTGGGCAACTGTGCTTCATGGACATGGGAAAACATAGCCAGGAATTTTGAGTAAACGTGTATGGCCATAAGTGCCTTCAGAATACATAATATATCTACTTCTGCATTCAATATAGAAAATTAGTGTTTATTTACCCTGCAGAACTGTGGAATAGCTGCAATTCTTCCTCTGTTACTTTGCCTTTATGTTTATGCTTTTTGACAGCTCCAAAGTATGCAGAGATTTTGGGCTTTTTACCATGTTAGAAAAACTACAGGCGTGTAAGCAACTGATTTTTGTTGCTTTTGTTGTTGGGTTGTTTTTTGTTTGTTTGTTTTTTATGGTTTTAAGAATGCTTTTTGTCAGTCAAAGCAGATACACTACAGAGACTGGAAGCAGACAATGGAGTGTTGCTCTCTCATATCTGGTTATTCTAGTGCTTAGGTCTGATCTATATTTCATAAATATCAGGCCCCCTTTCAGTTTGCAGATCACTGGTTTAGTTCAGGTTCCAAACACTAGGAAGACAAAGCAAAGAAAGAGCTTCAATAGTGGCAAACCATTTGCTAATTCCACAATAACACCATCTGTTTTTTGGAGCGGCCACCTGTGACCAAAGAAAGACCAAGAACATTCAGATAAACTTGAACAAGCAAGTATAATACCATGTAGCTATTGACAGGCGGCATGGGACTCCTGGTCACCCTGTGGAATGCTGTTTTAGAAGATAATATGTTAAATTACCTGGCTGAAGGGCAGGGCAAAGACATCCTGCACAGTGACTCAATGCCTCGAGTTATCTATTGATGTCTACCTTGAATACCTAAAGAACATGTTTTCTGGCTGGTATGAATACATCTGTTGTGTTTCAGCCCCAGCAGGCAGCTGAGCACCACACAGCTGCTCACTCACTCTCCCCAGGTGGGATGGCGGAGAGAACTGGAAAGGTAAAAGTGCGAGAACTCCTGGGTTGAGATAAAGACAGCTCACTGGGTAAAGCAAAAGCCACACAAGCAAAGCAAACCAAGGAATTCATTCTCTGCTTCCCATCGGCAGGCAGGTGTTCAGCCACTGCCAGGAAAGCAGGGCTCGTCACATGTAACAGTTTCTTGGGAAGACAAACACCAACACTCCAAAAGTCCTCCCCTTCCTCCTTCTTTCTCCCAGCTTTTATTGCTGAGCATGACGCCACAAGGTATGGGACATCCCTTTGGCCAGCCTGGGCCAGCTGTCCTGGCTGTGTCCCCTCCCAGCTCCTGGTGCACCCCCAGCCTCCTGCTGGCAGGGCAGCACGAGGAGCTGAAACGTCCTTGGCTCTGTGTGAGCACTGCTCTGCAACAGCTAAACATCGGTCTGTTATCAGCATTGTTCTCATCCTAAATCCAAAACACAGCAACTTATGGCCTTTACAAAGAAAATTAACTCTATCCCAGCCATTATTGTATTACTGTAAACCAATACTGTATTTATCAGTATTGATCTGCATCCTATTTTTTAGGATGTTTCCTCAAATAGTTGCAATCATTATGAATTTTAGCCTTATTCACCAGCATGCTTGCAGGGTCTTCCAGCTGTAGTTTTGCTGAGGCCATACTTCCTAGATTGCTCATCAGAATTTCATATGAGACGGGTCAAACTATTAAACTATGCAGCTTGCATTACTTCTCTGCTATCGGCAAGCCCTGTTACCATATGCTAGCAGGAAATTTGGTAGTCAAAGTAAATTCATGTTATCAAAGCTAAATGCAATTTCATCATCCTAAGAATAATAGGAAGTGGAAAAAGTCTATCATAAGAAGGAAGGTACTTGTTGAAATGCAATTTATCCTTAATATGATATAGTCTGAGTAAGACAAAGAATACTTTCTGTAGTTCACTAAATCCAGCAGCATGAACCAAGTTATCACACAGCTGAGGCTTAAAGCCTGATTAAGCCAGCCAGTCTTTTCACCAGGAGTGCCACTAGTAATAGCAATATAAACTCTGGCTGCAAATTGTAAGCCTGTTCATATTCCACGCCTCAAGTCCTTTAAACTGTCTGGATGAATGTGTGAAACTGAATTAAAAGCCAGCCCTGGGTCCGAACAGATGATGTGATGGAAGTAAGCACTAAACAAACTTTCTCAGTCATTTTATGTCAGCAGGGGGACAGAGCTCCTTCTGAGAAAAGGAAGCCTGTGGGAGGCTTCTTCCTTGTGTTGACATGGAAAATTGTGTCATCTAGACACATTAATGAAAACAATTTCAACTCCTAAACGTCCTCATATGAATGGTTGTAATTCCTCTTACTGAAGAAAGAGGTGAAAAGGCAAAGAATTAAAGTGTCAGGAACAACTGCTCTCATCTGTCATTTGATAACTCATCTGCCATGTCTGCACAAAGGAAGTGAAACACCTCCACAAATTGTTTTTAGACTGATTTCCACATGCTTCTTTACACTTTAGTCAAGTGTACTGCCACTGAGAGGAAGCCCACATACTACACAGAAGGAAGATAAGGGAGATGCTTAAGTGTGTGAAATACTTAGTGGTGACTGTGAATATAAAACAGTATTCTACAGTTGTGGAAGCCACTGGACTTAGGGTAAGATAATAGGATGTTCTCTAAGGAGACCCCAACATCATATGAGAAAACAACCTGTCAGTGGCCAGGTTGAGGGTGAATCTCTTGTCTATATTCTGAAATACTGGACACATAATCAGGATGCATCTGTCTGTTTTGTACAGTGCAGTCTTTGATAGCATCTAGCTCTTAATTCTGGCACCTGGACTTTCTCTGCTCATCATTTACTTTAGATAGCTTGATTTGGCTTTCTTCTCAAGATCAAAGAACATATTTTTGTGAATGGGGTATGGCAGTTCATTCAACAGATCTCTTCAAGACTTTCTTGAAAAGTCTGTTGATCTGGGAAGCAATTGCCTTTTCTTGTTCCCACTGGTATATCATTATAGTTTAGAGTTGTGGTGTTTTTGTATAGTGCCCTAAATCTGGGAATTAGCAAAGCAATCAATTAGAAAGTACAAGTGTAAAAAAGAGTAACATTATTTTCCCAGGACATATTGGTACTAGAATGTGGTTACTTATTGGTATCACTGCAGTCCTTAATGCTCTGCTATTAATGCTTTCTGTAGGACTATGCCATCACATGCTCAAAATTTTGACCATTCTTAAATCAGACACTTCTTGAACAGAGACACTTCTTTCCTCTGACCCAAATAAGATAACATCTAAGTAAATGAATACTTCTGGATTCCTTCAACAACTCTTTCAGGGGGCATTAACTAATCATAACAGATGAGTCTATTTTAAGAGTAGTTTGTGCCTGGGGTCTCCAAATTTTTCTTCCTAGGATGATAAACATGTGGTCAAACAACAGTCAAAGGTCCATCCCTTAGAAAAGGCACACATTAGACTCATTTTTCTGAAATGAGAAGATCTTAACACGACAAGCAAGGCTGAAACCCTCCAGAGTAAGATACACAGCATAGAACCTCTTTTCATGTCTAATGGGAAAGGTTAAAAGTTCATCTTTTCATAACTGAATGGCCTGCATTAGGGTTGATTGTTCGGACTGTGCCACCAACCTCTCTCCTCCCAAGCAAAGCCTAGAACCTGTCGGGCAAAAGAGGTCCACGTCCAAGAGCTGCAGTCGGGGCTGAGCTTCTGAGAAGCACATTACAGAATCTCAGTCTATCTTAGCGGGAAAAACTCACGTGCCACTTCAAGCACAGTGCTAACATCTCCTCTGTCTGCTTGCACCTCATTTTGACTTTGAAGCTGTGCACTGAAAAAAAAAGAAGAAGACAGGTAGGGCAATGCCATCTGAAAGCAGTTCAACTCACCTCCAGAATAATGCAGCTGTAGTCTCTTGCTACATTGGCCCATTGCTCACAAGCAAAAATTAAATGAACTGCTTGAAGACAGCACTTCATTCCCCTAGAGTCCAAAGAGTATCCTTACTCAGTAGTACTTGGACCCTGGTTGTTCTTACATCCAGGCAGAACTATGTGGAGTCTCAGGTATTGAGTATTGGCCCAGTATTTCCAGACCAGCTCTCAAGCTCAGGGCATTAGCTTTAGGCTAGCTCTTAGCATTCAGATGAAAGCCATTCTGAAGTACTTTGGAGTTCCAAAATTAAGTCTTGAAACCTGTGAAGATACAACTGTAGTTTTTAACCTTGAAAAATATTATAATCCTGAATTATTGTGGTGCTTAAAGGTTGTTTTCTGAATTCATTTTCAACAGATTTCTAGGAAGATTTTTATGGAGCAAAATCCATAACGTGTATAAAATGGATTGAATGCAAATGTCATTACATTGATTAAAATATTTTTGCTTCATTCACAAACTGTCTGAAAAGGTATCATCAAACAGCAAGCTTTGATACTGCTGAATAAACAGTCTCTGGGCAAATAAAAGAAAACTTTTTCCTCCTCTCCACATTCAACATATTATGGCAAGACAACAGAGTTAGCACTTAGTACTGCACAAAAATTAATTTTGAACTGTATAACATACAAATGTTTTCTCTCTCAACTGAAATAAATGCTTAAGAAAATAAAAATATGGTTAAACTCTAGTCATACAGAGAATCTCACAAAGGGCTCAGAAAATATGTCCCCATTTGAATCAACCTGCTAGTTATACTTGCACTCAAAAAATAAAAATAAAAAAAGATATTACTACTGTAGAAGAGAGTTGTTCTCTCTCTTCAACATTAGAAACTGATAAACAGAGAGTCAGCTCTCCTCCAAGAAGTCACTGAAACAAAAACTTAATTCCTAGGTTTTAAACATAACTACTGCATGGAATAAAAATTTTACCATATGAAAGAAGTCTTAGCCATTCTTTCAAAATAATTTTCAGCATTGTCTTCATTCTGAAGTCATTAACATATTTCTTTATAGTATAAAAAGTCTATTGAGAGTTGTATATAGCACTCAGAAGCAAGAAAAAGAACCAATGTGAGGAGAAAACAAGTAGACAACAGTTTCTCCTTCTTTTTCTCTGTCCTTCCACCTTTCTTTCTGTTTCTTTAAAACACCCTTTCCCCTCAATCTTCCTTATTTTCAAATAGGTTTCTTCTACCCCTTCTTTCTGTAAAGCCGCATTCTTGTCTTCTCTTCCCACAGTTAAATATAGCAGCTGGACTTAACCTGACTTCTGCGACTCCTCCATACCTCTTCCTCTGCCTCTTTGCTAGGAGTCTTTTAAATCTGACTACAAAGGTAGAAAACCCCTTTATTGCTCACCCTAAAAAGAGAAATAAATAAATCCCTGGACCCTGCTGGGGCAAGCAAAGACACTTCACCAATCACAACTACATTCTCATATCCCACCTCGCCATCTGCCAGACCTTCTCCGAGTAGTTATATCACCCCTGTAGCTCCAGGGCAAGGGCTGTTTCTTAAGCAGGAGCCAGCCAATACAGCACATGTTATGGAAAAGGCCAAGTGAAGACCTCTGGATATCTACCCTGCCCCTGCCTCCCTGGCATACAACCTCAGCTGGCTCCTCTCCTATGGGAGGCCTTAGGCTTGCTGCTGACTTGGGGACAATACTGGTTGGATGATGCACATGTCAGAGTCCAAAATTTTCAGCTTTCCTTTAAGAGAATTGAGGCAAGAATTCAGACAGACTGTTACGCTTTGGTATGTACCATTTTCCAAGTTGTACAGTGCAAGCTCATGACAAAGGCCTCACACACAGAAGCTGTTGTTAAGGTGGATATAATATCATTCTAGAAATTTTGTTTGTAAAACAAACAAATCTAGATATTTTGCATTATTTACAGACCGACCTTCTCATTGAGACTAGTTCTCACTGGTCAGATTAGCACCAAAATGTGTAAAGACAGGCCATTTTCCTTGAGGTTAAGCCATTTCAAAATGGGAAGAATTCAGAGCTGGCCATCATTCCTAGGCAGACCACCCTGGTTCATGTGGACCAGCTCAGGTTAGGTACAGCCCAGTCGCAAACACTGAGAGAAAGGCCCCTTTTTATGGGATCATCTGGGATCCTTCAGAATCCATCCAGAAAAAAAAGGACCTCTACACCTTCCCTGATGGCTCTGGGCAGCGGGAGTTGAAAGAGAAAAGACATAGAATATGAACAAGGATCATTAGACACAGCTGAGAGACAAAGGATGCCCCTGTTAACATGAAATGTACTACAGTAAAACAAAGTCAGAGCCAAAAGCCCTTTTTTGCTCTTTAACTAGGGATCTCAAGTCCAGATTACAGGCTGTCTGCCCAGGAACTCGGTAAAGGTGTTTGTTATCACAGTCTGTAGAGTGATATAAACAAGGCATTCCACCGTTCAGGAAGGGAGGTGACAGTTTCTTTTGAACAACAGAAAGCACCAAAAGAAAGTTGGTCCTTTAGTCCCTTAGTACCTTTGCAGGTTCCTAGAACAAGCAGCTACTTGCTCCCCCAATCCGCAGGTACCAGTCCAGTGACTTCACCAGTCTTTCCCGTGCTAACATAATGGATGCAGTAAGTTCCTTCTTCTCAAGTAGTGTGGCTGGGTTTCCAGGTGCCACAGGTGCTCACCCTTTGGGCTGCTAGCAGGAGCATGAAACCCAAAAGTGGAGGGTGGGACAGCTCTCTTAAAGAACACTTGCATTTTGCCCTCTGGTCCCAGACCTGGACAGTTCTTGCATTCCCCACAATCTTTGTAGAAACAGCAGAGTTCCTAGATATAAAGCTCAGAACAACTTTTCTTCCTCAAAGAGAGGTCATTAGTGACAGCCTAGCTGACACAAGTTCCTTGGAGTGGCCTGCAAGATAACTCTCTGAAGGAAACACAGAAGAAGTCTGCCTTGCTGATTTTACTACTGTGCCCCTGTGGCCAAAGGGCCTACCTACACTCACATGTAGTTGCTGGGAAAAAGTAGTTTGTATGTGTGCTGAAATGTACAGATGGTCACTATGGTGGTGGCCCTGTCCTGTACTTTGTCCCTACCCTAATGCCCAGCACAAGATGAAGGTCACTGTGAATTTCATTTCCAGGCCCAGCCCCAAAACAGTATCTCTCCCCTCTGGGCTAGACCAGGGTCCTTGGGCTCCCCAGTGAGGCTCCCCAAACACCTCACGCCAAATGCCTGGAAATTCCAGCCAGAGCGTGAGTGCTCACAAAGAGAGTAATGCCTGCTGCCAGACAGGCTTAAAGGACGATCCTCTCTAGTACCAGGAGGGCAGTAAACCACACCAAATGGACCTAACCAGAGGAGAGGTCTTCCTACCACCACCACAGGGTAATCTTAACACACAATCAGATCACTGCCCTGCCCAAGAGGCAGCAGCAAGTCTCACCAATCATCTATTCTGGAGGCAGCATGAGGATGCGGGCATAGATGTTCTTTTGAACAGCTTTTCCTGCCCTCCCCAGTAGGCAAAAAGGGATTTTTCTCACCCCACAAGAATGGTGTTTTTCAGAGTGAGCGCCTGAGCAATGATTTTTTCCTCCAACCCTACTGATGCCGTATCAAGTCCAGGGGAACGGCAATTAGATATTACTATTCTCAACCTCAGAGAGACTGTCCTTCAATGTTTCATTTTAGACCTTTTTACAACAAAGTGGTCTCCAGACCCCTCTGGGCTTTCCAGGTGGTGATCCACATGCCAGTGTGGCTCTTGTGGCCTTCCTGAAATTGTATACTTGGCCATGCCATGCCTCTCTTTTCTCCTCACCAAGCAATAAGTGCATTAACACAGCAGGACAGGCATTTCAGTGTCATGTCCATCAAGAAGAGGTCTCTGCATTATGCCTGTGCCACTGACTTTGGAGAAGTGTGTTACGAAGTGCTGGGAACACAGTTTGTGAGAGTGCTGGTGCAATGAACCAAATATGCTGCATGCTGGTGAATGTGGGGAGCTCTCTAGTGAAGGCTGCATGTACTGCGTGCAGGTAGACTCTGTAAGGACATCCTCGTTGTCAAAGCTTCATCCTTGCTCCATCCAAGCATTTGGACCATGGGTATTCTCACAGTGTCCTGGGGTTGGGTCAGGATAAATGGACGGGAGGATTAAACCTCTGGGACGCCATGTCAGTGTTGTTACAGGACAGCTCACCCATGGTCAAACTTAGGTCTCTCGGGTAAGAATGTAAGGATTTTAGGATGCCAGTCAAAAAGGAAGAAAGAAAGAAATGCAATATAGGCTGGAAAAGCAAATTCTGAAAGAGTGCAGAATACATGCAGATGCTAAGCACTTATGAAAGGAGATATGTTACTGGAAGTGTCTGGAAATCATTTTGTTTCATCTTTAAGGGATAGATTACTATTCACCATCTGATAGAGCTCAGAGGGAAAGGACCAGTATAACTAAATTTTGCACATGCTTTTACCTATAGTTAATTTTCATATGCCTAAATCTGATCTGATCATTTAGATTGATTTTGCATTTTCCAGTCTTCTGTGGGATTCATTTGCACTCAGCCAATTTTCATGCCATTCCCCCTTCCAAACAGAATAATGCCACACATAAAAACAAAATACCAGTGTTGTTGTAAAAATAAATAATGAAAAGGGAAGGGAAGGAAAGGAAGGGAAAGGGAAGGAGAAGAGAGGAGAGGAGNAAGAAAAGAAAAGAAAAGAAAAGAAAAGAAAAGAAAAGAAAAGAAAAGAAAAGAAAAGAAAAGAAAAGAAAAGAAAAGAAAAGAAAAGAAAAGAAAAGAAAAGAAAAGAAAAGAAAAGAAAAGAAAAGAAAAGAAAAGAAAAGAAAAGAAAAGAAAAGAAAAGAAAAGAAAAGAAAAGAAAAGAAAAGAAAAGAAAAGAAAAGAAAAGAAAAGAAAAGAAAAGAAAAGAAAAGAAAAGAAAAGAAAAGAAAAGAAAAGAAAAGAAAAGAAAAGAAAAGAAAAGCAGAAACACACCACACACCAACTTCAGAGCAAGCAGTGAAGAGCTCTTAAAATTGCAAGCAATGTAAATGTCTTTTTGTTTGTATAGTAATAGAAACAATAAGATTTTTGGCTAAGCCTTTCAGTTCTAGGAAGTTAGTAAAAAGAGACTTTAGCGTGTAGCAACAATATTCCCTCTGGCAAGGAAATGCACATTTAGAATTACTGAAATAGCTACAGGTGAAATTTTATGGATCCCCATTTAGTTACTTAAGGAAAAGTTGTCTTTATATGTGCCATTTTGCAAAAACAAACAAACAAACAAAAAAGAACCATGCAGAGTTGAAAAATCTAAAATTTTAGATAAAAGCAGAACCATGCAATATGAGCAATGGAATAGGGAAGCAGGTTGTCAGAAATTTGTATTTCCCAGAGAAGGAAATTAATAGACAGAAGGGACAAAACTGAAACAATGTAACATGTAAATAAAGACAGTGCCTAAATGGAAAAACAACAGAGAAAGGACAGCAAAGTAAAATAAAATAAAATAAAATAAAATAAAATAAAATAAAATAAAATAAAATAAAATAAAATAAAATAAAATAAAATAAATCAGCATGCTATCAAAACAAAAAGAAAAGATACAGGAGATTCCAAGCAGAAAACTGGTGATAGATGGTTGTTATGCTGCAGGTCTAAATTATTTTTTCACGTCAGTACACACAAAAGGAAAGAAGATAACATCCTAGGGACTAAGGCATGTTTTCCTAGGCTTGAGGGAGTGCATTGTTGAAAGGCTTTACCCTCATCATAAAACAGATAAGAAGGCAATTAGAACTACTGAAAGCCAACAAAGCACTAGACCCAGATGACTTAAATCCCCAAATTATGAAAGCGGAAGAAAGGGAAACTGGAAACCTTATAGAAAAGATTTATGACAGCTTACTGAAAACAGGGTATTACTGAAGGACTGGAGAAAGAATTGATGTAGTTACCACATTTAGTAGAGGAAAGAAGGAGCCAGTGAGTAAATGTGTGCAGCTGTAGGCAAAGATACAGGAATTACTCATTGGGAAAGATAAAAAATTTGTATGAGACTCAGATGAGATATGTATATAAGAAGAAAGGGAGGACAGGAAACAGACATTTACAAAACCCATTATATTTGGCCTCTTTAGATGTCTGTCCACCTTCAGTATTGATCACCTAACACTCAGAAAGGACATACATAGTAATGGCCATTTAGCTGGCTTTGAGGAAAGACTGTAATGAGCAGCCAGAGAATATCCACCCAGAGCTGTACTCGTGGTTGTTAGCTCAAAAGAACAGTTCTTCCTGATAAAGGATCCATCCCAGGCAGCTCCATCAGTCAGTGGAGCATGAATGCGTCCATTCCAGTGTGGGCTCCAACTTCACAGAAGCAGAAGTTAATTGAATAACCTGGCAGACACATCTGACCACTTAAGAGCAATTTCAAAAGTGCCACAAGGCATGAAGACATGTAAATAATCCTTCAGAGACTACAGAGCAGCAGAACTCCACTGAAAGACACATGAGTCACAACTCAACACTGAAAGGACACTTTCAGAAGTGCTCTTAAGAAGTGAGCACTTTTATAAGTGCAGACACCACAGTTTGAACTTATTTGCATGGTCAAGGTAGAATATAAAAGGAAAGCATTAAAGAGATTAATTTGATTTGAGGTCAAAACACAAAAAGCAATAAATGGATGCCTGTAATACTCCCTTCCTTTTCTCCCCCAAAACACACAAACAGTCTGCCAAATTCATCCCTCTAAATTATGATGTTAATTTGCTCTGGACATTAATTTGAACTTTTAATTTGTACTTTCTATTCATAAAGAATTACTAGTTTCAGAAGAAGAAAAATCTCTAGGATCAGAAATTCAAAAATGTCTACTTCCACCTGTCTATATTCACACTTGGATTCTTGAGGGTAAAATTAGAGATGCCGAATTTATAAATACTCCAAACGTTATTTTTCTTGTCATAATTTGAATTGGCACACAGAGCTCAGAGTCAGGCAGTCAGCCCACTAACTCCTTTAAAGATCTTCTCACAAACCACTCCACGTTATAAGTTGAGCTACACGATCAGTACACTGAGGATATTTTTCAAGAACAGAAGTATGAAAATTTGCAACAAACAGAAGCTTATAAAAGTTTAAGCACAGCTATGGAAAGAGGCAGAGCCACAAGACAGCCTTTATATTTAAATAAATGTACAATCTTCAAAGGCCTTCACCTTTCTTATCAGCACGCCTGCACACACTCTTGTCCAGAGTTTGTCGCATGATTTATCTTCTCATAGCAGGGGAAGGAGTTTCTGTGGGAAACACTGTTAAAAGATTCATGCACTTCATTGGTGTGAAACGATTTAAAGAAATACTGCTATTTTTAGTTTTGGTGAGGTGTTTGGTTCATTAAGTGGCACTTCTCCTAGTTGTTTTAATCACCATGTCTACTTATTGCAGATGTTTCTGATCATTAGAAAACTAAAACTAGCTTGTCACAATTACATCTTCCTCAGAGTAAAAATAGGGAAAAGAAAGGGTTGGATTCACTAGAGAAAAGAAAAAAAAAATCAAGAAGGATTTACCGTGCAGCTCAAAATGCTCATACAAGAACGAGCAAATTAGAACCTGGTACCACAATGGAGTCAGACATTGTGTTTTATTTGGCATCTAAAAATTGCTTAAAGTATTTGTGTACTAAATTCGCATACTGAGATCACAGCAAGAGATTTCATAATAAGGTCACACACCAACTAACATACAAAATCAGCAGAACTACATTTACAGAAAAGAATTCTTGGAATATAGGATAGCAAAAACAGCACTGGAAAAATGATTAAATGCACCAATTTATGAAAGTGGGGACATATGTGTAACAGGAATGTTGGAATTTCAAAGCAACTGATTTTCAAGTGTAAAGACTGTGAGAAAAGACAAAAAGAGTCGTATTAGCATCTCCAATATGTTATAGAGATGGCTCTTCATAGCTACATTTTGAAAAGTCATCTGACATCTAATATCCATGTGTTCACAATACACAGTAAACCTTCCTAGAAGCTAAGAATCTAAGGACTGGCTCTCAACTCTTTATTCACACCGTTTTCTCTCTGCTTTCCAAAGCATCAATCGGACAAAGAATCTAACACAGCTAGTATTAAAAGAGTTACACAGCAACAGTCAGGACCACACTTGCCAGTTATATATAGTAAGATCTAAAACAAATAAAAGCTGTGATGTTTTTTGACACAACACAGCATAGCCAGCTGCTAAGTCAACTTCTGACACATCTTCTCGGCATAGACAATTTTTCTTTGCTCTTTTGTTTTCACCTGATATTTTGACTTTTAATTTAACTGGGTCAGACCATATCATCTCGGACAGCCTTGGGGGCATCTGAGCAATCAATTGCACGGAGAACAAAGGCTGAAAAAGCAAGTGCAGGTGCAAACTCTGCTATCTCTGATCCCATTTGGTGCACTGTAATCACCCATTGCTTAAGGCTTCAAAAACTCCAAAGCTGACCCCATGCTTTATAAATCATCCTACTTTTACACAACTATCCCCTTCAGCTATTAAATGAATTGTTTTTGTATAAACATGTATCAAATCTTCTCGTTCCTTTCCAAGCTTCCAAAATGCACAGCCTACTTCAGAGGGGAGAGAGGCTGAGAGAGACTTGGAAGATCATAATTAAAAAAAAAAAAATAAATAAGGAAAAAAACTACTGCTATATTCTGGCTAGTAAAAAGCTATACAAAACAATGCTTACCCTCAGGATTTATCCAAGCTAAAACAGTTTCTGGCACTATTTGAATGCAGCATGTTTCCCATGAGTGTTCAGCTCTCAAATACAGTGAAACAATTTTTTTTTTTTCATTGATAATCTCATTTAATTAGCATAAGCACAGGAAGATACAATAAGCCTGACCTTCAGACAAACAAACAAAAGTGTTTTATGGCTACTATCAGGGCAGACGAAGTTGATACATTAGGCTCATAAGGAAGCTCAAGACTTGCATCAATTTATATGCCTGTCAAAATCTAGTCCCTGATAACAAAAAAAACTAGCTAGCAAAGTTACTAGGAAACTACATTTAGGTTTAGTTACGTACCTAAATGTGTACCACGTTAGATGCATTAGGCAGAGGCGGGGGCTAGGTTATTTCTTATTCACAGAATAGCAATGTTGAACCTTTCTCACTTGCAGGTATACGTGCTCAGACCACATATATGTCCAAACAAGGCACAAAGGAAAAATCATCATTATGTACTACCCTGTGATTAAGACAGTCATCCAGGATGTGGGAGAGCAGGGTTCCGTGCCCTGGTCTGCCTTCGGGATTAGAATCCATACCTCACCTACGCTTTTTTTTTCCCCAAACAGCAAGCTATGGGATACCTTAAGCAGATGGTGAAGACATATGACACTGAAGGGAGATATCCCATTACACTGACACAACATCCCCTTGTACATCTAGCCATTACATACGCTTGGAAATTCCCCCCATAGCATTTGTTTACATGGCATTTCGCAGGCAGGCACATGAAAATTCCACCCAAACGCTGAGCCAGCAGGACACATGCCAGCACTGAATGAAAAGCCATACTGTTGCATTTAGCACATCATCGAGCCTCAAATGATAAACTTTGCTCAGCAGTAGGATATGAGAATTCAGGCTCAGCACCATAAGCAAATTTTAATCCTGGTATTTCTTAACTTTTCACTGTTTAACTATTTTAAAACCAAAAATGCCTGCTGACGATATATTAAGTAGCAAGATTAGGAATTTTCCTCTGCAGCACTTCCCTAGGACTTGAGCTAGTGGTAGTAATTAATGACTGTTTTTCATTTTGTAGCCCTATCTGTAGGGGAAAAAGACACACACACCTTGCCAATTTGTTTTATAGCTTTTTTGTGAGACATTAATGCAATCTGAGATCTGGGAGGAGTGCTTCTGCAGGCAAACAGGCCAAGGGTAATGTGCCAGTCAAAATGATCTAGCTGCTTCTGAGAAAAAGGTTAGAAAAAAACATGAGGCTTAAAAAAATCATGATCTTAAAGAAAATATTTATCATCTTTGACTTCTCTGTTCCCTTGCTAACAATAAGAACTTTGCAAACCACTGCTGAAACATCCAAGATTCACACAGAGGACAGCAACCTACCACTGCTGCCATTTACTTGATTACTTAAAAGGATAGCTTCTGTATGATACACCAGAGGTTTCAGTCTATTTAGAATCAAAGAAGCACCTTAGAGAAAGTAATATGGTTTTTAAAGTCAAGCATTCAAGTGTAATAAAGACGTTAATTCAACTACATATGGTCAGCTCAGATCTAACAGGGAAGGGAGCTAAAGGACTCCAGCCTTTCACAGACACTTTTCAAAGCCAGGGCTAGTAATATTCACTGCAAAATGACTATCATCCAGGAAGTTACTTAGGTATCATCCTGTCTCATTAAGAAGTAACAATGCTTTGTGCGTGCTTTTGCATTAGCATGGAATTCTCAGTTTACTGATACGAAAAATATGTTTCAGTGCATAATGCAAATACACATGCTCTCAGGGCCTAATCCCACACCACCAGTCCAACATTACTAGTCCATATACATTTCAGCAGCAGGACAGTCATTAACAGTTTCTGTTTACTGTTGGGAGCCTATGCCTTGCCCAAGTGTGCTTCTAATTTCTAAAAGAGGAGCTGGTTGTGAACAACCTACCAGCTGAAGTGTGAAGGCTAACATTAAATTCTGAATGTGCTTGTTTTAGGAAGTAGGAGGCTGAATATGAACAAAACCTCAAGAGAAGTTCAGTATTACATGTATCATTTCATATCCAAGACTTATTTTGCAAGAGGATTGAACTTGATGAGAAGTGTGAAAGTCCTCACCACTTGCTAGCCAAATGGAAGACGAAAAAATCCTTCAGGGTTCATCTAAGTATCATTTTCCATGTAGCTGGCACTAACCTTGTAACTGTAGAGTTAATATTGAGGTTCAGTAAATAGCTATTTACTTACATGTCTAACATTTTCTTGTGCAAATGTTGATTCCAATCTAAGTGACCAAATACCACTGCATTCCTTTCCTGTGAACGTGGCAATTCCTAAAACTGAGGGAAGTACAGCATTTCAGCAGGGAGAGCCTGAGCCTCAGGACACTCCCTGTTAGTCTGCAACACTCCCTCACTCCTCTCATCTGTCCATGATGTTATGTTGCATACTTTAATGATCACAAAACAATTTTTCTTGAATGACCTCTGCCCCACTCTGTATGTTCCAGACGTGGAGGGTGAATCAGGCTGCACATGAACTATGAAAGGCTGTCTTCTGCAAGTACTTGGTTTGGTCAAAAAGCTGGAAGAATTAAGCCAAAACTTCAGAAAGAAGAGTCTGGTTTTATAGTCAAGGCTGATAAGTGATAACCTGAAGCATTTTACTCTGGACCTGTCCCTGTCATAAATTTCNTTATTTAGTGCTATACAGTGCCAAGTCCATGGAGAAAAATCTTGGAAAAAAATCATTCCAAGGCTTCAGAAGCTGGACAACCAAAATAGGGGACAGCACTGAATCGCAAGATTTAATTCTAATCTATTCAGTTGTGAAATAACATCCTTTTAATATGCTGAAAGTGTTCTGAAAATATTAGTCATGCCTGACTAATATTTGAGAACACTCAGATACTGTTGTGGCAACTTCCACATAAGAAACCATCTAAAAGTTAATAAATCTGTTTACCTAACATGATTTTAAGAAAGCACAGTAAATAGGTCAAATTTAGACATTAAATTGCCTATTATTTTATCATCAGTTTTTCTATACAGAGGTAGCACAGCAAATACAGGTAGCATAATATGTTGATCCCTATGCAAAACTACTACACATTATATTAAGAACCTGTTTAAAAATGTTTTGTTAACAAAAATCCAGAATTCTGAGGAAATTTGCTGTTGCCACAGAGTCTCCATAGTTACGCATGATTAAAGTTCTAAAATAGAAAAGCATCGGCAGATTCGGGGACGAAGGTCTTATTTTTATACCATCATTAACAAACAAAGTCTTAGGGGAAGATGAGACATATGAAACACAGAAAACTCCTCTATATTTATATTCCTATATCTTCTTATAGAACTTTATTAATGGAAAGTCCACATTAGGGAAATATTACTTAGAGGCTGGTTTCTTTTCCAAGAATTCAAAGGAACAGTCTTTGAAACTTGCTAGAATGTTAAACTTTCTGCAAAAGTAATGTTAAATAAAGGAAATCATCAGTTTGTAGTAAAGCTTTTTCCTGAGGAAAGAAAGTACACTCCTTTGTAGCCTATAAAATACAAACAAAAACTGACAAGTACTTAGAAGGTCAAAAAAAAAAAAAGATAATATTTTTATTTCTCTTTCTTTGTTAGAAACAGCCTTCAGCTGATACTGGTTTGACCACAGGACTTCAGGCTACATATATTCCAAAAATCATTGCAAGATATTAAACAATTAACTTGTGATTTTTCTCTTCTTCATGGAAAAATTGGGATTTTCCTGTATGGCTTCATCTTTAAATGAATTGATTTCTTCTCCTGCAGTGTTATGCTTACTTGATACTTCATACCTTCCTTGTTTTTGTTTGTTTATTTGTTTGCTTGTTTGGACAAGTTCTGGGACAAAGAAAGTTTCCACTCCAATGCTGAACTCCTGATGGCCCATAATTCAGAAAATTTTCCCTAAAAATCAAGCTCTCATATCCATGTTCAGAAGGAAAAATTTGATACATGAAAGGAATTACTTTTTCTGGGTGAATATCATTGTTATGGTTTAGATAAAGGGAAAATAAAGTTCTTTCAGACTGCACATAGTGGCAAACTTGTTTCAGTGTTTGTTAGATTATTTAGGATGTTTCTTCATTGCTCAGAAATTATCTTATCCTTGAGTGTATTCTGGAATAAGGCACTTAGCATGATAGTATTTAACGGGCATGTTTCGTATTTGAAAGTATCTTATTTGTCATTTTCTTTTGAAGATCTGAGGTTAGATTTGACTTTCTAAGCAAATGATGAGGCACACCAATTTTCTTATTTGCAGAAAAATCCATTACAAATATCATATTACATATCATTACAAATTTATATTACATATAAACTTGCTTTGATACATTTTTTTGATACATATTTGCTTTGTCTTCATACAGATAAGCTATGCAAAGGTCTTTAAACCTGTTTCATGCCATCAAAAGGAAACATTTTAATCATAGCATGGAAATATTTTGCAGGTGTTGTAACTGAAATGCAATGGAATAGTTTAACTGCTGGAATATGAAAGATCCCATTAAAAACTGCAGCAAATTAATATTAAAAACAAACAACAACAACAACAACAAAACACCAACATTCTGTCATAAATATCTTTGTGTAATCTTTTTAGTTTTTGTCCAAGTGTATCATCGAGAGAGGTTTCCTACCATTACACAAAAAGATATTCTCAGCTTCTTCAAACCTCTTTTCATTTACTGTGTAGTGAGTACAGCCAGGAATTCAAGAATGTAACCTGTGTGGCCTAGTTTGATGGACATACCCTGAGGCTGCAGTTCCATAAGTGAATAATATCGAGGAAACAAATGCCTCCTTGTCATCTATTGGCTGAAGTAATTACCATCATGGCTGTCAAAGAAAACAGCAGAAGTTACTGAAAGGAAGAAGAAATGAGCATCCCTATGGGCATCAAGTTTACAGTACTAAGCTATTTCACTGCAATATATAAAGTATTTCCAAGTCAGATAATTTCTTACATCATGACTGACCATGTAGAAGAACCTTGCATGCTAAAATAACATTAACAATTTCCATAAAGTATTATTTAACCCATTACTTTTTGCTAAAGTAAACTATTGAGAAGAGCCTATCATTACCTAACAGGTGATCACACATGTTCTTCTGTGACTTGAAAACAATTGAACATTTTTGTCCCTACCCTCAAGGTCTCTAAAACGTGTTGTTATATTCTTATTTCAGTTATTTCGGTCTTATTTCAGTTTTATCTTAAGTATGACCTAAATATTTCTACTACAGAGATACAAATATCTAATTATCTCAGCAGTGACAGTAAGAGTCAAGCTGATACATCAAAAAATTAATCTGAATCCCGGATTTGTTTCCTTTCTTTTAAAATAGCAAAGACTATTCAAATTGGAAATGAAATTCAGGTTTTATTTAAATAAAATTTACAATAAACTAAATACTTTAAAATATGCTAGTCTGGCCACATGACTACACCATTCTGTGCTAGTATAAGAACAGGAGGGTAGACCTATTCTAAAAGTAAAGATTTCGAAGTCTCAAAACATAGAACATGTTCTGGAACAGGACTTTAGGCAAAAATACTAAATCAAGTGAGACGTTCTTTCTCCCTTAGTCTCTTTACAGTTCAAATTGGTTGTAAACATTGGAAAAGCATATACTTCCAAAACCAGTATTTTTATATTACTGCGCTTTGTGGAACTTCAAAAGCAGTTAAATTACAAAGATCCTTCCTGACTTGTTATAATCTCACTGACAGAGTATTATTTTCTCTCTTAGTCAAATCCTCATATTGCTAGAATGTTTATATACGATCAAAAATAAATCAGTATAGTCAAAGAACACATTTCACTTGTTCTAAGCTAGGATGGATACTGCAGCCAGAGAAAAGAAAAATAAAAGATGGGTCAAAGCTGTTTAAAGAAGAACAGAGAAATTGCTACATTTTCCTTCACGGAGACAATGTGGGATATATAGGAGACCTTTAAGGTCATTTAGGGAAGGTGTGTTCTTAGCTATTTTAGGTGTTGACTTTGCCTTTCCACTAACAAGCTGTTTGGTTAGCTGGAGTACTCAATAATTTCAGTAAAGAGCTAAATAAATGTAATGCACATTAATTACACTTCAGAAACTAAGAGCCATCAGATTGCTTTCTAATCTGCACAAAGCTTAAAAGTCATTCATTCAGTATTGGTGTATTTTAAACTTCATCTTCACATCAAAAGACACAAGCACCAGTATGTTTTACTTGGGTGCCTTAAGCCTCTGAGTTAAAGTACAGGTTAGTTCTTCAGTTTTGGTGGTGCAAGAAACTTGTACACAGCATCCCTGACTAAGACATGGCTCTTCATCTCTCAATTTTGCATGCTTTGGTAATTGGTTGTAATTACAGGACTGCGTTTTATCTGCAGATGTCACTGCATAGCATGAGGGAAAACATCTGGCTAATAGGGTTGTACTAGGCTCCTTTTTCATTCCCTCCCATTCCTCAAAATCTACATATCTGTGTTTGACAGTGGGCTGCCTCCCTTCCTCAAGGCATAGGAAGGAAACAGCAAACAGAATATGTAAAAATCCAGGTGGCTAGTTTTGAATGTAGAAAGCTGTATTTTGATAAATGCTCATTAAGTGGAAGCTTTCCCCATGTTGGCAACATCAGCAACACTACTGATTTACCTTATGAAGAACAATTGTAAAATATATAGCAGACAGATCATTTACAGATGCTCAGTCCCAAAAAATACCTTAATTTATAACACAGTGTAATATGTTACAGAAGTATTCATCTTGGTCCAAGTTAAAGAATTACAACATAGGTAATATTTGTCATCAGGTAAGCATATCTGCACAGATGAGTTACAGGGTAAAGAGGAATAGAATTTAAATTATTTTGATTGAGTTTTGTCTCTCATTTACACACAAAATTATACATTGCTACTTCATTGCCCTTATACTGGGCATATCTGCACACCTGAACTAGAAGCCAAAGATCAAAAGAAAATGCTAGACCCAGATTTACAGAGGTTAAAATCCATCTAAATTATTGTGAAATATTTCTTACTGGCTAGGTGACTACCAAGTCCAGAGCGAGTTGACCAAAGGCTGTACAAGCACAGGCATTTAGGTGGAACATATAGGTAAGACAGTAGGCAAGCATTTATGCATTTAGGTAGAGGTGAGATGAATCTGGGCCCAAGAACTGTATTCAAAGAGTATTCAATGTTTCTTGCAAGGCAGGCACCTTTTTTATTACAGCTGCTGAAAAAAACACCTTTATCTAGTTTTCACAGCTCTGAAATAAAAAACTCCCCCTACAGTTTAAACTAATATAACAGAAATTCAGTTTCGCAGAAGCTTGTTAAGAGTGCAGATTTCCAACAAATTACCTTCATCAGGAATAATCCAGAAAAGTCCTGTTTTTCTGTCTGCCATATCTGAACAAGGAAAGTTGTATCAAGCCAAACCACATTGTGTGACTACTCCTTACATAGCTCTGGTCCTCGCCCTGCCACTTAATTTTTTCCATTTTTTGGGAGGGGACCGGACAAGGTGGTCATTCCTCAGGAGTCCTTGATTTGGGTTCCTGCCTGCTATTGTGCATCTGTGGGCTTGTGCAGATGGGCCTTTGACGGGTTGCTGGCTCTTGTGATGGGCCCGCAGCCTATTGTCTGGACTCCCTCTCCTGCCATTGCCTCTCTGAGGACCTTTGTGGGTGTTTTATCATGTAACCTAAAACTTGGATTTGAAAATAAAGAAATAACAAAATAATGTTTGAAAAAAACTTTCAATTTTTTTAAAGATGCTTTTCAGAGTGATAACACATCTAGAAAATGAATATTTATAATTCAAGCTCTCCATTTATTCTCCTAGTCTCAAGCCATTAGTGACTGACAGCTATGAAAACACTGGTGGAAACAAAGGAAGTGGAGATAGAGTAGTACTTAAAAACAGCAAAATTGCATCTATTTATGCACCTTTTTTTCTTTGTCTCGTCATAGTTCTGCTCAGCAGATCTTAGACTGTTTTATTCTCAACACACTCTGAGGTATATTTCTTGTGAGTTTATCCATTCCCGCTTAGCTTCATCTTTTCTTATAACTTCTGCTTGATTCTACATCACATAGCAAGTGACAGATACATGGTGAAAAGTACTAGTATTAGGCAGGATAAGTATACATTCTGACTGTGGCTTTCAAATACTGCCATTGTGAAACTACACTTGGACACAGAGTCTGACTAAAGCCAAGCGTTTAATTTTTTTCTAGAACGCACAAGTTCTGGCACAACCAGCAGGCACCTCAGTTTCGTCTATGACTTTTAGAATAATACAAATTTCAGTAACACAGTATAAATTTAGAAAATATAATTCCAAAGGAGTTTTTGGCATCATATTGATAGGGAGTCCAATGAACAGATTATAAACTGGCAAAGAAGGGAATCTCACATTACTGAATTTGGCCTAAGATTCCCTGAGATAGGGAAAAGAGAAACCATAATTGCTTATTTCTAACTAACACAGCACAAGCTTGAGTGGTAGCAATGCTTGTTATTATAATTACTAGACGCTTTTATAATGCCCTGCTCCCCAAGTCATCATCTATTCAGCAAGACAGCAGCTTTAAATACTTCTCAGTTTCTTTTTAACACCCAGGCTTGAGAGTAGTCCTGCAGCATCTATAATTCTTTGACCACCAAGAATCCATTAACTGAGATTAAATGTAGCAACATTAAAGCTGCTGCTGTTTCAATTAATGATCAGTTGTTTAAAAAACCATATAATTGAAGACCTATGTGAAAACACATTAGTAATAGAGTTTCTCCGTATATCCCTCCAAGCAGAACTCAAAATAGCTAATCATACAAATGCAAGATCTAAATCTGCTGTAGTGTAAGGAAGCTTGGTGATGGCCATTTGACTTGCCTCTTATGTGCACACATGCCAGCACACTGCTTGATTTCAAAGCAACGACTCAGATGGATGCTGTATCTTCTGAAAACAAGCATTGCCAGACTTAGTTAGGTCAAGAGACCAAATCTTTACTTATTCTTACTTGTTATTGTCTGCATGAGCCACAGCTTCTGGAAGGTACACTTTCACCAAATGCCCAAATACCAAAAACTTGCTTCTGACAGCAGTGACCTACTATCCTCCCTTGCCACTTCGCAAAGCAACATCAGTAAAACTGTACTACCGGCCTGAAAACTAAGAGTATCTTAGCACTAATCATTATAGCACCAGAGAAGGTGCTGGCTCCGAGTGCTTTGGTACCACCAGCGCTGAAGGTCTTCTGATTGCTGGCAAGCTTAGTAATGAGTTGCCAGTACTGGGGGATCATCAAACCAGGCCTGTTTTACTACCTCTTTGTTCTAAGCAGAGATCTAAAAACACAGAACTTGCTAGTGAAAAATTTATCTTTAAATAATAAAGAAAATCTTTATCTCCATCAGAGATAAAGAACTTTTAAACTTTGAAAGGGATTAAAAACAGCAATCATGCCCTGTATCTTAGCCTTTTCTTGAATGCCCCACAGGTTAAGAGATTAATTGTTAACCTACATATATATCATAGATTATAAGACTCAGCAACAAAATAGCCAGCCTAGGATCTGCCTTTGTACCTTCCTGTTACTTCTCATCCAACTTTATTGAGTAATACAGCATGTCTAGAACTGACTAAGCGTGGTCATCTGCTCCACACCAAATACCCATGAGCTCCATGGACTTGGTTTTCACAGCTCCAGATATCCCAGGCAGCCCCTGGAAAATCCAAGCCTCCCTATAGAATACTTTATCACTTCAAAAATCAACTCACAAAAGCAGCACAAAGACTTCCTGAAAAAGGTTTGGGACAACTTGCTGTTCACTCAGATTGTACATTCCAGGCCCAAGTCACAGGAACACTGTCTAAAGGTTCAGCTTTCCTTTGGATAGAACTGCTCCAGCAGCAACTCCAGAAATACCCTTTAGAAGGGTATATACCACAGAGGAAGCATCAAAGCACCTTTCAACAACCCTTCTTAACCTCCTCTTCAGAAGTCTCACAACAGGACAGCTGCCTGAAGGCAGTTTTGAGAGGAACTGTAAGAGCCGTGGATCAACCCACTTCACAGTCTGACAGCTACTTCTATTAGTTCTAGAAATTGCCTGGGGTTACCAAGGACTGATTTCTCAAAACTCTCAGCAAAGCGTTTAAAGATATTTTCTAAACTCTCAGACCTTCCTGTGTTTCCAATCCATACCTGGAGGGTGAGTAACAATGAAGAAGTCATTTTCCTAATAGACCCTAAGTAGCAGAGGAAGCACCTACAGGACCTCAAGGGGAAGAAATTCTAACTCTATTTCTATTGCACACACATTTCGGAGTCTCTCATTTCCAAATACGAATACCTGAATTTGTTTGTATGTAGTCCAAAATCTATCTGAATGTGGCATTTCTCACAGCTGTGATGACAGCACCAAACCAGGCAGAGTAATACATCAGAGAGCCTGTTTAAGTGCCACATCTTAAGTGTTTGTAAATTAAGCAAACATGGTACTGCACCTCACAATTTACTTCCAATATTCAGTTTGAGTTAGTCATATAGAAGTAATGTCTCAGAGCTTCATGGAACAGGAAAGGTGTTTTTGTGCTGAAAAACCTCAGCTGCCAGCCCTTTCATTAAGTTCCTTTCTGTGGCATCACTGCCTCTGTGTCTGCATCTGCTCACTTCTATACATAAGGAACACAGCACAAATGTAAGAGCGATGCCATGCCTGGAGCAGGTTGTTGGGGTTGCTGTGGATCACACGTACAAGGAATGGGACAGTGAGCTCAGTTTTGCTAGAGACCTTTCAAAGTTACATAAGGAGTGAGATTTATTTCTTTTTAGGGAGAAAGAAATATCCAGAGCTGAACTCAAAATCAGAGAGGAAAAAACTGGACAGACATAGGAACAGGCATTCAAGAAGTGTGTGACCCAATCTGAACTGATTGATTTGAGCACCTTGGGTCACAAAGCACAGAAAAGGTAAAGCACTATTTTAAAACAAGTTCTTTCTGTGACAAGGTAGTTCAAAATAAAATTGTCCAGATAAATATATTTCACATTAACCAGAACATGCTGTAAACACACCTTATGACACAGAATTGGTTCTTGCTAATCATCAGGAAACTTGTAACTAGTCTGAATAGAGGAGAATGTTAAAATAAAAGTCATAACATGCAACTTACAGAATGTGGCACTTGGTTCCAGGTACCTATGGAATAAAATGCTTATGACTTTCAAGGTTTAATGTGTCTGCTAGTGGCCAGTTTTCAAAAAGGGAGTGACAGGTAACTTCTGGAACAAAACCATCCCAAACTACCCTTCCAAAAGTGCCTCTTGAACAGAAAAAAATACCTGTCAGAAGTATAAGATACAGCTGGAAATTCCCCAAAGTTGTGTATAACTTGGATGCAATACGTATTTGAACATCAGTGAATAAATACCATGGTGCCTGGGTATGCTCATTTTACACATGATCTTGAAAATGCTGGTAACTTTCCGAAGCATTAACTGATTTCTGTGAAATGCATCAAGACCCACTATAGAACAGGGAGAGCTGTGAGTAAAATCAGTCAGGGAAGGGAGAAGGGGGGACTGAAGAGAGACCCAAAGTGTATTTTTACATTCTTCTGTTGTCAATAAGCTGCACTGCACGTTAGTTATGCAGTGGGTGGTTCATGGTGAAAAAAAAATTGTTTCAAAATTGTTTCTCAAAAAAAAAATACTATGTGAGTATTTTTAATAGTGCATGTATATGTTTTTAAAGGAGACTGCTAACAACCTTTTTAAAGACATTGTAATTATGATTCTGGCTCAGAATTGCTGTTTGTGTTGCCTTTGTTTTATTTTTTTTTTTTTTAATTTGAACTGAAATTCCAAGACATTCTTCAAATCTCCTTACCCCTATCATTTCTTCAAGAGCTGTCTGTCAGAAAAGTGTATTCACTTTATAACAGTGTGGGAGGTTGCAAAAGAATCTTAAGCAGAAGAAAATGGAAACTAAATACTGAATTTGGGAAAGATCTCTGTCAATTTGTAACTAGCAACACTGAAGGAAACCCAGTCTAACACGTTCACATATATGATAGAGTTCAATATATTCTTTTTGGTTATGTTTTCAGAAAATTACAAAAGTAAATAAACTTTTCAGTTCTTTGTTAATCATTTTGGATGAATCACGTGAGCACCCAGCTACTGCCATATCAGCATAGTCCTTCATCAAATACTTACATATGAAAATGGGTCAGAATATCCACCCAGAGAAATCATACTCTTCCTTATATATTTACTTCAACATTGTTGTGTAATTATACAGAATTGTTAAACTAATCATATTTTTGCCAGATTGGCTATAACATAATCCACCTACGACTCACCAAATACAGAAGAAAAATTAAACAAACATTTTGCTGTTGTTAAACTTTTTTCTATGGGTTTGAGCTTCTGAAGCCAGAAGGTCACTTGGATTATGTATACAATGTTGGTAATTGCATTCCTTAACTCTACAAAATGCCACGAAGCTCACTATTTTCCAAAATAGCTTTGCAAACAATGACAATTACTGCCCAGACATTTTCAGACACAGCAGGTTATTGGCTTAGGCAGTGATGGAAACCCTAAAAAAAAGATAAATATTTTGAAATACACTGTAAATCAAATTTGTGCGCTGGACTAAGAATGGATTATCTGCCTCTAAACAGCAAAAGATGTTTTCATTTGAGGGGCTTTTTCATGCTTATTTACTAGAAATGGTTTTAAATTGTGTCTTTGTGAAGTTTTTTAGTCTCTCAAGACTGTTAGCAGTTTCATTGTAATAAATACTCTACTATGATTAGTTATACATACTTTACTCATTACATTTACTGATGTCCAAGAATTCACTGTTTCTCAATCTTTTAATAAAAAGTACATTTTTCAGATTAAAAATCATTTGGGAACAATGTTATGTTGGTTTCAAGCTGCTCTGCAAGTATTTATAGCAGATGTATCAGCAGTCTCAACTGGGCAAATTTCTACAATGTAATTAACTGAGCCCTTGATTAAGAATGAGTCTGTTTGTGAGGAGGATTATTATATTGTGACGTACTATATTCTGACACACTGTGGTACCAAGACAAAGAAAGCCACTTTTTGCATCCTTCATTCAGGAAGAAAGTACCTAGACAAGAATAAAAGACAACCCAGCTGAGAATTCATACAATTGACTGTTCAAGCAGCCTTGACTAGATTCAATACAGAAGCAACATGAGGAAGCCAAAGGCACCGGTATCATGTATGTGCACTCAAAGCTGGTTATGAATTATCAGATTTCTGACTTTGTGCCAGATTCACATTATCTGGGAGAACAAGACTCTTGTAGGATGATGACCACATTACCTTAGTACAGTCCAAGAACTCCATCGGCAGACCACAAGTACAGGTTTTGCTGGTACTTTCATGAAGGAAGGTATATAAGTGAGACAGGATGCTCCTGGATCATTGTTGAGGTTTTACTCATTAATACAGAGGTAGCATTGCATCCTTTTTCCTGTTAGAGACAAGAGTATGGGCAGAATAGCTGTGGGCTCTGGCAGTTTCCAGCTTGAAGTCAATCCCTTAAAATGACCTAGAAGGAAGTAGTATTTCACTAAGTCAGGTCATTATTTTTATAAAATGGGAAAAACAAACAAACAAACAAAAAAAAAACTTAACATTTGACAAAACAGTTACATTCACAGAGAAAGATAACTGACACTTCTTAAAAAGTGTATGAGCATTCCATTCTCAGCCAGAATGGGACATTTATCCTGCCAGCCCTTGTAATTTTATAATGTCTGAAGATATTTGTTTTCTACTAAAAGACTTCTGCAATGACTTGAATCCAGTTGTTGAGTTTCCTACCTTTTCCCTCACCCTTAAAAAAGTACTTCTCTTGCTATTCTTGATACACAGAGAGGAAAACATGATACAAGAAAAAAATGAGGCTTAAAAAAAAAAAAAAAAAAAAAGCTAATAAGAGAATAGTAACTCAGAGGTTTGATTTTGCATTGGTGTTTTTTTTTTTTCCAAAGACAGTTTCATGTATTTTTTTTAATCCTGACCTAAGATTTTTGAGCATTAAAGCTGACTACTCATCTGTGCATCCTTTTCTGAACTTCCATAGACTAAGTCTAGGTAAGCATGAGCTTTTAAAAGCCAACTCCAAGAACTGCATGAACTTGATGAAAATAAAGATAAACATATACTGTTGAATGACACACAGGGTATAACAAGAAAAACACAAGCAAAACCAAGCTGACATTTTACACTTAACCACAGTACTCCATTTGCAAAACTCTGAACACCTTATGCAAGGTCACTGCTTTTGTAATCAAGTTGCTCAAACCACAGAGGAATGATCAAAATTTAAGTCCAAAGTTTACCAAAACATGTTACCACACTACCACACCCTCACCCTCTTTTTTTTTTTTTTTTTTTTTTTTTTTTTTTTTTTGCATTTAGGATTTAGGTTTACTTTTTAAAGGCTTTAAGTCTCAGATTGATAACAATCAACATACCTCTTAGAAGCTCTTTGTGATCTTGATGGCAAACTGAGAGCCAATACATGCTGTAAGTGTTTGTTTATCAACTCAGCAGAACTAAATGGGACTCACCAAGCATCTGGCATTAGAAAATGCTGCTGTCTTTGTGGTAGGCATGTTTATGGACATCATTTTTGCAACAGCTATTTTTCATTGTCATTTGCAGTTTGCTTATCTGCTAAATACAACATGACCAATTTAAACAGGCTATCAAAAGAGCTACAGAGCTCAGCACACTGCTACAAGTAATACAGAGTCACAGCTTCCCCCTTTTAACAATACACATAGCATTTCACGAGTTCATTGAAGGGTTTAAACTGACCAAAGGTCTCTGTCTCTGCTGTCCCTGTGTGGGCCTTCACAGTATTTCACACAGACGCTTCACTCTCCATCCTGAGGCCTGAGCTTCTGCAAGGGGGTTTCCCTTGCCCTCTGCCAGCACAAGGGGTTTCTGAGGGTCTCATACACTCCCACAGGAGCCATCTCTTTGCTGCCACAGAGCCAACTCCATCTGGGGCCTGAAGTCTCAATCAATTGATCCAACCCTTTTTCCCTCCCCCATCCCAGGATTCCCTCAGTGTTCACTCCCTCCCAGCTCCGCTGCGCTATCTCATGGCCCTGCTCTTCCTCCCCAGCCTGGGGGGTCACCTCTGTGGCCATCCTAGCCCGGCAGCACCCCTCCGTCACTGAGAAGCCCTGTCAGTGAGCATACCCCAGAGCCATGCCGCACTGTGGCTCCCCCACCTCAGCCTGCCTTCCACCTCAGCTCAGGCCCCTGTGCTCGCACGTGGAGACTTCTGCATGGGAGCCATATGGCTGCTCACCAGGGTGTCCCCTTCACTTCTCCAGATGAGGAACGACTTGCCATTTGTGCAGCTGCCCAGTCTGGCCCAGGTGGCTGGCAAGGGCCATGGGTGCTCCTCAGACCTGAGGCTTCTTGTCTTGAAGCTGACCCACATCCAGCTCTCGGCCTCCCCTCAGGTGCTGGCCACCATCAGAGGAGGCCCAGCATAGCAGGGAGCTCAGCACTCTATGTGCACTGGCTGCAGCTCCAGCTGGGCTCCCAGAAAGGGCTGAGAGACAACTTGTGCTGTGGGCAGGGAGGCTGGTGGCCTGCCAGCCAAATTTGACAGATGCCCTAGAAGCATTGCTGACCACAGGCAGAGGTAGCTGCCATTCCTGAAACCACATCTGCCAGTCCTACAGATCATCTGCTTACAGCATGGAAGTCTGTGGTGCTGGAAATGCGTTTTGCTCATACTGGGGACAAAGGGCTGCAGGGCAATTTTCCATCTGAAGGAGAAAGGGAGTGAAGGGAAGAACCCAAAGTCACAAAACCACAGCCCATAGTTCTCCATAGTTTTATGTACATTAAAATTTGTGATCATCAAGTCTGCAAGAAATAGCATAAACAGCATAGCAACCTCACAAATCTGGGGAGGGATACTTTGTAGAAGGATGTTGGTGTCTTAACACATGAGATCTTTATTAGGCTTATTAGGATAAAAAAGTTATATAGAAAAAAATCCATGTTAAGAGAATTCAGGCCATTGTCCTTTAGAATTATAAACATTTTTGCCAATGATTGCAGCAAGTAACTGAAGCTGAGCTAACTTCTTAAGCCTCACTGGAAATCCCAAGACAGAATATTGTCCTTTCCTTGTATTTTCCCTTTGTGGCTGGTACAAAATGCAACTTAAATTATTTTTCCCTTTTATTTAAAGAGGCTGTTTTGTTCCTTATTTCACAACAATTCTGAGCAAGCTATGGTTAATTGATATGTGTAATTTATAGCTGTCATGCTTCCCCTCCTCCACAGAAACTCAGTTACCAGCAGTATCCTTGACAAAATGCTTGTGAAGAATAATACATCAGAAGTCAAATGTTATCTGCTAATTGACAGGATGGTTTCAACAATGTAACCTTATCTTAGGTAAATAAACTTCTAAGGAAACCTTGAGCCACAAAGGGCAAATGACATGTTTGAGATTCCTTTTTGCTGCAGAAGGTCTTGTTTTGATAGTACATTTCCATAGCAAAGACTAAATGTGAAAGAGAATCTGAGTGACCAAAAGAGAGGCTCAGTTCCCTCTGCTTGTATTTGTTCCTAACTCAGTGTTTTTCATAATAGGAAACAGGATCTTAAGGGTGTCTTTAATTATTGTGGTAGAAAAATTGTAAAAAATTAACTTTGCTCTTATTTGAAAGCAAGTAATATTTTAATGTCTCTGGCATTTTTTCTTTAAATTCTTATTTAGATTTTGAATTAGTTTTTACTCTTCAATACAAAATTGAAAACAACAGCTGAAAATTAGGGTTTTTAACATACAATATAGTGTTAAGTTACAGATGTGAAAACTGTTAATAATGCTTACATTAAAATATCAGATCAAACATAGCAATACTATTCACTGATTATGAGACTCCACAGGCATGTGAGAAAGCAGTGAGAAAGAGGTGAAGCAGTCCCAGGAGGACGAAGATGATGGAAGGAAGAGAAGTTCCGTCCCAGTGTGTGGATTCTGAGGAATGAAAGAGCCAGCCCCGGAAACAGACTGCAAACTTGTCAAACACATGTAGTTGTTGTTCGTATCAGGCCCTGACCCTGTCTCCGATCACTATTCAAGGATGTTAGAATGCAGTGACCCGATTAAGTGCACTGCACTTCTGCAAAATGATTTGCTTTGTAAGCATAGTTGACCTCAAATGTGGTAATAAGAACTTAAACTGCAGTCTCAACTGGAGTTTGTCCCTGAAACTCTAGTTAAGTCTAGGGTGTATGTCTTTCCACAGAGATGTAACTGAAGACATTCCCACGTGTGCAGAACTGTTACCTCAACTTACTTGAACATGAAGTATTACTCATTACCAATCTGTTTTCAAAGGGAGAGAGATCTTCAATCATACCTAGAAGATCTTCATTATAAAAGATATATCATATTGCGAGATGTGATTTCAAACAATATGAACAATAATTTTGTTATAAGTGTTGCAAAAAAGTGTGTACAGCTCTAAAGAATTTGATGTCAAAAGGTGGGTGAGGAAGGAGGAAAGAGTTAAAAAATTGCACCGATTACAATGTGTTTAGCATTGAAGAAATCCAATTTCCAAAAGCCATGGCTTAGCCCTTACCAGCAAGGCCAAATCTGATCCCTCTTGGTGGTCATAGCAACCAAACCTTGGAGCCCTCTCTGGCTGAGCCTTCACTTCTAGTTTCCAAAACACTTCCTTTGCTATCTCAAGCTGTGATCTGATGAAATCATTCCAAGCAGGATTACTGAAGAAGTGAGATTATTTATTAAGTGATCTTGCTAGGTCTTCTCTGAAAAGGCCTTACAGCTTATAAAAACGGCATCTTCCCACTCTTAATGCAGAAAGAATACTTATATCCTTTCAAGGTCAGATTTCAGTAATTTTCTGACTGGCAGTTATATGACCTCTGATGAGCTTACTGTTTGTCCCGTAGCCTATCCAGATCAATGAAAATGTCAGTCCTGTGCAGAAACAGATGAAAATAAATGACATGTGGTGCTTACGTGATACGCTAGCTTAAGGGACGCAGTATCCTTAAATGCACACCATGCTAAATTCTGAGTGGCTCAGTTTCCTAAACTGGACATGAACTCCCCTTTTAGCTGGGCCAAATATACTTGGGAAGCTACCAATTTGCTAGCGCTGTAGTGAACCTTGTTATGTGGCTGACTGAGCTCTTATAAATCTGTTTGGGATTCCATCCTGATTACTGCATGCAAATGCTCTTACACCATTCTGTCTAGGACAAAGATCGGAGGGACCACACAGAAGCAATGATCCATCCTTTCCACCTAATTGTTGTTTGTGGTGAAGGGAAGACAGCCAGATAGGGCGTCACTTCTCACAGAACGACAGCCTCAGCTTAGTAATGGCCTTCTCTTAAGACTCTAAGATTGATGACTGACTGACTCCAGATGAGGCTCACAGGACTCATCCAAAGTCTACTGCAGTAAAAGTTCACAAAAGAGTCCTGGGCCTTAGTTTCTAGTAATAAAGAATAAAAATAATAAAAAAGTCAGCAAAATAACCAAGGCCTGTTCAGCATTCTACGGAGGGTATTTACAAGTCTGTCTCATAGATCGGATACATTCAGAGAGAACAGGGATTTTATCGATGAAGAAACAGCTGTTGATTATAGCAAGGGAAATCAGTGGAAGGATAAGCAGAACCTCAGCTAAAAATGGTGTCCAGTGAAAGATAGCCTTCTCAAGAAATAAACTGAAGAAGTGTAACAGAGAATTGTAATACCAGGGTTGGCACTAGAAGGAAGTTCTAGGTGTAGGAAGAGTGCATTTTAGAAGACTGAAGGGAGTTTTGTGTGCCAGGAATTCTGTAGTCAGCATGGGTGATGTTAGGTATAAAATAGCAGAGGTAGGAAAAGAAAGGGAAACACAAGAGCATCTGTTTCAGTGTATGCAGTTTGTTGTTACAATGCAAAACACAACTGCTCCAGGGGGAAAGAATAATACTCGAAATTGAACAACAGTGGAAAGCCTATCAGGTAATGATTTGTAGTGTGAATATATGGGGGAGGCATCAACAGAGTTTTGGAATCACAGAGAAAACTGTTATTACACTCTGTAATTTAGTAAGACTATTCGATCTTAAATTTATAATCTGTACGGCAATAAAACTTATTGATAGATCACAGGTGGAAATATCAGTACCTTTGAAACAGGCAGTTGTTTTTTGAATCATCAGAAAACAGAAGAAAAAAGAAAAACCAAAAATTACTAAATGCCTTATCAAAATATTTAAGGTTCTCTAATTTCTTTAGCATCTTACTATTAGTAGTAGAGATTACTTTCATTAAAACAGAAGCTAGATTTTAACTTATTCTAGAGAAGCAAGAAATGTTTAATTAGACTTGATCAGAGATTTCAAGACAGGATATTTTAACTGCATCAGGTAAGAAAAGAAGCATCTCTCAACAATAGTGACCTAAGCACCAAGTCTTCTGAAATGACTTTGTTTTTTATATTTATGGCTTCAGATAAACTTCAGATGAAACCTTAAAGACTCAATGCAAGAAGGACATTTTATTGTTATTGTTGACTGACTGGTAATGAAATAATTCCAAGAAGTACAGGATAATTTGCTGCCATTAATTTCATTCTTGATCTACATTTATTGCTTAGGCTAAAATATTATTCAATAATGTACATGATCATATTCTTGACTTTTCTTTTTCCTTATTGTTTTGCTTATATATGACAAACATTGCTGCTGCCAAGGACAGAATTCTGGCATAACATATAGATGTAACTTGAAAGAAAATATATATATTTTGATGCATCTGATGAAGCAAACATTAAGCATACAGAATTCTAGCAACTGTAACTCAGGGAATAGACAACCATACCACTTCTTAAAAGCTGCAGTTTTATTTTACTAAATTATCTATGTTAAAAACAAATCTGTGCCTGGTGTGGAATTTCACTGCATCAAGTGTTACAATATTTTTGTTTTCATTACAAGCAGGAGAATGCATGTAGAACAAGTGTTAAGAAACATGACAATAAATTAGAATATAATTTACAAAAGCAAAAAATTATAATAATAAAGTAACAGTGTACCACATTAATACTGAGTATAAAATAATAAGCAACTAATCACAATAATACAAAGGTAATTTCAGTCTGTATTATTAAGGATATCTATGTGACATTCACTCCATTACAAAGTTCCTAACAAAATGGACTATTTTGGGTGTATACACCTTGAGGGGTTAATCCATACATTTTTCCTTGTTTCGATCTTTTTCAGCTGATATTATTGCTCAGTGGAAGTACTGGCACCAGATTGATTTCTGCATTTAGTATTCTACTATTTGATTCCAGGCCTGTCATATTTATAGCCTACACAAATAGTCCTATTGTCACTATTTAGGAATATAACACTATTTAGCTTAGATTATATAGATGGCTACAGTGTAGCAGCAGCAATGAACTGTGCTGTGGAAACCAATTATTTTTCTTTGAATTAGGTTTCATTTGTCAGTCGTAGTCTGAAGTGTCGCTTAGTTTGTAAATCCACATACATTCTGTGTTTTGTTCCCTTTAACAATACAATTCAATGTTGCTCCAGGGAGTTCTTTAAATTCCAGCCTCAGTGCTGTTATGTTGCAGAGTAAACATGGGACTCCCTAGTGTTCTAGCACCAGTAAGAGAGCAAAATGTGTCTTTGGAAATACTCCTTACAATTTTCCTAAATGAAGAAAAAAAAAAAAAAAAAAAAAGGTTTCTTTTGAATACATTAAAAAACCTTTTCTTGTTAGCTGAAAAGACACATTATCTGATAAACACAATCATGCCCCGGAGAAAAACGGACCCTGATACAGAGAGGCCTCTTGCTTAAAGAATGCCATAGTAACGCCTTTCCCTTTTATCATATTTTTTAATTAACCAGGGCATGCTAGCACCAAGGTGTTGTCAAAAGGATATAGAAAGTCAATTCACTTAACAGAGAAGGACTACATACTGCCCTTGATCCATATGTGCAACTCCCAGAGGCTGTTTACTGGTGTCAGTTTTAACAGGAGTTGTTTACAAGGTGATGAGAGCAGCAGATAAGCATATGTGAATACATGCAAGCTAACTGAAAATGAATTCCACTGGTCACAGGCGTAAGGAAGTGAAAATACTGGCAAGAGGTAGCAGATGACAGAAATTTGATGTTCATGAATACATGGGCTGCACAAAACCCCACTGATAGATTGTCAGTATGTTGGGGGGATTTCATAGTATGAGTCCTGTTAACAATATCTACTTTTCCATGTTAATTCACATTAGTAAATAGTGTGCAACACATTTGGCTTGTTATTGGAAAAATACACTGATACACTTCAATCTCATGATATTTTGAAATTATTTTTCACTGAAAAGAGTACTTTTTTTAAAAAGTGCTATTTGAGTTAGAATTTGTAACACATTATTGTTCACATAATTTTAATTGCACTACAACAAAGGAGGCATAGTTTGACACAAAAGCACATTCATCAAGTACCTGCTGCAAACTGCAAGTGTTCAAGTACAATATATTAATATAAACAAGTACCCACTTTTCTTATCTCCTCGTTGAGTCTTGTTACTGGGAAGTGAAGGGGACGAGGAGCATGACATTAAACTTTTTATGGTAGATTCTTGAATGTGATTTGCCTAAGCAATTTGGTTTCACATTTAAAAATTCAAAGTAATTGGTGAATATTAAAAATATGGTAATATGAAATAAGTGGAGTATGGCAGCAGAATAGTTGGAATAGTTAGAATCATATGGCACCTAGCTACTAATCCAGAGGCAGGACTTTGTTCCAGTCTCAGACTGAAAACTGCCCCAAGCTTTAAATATGATCCAGCTTTAAATGTGTACTTGGCCATTTAGGTCAAGGTGGCCAGACTTCATTCTAGCCGCCCCTTTTCCAGTGTGCCTTACTCCTTATAGCCCAGTACAACTCTTGGCTCAAGCACACTCTTGAGTACTCTTTTGAATAGAACCTAGATATCCCCATAAATCTTTTATTCTTTGGTTGTAATCCTTGCCCACTCTGATGTGGACTCCTGAACTGCAGACTCGCATATGCTTTCTGAAACAAATGCCCTTCCACTATGGTATCAAAGAAGGGAACATTTGGAATCTATTTTAACTTTCAGCTTTGCAAAAGATTGTTCCTATTACACAGTAGGCTTATCTTTTGCACTGCAACTTCTTGGTGTTGGAGAATGAAAAGTAATGGATAAAACGGATTTAGATGCCCACAAAGTTGTTTCTTTGTGACTAGTGATGTAAACAAAAGTGAGCTGGAGTCAAGTCTTAAGTTCTAAGCAACCTGTACAGTAGCAGTGAAAGACCTGGCAATATGGTCTACACCACTATTAGAGTCTGCCTCCTCCATGGTATTGAAATATGTTCCCTTTTAGTGGAAATCTCAGCTATGCTTGTACAATGGTAAGATGGCTATAAACCTGCAATGCAGATTTCATTTCATTTCATAGCACACTTGTATTTCATGCACTACTGCAATAACTGTTGCAGCTCTTAAAACAAAGTCCCTCATGGTTGGTCTATTGAGTATAGCTTTATATACGGCTCACAGCAGTGTTCAGGAAATATGGATTACTCCAAAGGGAATTAGGTGGAATGAAGGAAAAATACATTATTTTTTTTTAAATTTCTGCTCCTTAAATAACATTTCCAAGATCATTTTATAATTTAAATTGTGGTGCTGTGTCGTGAGATAAAATAGTTAACGTTTTTAAGCTATGACTTAACATTTTTTTGATTCTTCTTTACTTCCATAGTAGACCAAGTCATAACAGCTACATTTTAAACAGTTTTAAATACAAATGGATTCAGTGTCATTGCTAAGTCCATAATAAAAATTATTTTAATGGTCCAAGGAGGTAAACAGACTATTGGATTTAGTCAAAAGAACACAAATGTTCCACAGTAAGCTATTCTATATGTGTTGTGTGGATCTTTCCAATTTGGCATGCCCTCCTTATACTGTGTCCAGCACTTTGGATGAATAAATCCCACTTCACAGAAGTTAAAATAATATTGAAATCCTGTCAGCTGGGGCTGACCAGTGGTTACGTTTTCCACAGGGTAATGCATTTGCAAGGACGTCAATCTCATTCCGCTGTGTGGCTCTCTTCAAAGGACACTTTTCCACAATGATAATAACAAGGCATATTCTCGTGCTTTCTGTGGGTCAGTGTCCTTGGCAGGTCTTGCAGCACATCTGTCTGAAGTATGCTCGACTGCAGAACTTGAACTTCAGCACCAGTGGGCAATATGCCACTTTGTTCACATCTTTGCACTCTAATAATTAAGGGAAGAGAAAAAAAAAATCAGAAAAAAAAAATTAAAGTACAAAGAAAATTAGAGATTCAACGTGCTTCTGCTCTACCCATCTACCTTGCCCTCTTTGTAACTACTCTTTCTTAAACATCTTAGTGCATACAATATATTTTAAAAAGCCATAAAAATGTTTGCAGGTCTTCTCTCCCAGAAATTTAGAAGTGTGCCCACTTTGTCTTGAAAGAATTACCATTTATTGGGATAAATGATCACTTTAGACAGCTAGGAAATATGAGTCATTTTTCTTAAAATATTTTTATAGCTTCTTTCTCAGGAGTTATTTTATTCATCTGTGAGAGGTTATCCAAAATCTAACACGATTCACACTACTTGGTACCATGCCTGTGTATTTGTAAGAATCCTTGAAATAGTATATGCATTGCAGTGAACGGGGATGGAGAAAACAAAGAGTGTTATGAATCAAGGCACCAACAGTGTGAGTTCAGTGACTTGACTGAATGTTGGATTATACTTTAGGCTTGGTTCCATACGTCCACACTTTCTTTTATGCAGGAGAAAAAGCTATTTTTATGCCTGTAATAGACATGTAAGAGTTTTTTTCATACTTGCATTTTCCCTGTATGCTGGGCTTACTGCCTCAGCAGCCCTTGTCATACTGGCAGGTAACTGTCCCAGAAAGGGAAGAAGAGCTCTGTCACATGGAGCAAGGATTCCTTCCTTTCCATCCCACACACGCTGTATCTAAAGTGAATTGTCGGTGTACATTACAGTAGCACTGCTGTAATGTGCCACGGTTCTCCTGTGGCTCAGTTTCCTTTCTGTAGAAAGGTGGCGGTAATAGGGAATAGAATAGTTTGGTCTATGCCCAGTTCTTACTCTGATATAGCTGGAGATAGGACTTTATCTGAGAGCTCAGTTGTACACTCAGATTCTACAGATCAGATTTTGCTATTGCAGATTTGCTTTTCATCAGAGTGAATATTGTGGTAGATGTCTGATACAGGATTTACCTCTCCAGCTAAAAGCATTTGCGTGTTTTCTTCCAGGCTGATATTAAAACAGGACTTTGGCAAGAGCCTTGCTTTGTGGGTAGGAAGAGGGAAGAGATGTATATGGAGAAAAAGCAAAACCCACAAGTTGGAATTGCAAAAATGATGTGCTGTGAAGAATTAAATTAGATTAATTTCTCAGAAAATAATTTGTCTCCAAAGAATGTTGCAAGTTTTTAAGGTTGCATTTGATACTGGCTTCCTTCTAAAATCTTTCTCAAATTACAACAGCTGTAAAGAAAATGTGAAGAAAAAGGAAAGGATCTAGCAGTACTTCAAACATTATCATATTTTGTGTTGATTTGCTGCCTAGAAGTGAAGACTGGAGGCCAGGATCCTCTTGATCCAAGGCCTGACAGAACAAAAGTCCTTGATTCCCAAGCGTCTGTAAGCCAAGTATGAAAAAGACAACAGATAGACACACCAAACAGGTAAGAAAAGCAAAAAGTAATAGTGCAACAAACACAATCTGAATGTACAATCCTTCAGCTACTCCTGTTTGTCTTCCTTCTACATACATATTTTTCCTCCAGAAGAGGTAGTCACAGACAGTTACAGAGGTAGTTACAGAGGTAGTTACAGAGGTAGTTACAATTACAGGGTCTGTACTGAACAGTATTTCTGATAATGGCCATGTGCATGCGTTTAGCTAGACAAGTATAGGCATGAAATGATTTAAACTTCTATTTTATTAACACAGATATAGTGCTTTCATTGTAATTCTTTACTCCAACTACCCAATGTTTTATGCACTATTTTTCCAATTTTTTAATTCTGAATTTGGAAACAGAATTGGATGGCAGGAGAAAAGACATTGAGGGTAGCTGTTTGAAACACAGACATGTTTCTCTATCAGCAACTGCACATGGTCACTACTTTATTTCAAAAACTCATCCCAAAAGAGGTCAAATATATTCCAGAAATATTTCAGGTCCCTGTGCTTATGAACACTGAGAACATTGGAGAGACAGACAGTGAATTATAAACAAAGTGAGGAATAAAAAGGTTTGCTTGATCTTGACAAGATGTAAAAGTTCGCTCAATCCTCAAAATAACCCCATACACACTGCATTTAGTTAAATACAGGTAAAGCCACTAACTGCATTTTTGCTAAAAGTAGGATTTGAAATTATCCCATTTCATGTTTCTTTATGTTTTTCTTTCTCTTGACTAAAACTGGACACTGTTCAGCCAGTGCCATTTGGACAGCAGTAAGACAATATCCTGGAAGGTGCCCACAACTTCTGTTTTAAAAATCAGTTCTGAAATAGATATGGGGGCTGATGAAGTAACCTATTCTTTGCAGGACTGTGGTTGAATGGAAGAGATTTAGCAGAACCCTTTTTATTCCTAGGAACTATTGTTATCAAGTTTCAATAAACTACATATATTAATCTCTCCTTTCCTTGTCAGATCGGACAATGTTATGATACCAAGTATCATATTACAGTAATAAAAGCACAGAATGTCACTGTGCCATCAACTAAAGAGACTGCAAAGGCATACCACACAAAATACAGCGGAACTGAAATGACATAAACACAGATTAAATAGTTTATCAGGTGAAGTTTCAGGTGGCCTTCAGCAGTCTAGGTTCAGCAGACATATATACATAGAGAATAAAATCATTCTGAATACATTTCAAATCGTGTGGTACATGCTGTCTGTAGTGCAATTCCAACAGCAGATGTAATGCTACCCACATCAATGGTTGCCTCAAAACCTCGTTTACAACATTCTAGATCTCCAGGGAAGAGTTTACTGAAAACAAAGAGCTAAAGCAGATGTTTAATGTGACAAGACGTGTTAATTTTCTTTTACTAATCCTATATCACCAGAATTTTGACTATTATTTTATGTAAACAACCTACACTTTCCCCAGGAAAGCACTTCCAAACTTTACCTACATGATCACTATACTTGCTGAAAAATATGCTGAAAAATATGCTGAAAAATATGTACATTCTTATCTTGGGTTAGCAAAACTAAGTTGTCCAGAAATTAATGAATGGGTCCCATAGGCTGGGAGCACCAGAATTTTGGGAATGAAGGGAACTAGGAAGTTTGCTGCAGTTTGAAATAGGAAGGGAATTCCCTCAACTAGCCTGATCCTTCTGCAAACCAGTTGCTGAAGGTGCTTTTTCCCCACAGTGGAGCTCAAATCACAAGGTAGTGCTACTGGATGGCATGCAGACAAAGTCCCTGTGTGCAAGCAGATATGCTCTACTATGTACATGCACTCCCAAGGGGCAGAACCCTCCTTCCCGCAAGCCCAAATACAGACAAACCATTCACATTGCATTGTACCTGAGAAGAGACATAAGTGTGCACACAGGCACAGAAATGCCCCTTTCACAAGTATCTCCACAAGGAGTCACTCACACACTTCTTGCTTAGAAACCAATCATTATTTAAAATGGGATAAAATCACTAAAAACAAACATTGCTAAAACAGGAATTGTCCAGTCAAGAGAATCTGCTTTCAGATATATGAAAACTCTTGATCAAAGAGTTGCTGCTTGATCAAAGATCAAAAAGACCAGATTTTATTTTAAAAATAACTGAGATCCACTGTGCTGTTTAGGATTAGTTAGCTCTTGAAACCTTAAAAGCTTTCCATTATCTCTAATATGCTGAAATAGATGTGCCTCCCTGTATAAAAGTTAAGGCTTTACTAACACAAGAGAAGTCAGATCCTCATGTGTCTAAGGATTTTTAAGGCCAAAAGTGTAAACAGAAAATGTGCAATGCATGCACATTATTTTGCAAATATTCACAGTTTGTGCTTCTTATGTTCAGTATTTAATAGTAGCTCTGAAGTGTTTATAAATTAGGATATATATTTAAGACACGTTTGCAAAAAAAAATTGAAAAAAATAACTTGAAAACAAATTTTTTGTCTGATTTTGGGATAAGACACCCTTAGTATTTCATGGATTGCAGCTAGGTGCTTCTGAAAGGATGTAGGTATTTTAAGTTGTTAAGTGAACTTTGAGATTACGTTTGCTTTTGAGCCACTTAACCACTTACAAAAAGTGTTTTCCAGTAAATACCTTCAATGTGGGACAAAAACAAAAATGGGGTGCTAAGTCGCAATATGACTGTTTGAAATGTATCTATTGGACAAGATGGTGTTAGTTATCTTCTTCCCATTAATTATTCCTAGGACTTATTACCTAAAGTAAAGTACTGTGCTAATGAGGCTGCATGGCTGTCAGTATGGAGCTGGCCAACTCAGAGTGCAGGCCAAAGAGCTGAAGTCCATCTGGAATACTGTGTAAGTGATTTTCAACATTTTCATTTTGTGGATCCCAACAATTTTCCAGTGAAGGTCTGGGTCCCTGGAAAATACTATTGCCAGCAGGCTTGCTTTTCATAGTTACCCTGCACAGAACCACTTTAAAGTAGTCCATGAACACCCAGTATCCATTTATCACAGACAGAAAACCCCAAACAGAAAAAGGAAATCACCTTATTTTCCTGATAATATTAAAGAATTACTAACACAATGACTAATGACATAATGACATGACCTTTTCATCTTGAATTTAAGAGGAGACTGAGACTTAATGATGCCCACTTTAAAATATTTTACTACCTTCCTTACTTTGGAAAAAAGACAACTTCTGTATTTGGAAATAAAATAACAGTTAGCCATTGAACTTTAAAGGACAGAAAGTTTCCTAGATTGATAATAATTTTCTAGGGATTACTTAAGAGCACTAAACATAGAAATGGAAATTAAAGTTACTAAGGAAAATTCTATTATGAAGATGCATTTCAAATGACAACATGGGATGGTAAGTCTCTATTTAAAATTAAAACCTCTTGAGTGACAAACTATCATGCTCATAGACAATTATCCATGTATTTCTAGGAAGATTTTAGTATGCTCTGTTTCATTAAGATATCTCCATTTAACAGACTTTTATAACAACTTTGAATCTATGGTATGAACCTAAATGGATGAACACCAAGTCAGGGAAGACTGTAGCATAAATTTGATTTCTTTTGATTAAAAATCACAGCACTTGTTCCATATAAACAGGACATTAAACTAAAGCATAGTTGGAGAACCACTGTAACAAACACTACATTTACATTAGTTATGCTAAAGGAACAGTGATAGTGAGATTGTGAAGTCAAGCACTCAAAATTTACGGAATATCTGTTTTAAACTAGAATTGCTGTGCAATGCTTCTTGATTTTCAGACATGTATTATGATGATTTTTGACTGCTTTTTCTCTTCCACACAAAATGGAATGTATTCATCTGGTGAGCAACTATTCTAAATTTTCATGATCAGCAAGGAAACTTTTTTTCTGCCTAGCACTCAAATTCTACTTTGAAGAGAGAATTTCCCAGGAAGTTTATATGGGGAATTTATGAGTACAGACTTGGAACCCTTCATAAACATTAATACACTTATTACATTATTATCTCATATATTCTGTAACAAAAAATATGTTATGTTGAAGACAGTTAACAGTCTGATTAAGTTAGGCTGTATCATGTAAAAAATACTGTAATTATTTCAAACAGACATTATGAATCCAGTAAATTTAAAGTTAATTAGAAGAAGCTGAAAAGTCAAAGTATACAAACAGAATTGTAGCACCATGTAGCATTAAATCTGTAGTCTGTTTTTCAATGAACGTGTGATTAACTATTTTTGCCTGCTCAAACTCAACGGATTAAGAAGTGTACCATGATATCCCTGCTATCGTGAACATTTCCATTGAACCAATGAAGAGACTGGAAAATTAATGACACAAAATGATACCATTTTGTCTGTGGCTATACATTATTTGTTTGTTTGTTGAAACAAAGAACCTATATTTAGCTTCTCATTGACTTCACCTTTGAACTACATTGACTAATTAGAAAATAATTGCAAAAAATTAAGTCACAGTCTGGGTGATGATATAATGTAGAGTTTTATTAATAAATGAATGCAGTAATAATGACCACATCACTTCACTCTTTCCAGACTAAATCATCTTGATGGCAAACTTACCTTCCGTGTTGGAAATGGGAGTACTGTCACATTTACTTTCACACTGCTGCATTGATGGAGGTCTAAGTGTTTCTGGACACTCACTGGATGCTTGTCCGGTATATGAGAGGCACTGTACTGTTCGCATCTGTTGCCCAAGGCCGCATTGTGCAGAACACTAAGACAGATAAAAAAGTAAAACAACATAGATCCAATTTTTAAATATAAAGCAAGACAACAGGTGAGCAGTCAGGAACAAATATGTATATTAGTCTATGTACACACAGACAAATTTTAAAAAGGGCATCTGGAGAAATGTGGTTAATACAGAAAATAATTTTCATAAAATATTTAGGATTCTCCTTTTTTGTCAGTATATACAAGCACTTGTCTTTCAAAGAAAATAAAACACAATGCAATGTTAGCTCCCTGAACAGCTCAGAGTTGAGATAAGAGAATATAATTTACACTATTTCATATATCATGTCTGAGTTAAAATGCGTATTTTCAGGAGAGAAATCATTTACTTTAGAACAAAGAGGAAAAAAAGAAAAAACAAGGTCAATAAGAATTCAAATCTGCTAAACGACTTTTTTTTAAACACAAAGAGAAGTATCTTTCAAACAAAAATACTTCGTGGTTTCAAAACATTTTTGAATTTCTATAACTAAACAGTGGTTTTAAGACTTACATAAAATTAAGATAAATATGTGTCTGGACAGCTAACATAAAAGAAAAGATGGATTGCAAATGAATTAGACTGTAATACCACAAATGATTGTTCCCTGATTACTTAAGCTAAAGTGTTTTTTCTTCATTACTGGCATTTATTAATTTATTTCCATTACTGGCAAATTGGTCAGCAAACTCAGGAACTTAGAAAATATCAAGTTATTATTTAATAACAGGTCCTTTATCATAATTAAGATGCAAAAAACATAAAGAAAGAAGGAAACTCGCTATATCCTATTTAGAAACACCACATAACTAGCAGCTGGATTTAGCCTGCGCTGTAACAATTTAGAAACTTGATAATTAAGCATGTTTTATGTAAAATTACAAAAAACTCTACTTTCTTTGGCTGCTAATATATTTCTCTGTACAGTAAAATACACTAAAATTGTAAATGGCTTTGTGTTTTCATTAAGTTTCTCAAACTAAATTCTATGTGTTTTAAAAGTACTAAAGTTTGCAACATTGCTGTATTGCAAACTCCCCTTCCATAAAATTGTAGTTAATTTACAAAACATATATATGGAAGCTTATCCAGTAGAAACTAGATTACTGTCAACAAATCCTTTATAGTTCAGCAGACAACTATCATTCTGCATCATATTTCAATCTGAGACAAACAGGCAAAAAGCTTTTGCCTCAGCCATAGGAACCATCTTTTACCCATTTCCAGCAACACCTTTACTCTTAGAAGGTAGTAGCCTGATAGATAATGTGTAGGAGACTAACAGCAATAAATATTTATATGAACTATCTTACCTGTCCCCAGTCTCCAGTAACCCAGCGAGGAGGAGGACATCGACCTAAGCTACAGCGGATGCGGACTGGAGGTTTATTTTCCTCTTGGCATTGAGCAGCTGGAAAAGTTTTTAAAAGATCGCTGCTTTTGCACAGAACAATTCGGTGTTTAAATCCTGGGCCACACTTTGGTGTGCACTGAAAAAATATTGATATAAACAAATAATGAAAATTCCAGTAAAAAATCAGTACAAGTGTCAAGAAATATTATGGAAAAATAGGAAAATATATTTATGTTCTTACAATTGAACTATAATCATAATTTTCCCAAGATGGTAGTTTTAAAATGATTAGAAACACAAACAAGCTGGCTGATGATCGCTTTATTAAGTTAAAGCTTTTATAAATTTTAATCTGATAAAAGTAGATTTACTTTGCTATTTATGTAACTATATTACTATTTGCTTTTATACATGAAAGCCTTTAGGTTAAATTTAAGAGAAGCACTTTGCTGCAAAGTAAAAACGTCTGCCACCTGTATCATTATTATGAAACAAACTTGAGTGTGCTTTTCAGAAACATGATAGGACTCGTTTTTTTTTTACACAAATCTTGTACACCCTAAGCACATGTCTGCTCGAAAACTAGGGGAAAGAGGGAAAGAAGAGAAGAAAAATCTCTGTCTCTCTGGCTGAAATGCAGAAAGAATCAAATATTGATGCTAAATAGAGACCAAAAGGAATGACAATGAATATGTCAGGTCTTCAGCATCATAATCGTGGCTCCTCAATTCTGGTCCAAATTCTATGGAATGTTGTGTGTATTTTTTCCCATAAGTATTTAACATAAAATGCATAAAACTTTAAAGCAGGAACTGGAACCAAATGCCCCTTCCTAGCTCGGTGCTTAAAAATCACTTGCATTCAATCTCTTCTTCCTGGTAACTGAGCATTCTATGAAAAGTCAACAGGAAAGAGAGAGAAGGTTGAAAGTACCTGCCTGCCATCATAAGGGTAGTCTACAGATTAGCGATCAGTTCACTTTGTGAAACAGCAGGAAACAGAGACTTGAAACTCCTCAGAGCTGCAGAAAGCTGTGTTCTGCACTCAGGGTGTTGCATTCTAAAACCTGAAATACTATAAAAATGCAAGTAGCAAGCTATCACCAGCTGACTCTTAAAATAGATTGGTAGCTACTGCTGTATCTCACGTAGAACTCAGTTCACTAAACAAGCTCAAAGAACGTCTTCTAAATTAAGGCCTTTGGAGAGGATATGTGGAGAAATGTCTAGCGTGTGAATCACTGTGTGGCTTTGGGAAGAGGTTGGCACTCAACTTCTCTTATGCGTCAAGACAGGCGAAAAGTAGAACTTCCAATAATCAATTAAATAAATGTCAAAATCTAGTGTCCCTACGGAGTTTCATAATCCCAAGAATATGGTAGCAAATAAGCAAGAGCTTGAGGATCAGCACTTGAGTTTAGCTGCATCTATTTTCTAGTCTTGTTTGAAAACATGTTTCTTTATCTAAGTCTAAACTGCCATTTGAGGAAAATCAGCTATTTGGTATCAGCTACTGGTAAAAAAAAAAAACACTTTTTGGAGTTATTCGCAGTTAAAATTCCACTAAGTAAGATTGACTACACCCTGTACCCAGAAATGAAAGTAAAGTAAGGAAACAGGCTGCCTACAATAATACTGAATCACCAAAAATAAAAAGCATCAGTAGAATTTAACACAAATGTATGTCTCCAAAGCAAATGAAAGACAAAATACCTACACAAAGAAAAACAGAAAATCATGTCCCCCACTACCACATGCTTCTTGAATTTTTGACTCACTCAGTGGAAGTCATGACTAACAGTAATATGAATGCAAAGTAAATGTACTTGTCTCTGATAAGGCTCTTCCCAAGAAATCTTTATTTTTTGCTGTTTTATTATCTGGAAAAATATAGAAGTAATTTACAGTGTGCCCAAGAACTCAGCTCAACTACTTCAAAGCATGAAATTTTTTATGGCAAAATTGATGTTACCCAAGAATCAGAGAATATCCCAAGTTGGAAGGGACCCACAAGGATCATTGAGTCCAACTCCTGGCTCCACACAGGACTACCCAAAAATCAAACCAGATGTCTGAGAGCGTTGTCCAAATGCTTCTGGAATGCCGGCAGGCTTGGTGCTGTTACCACTTCCCCGGGGAACCTGTGCCAGTGCCCGACCCCCCTCTCAGTGAAGAACCTTTTCCTAACACCCAGCCTGACCCTCCCCTGTCACAGCTCCATGCCGTTCCCTCGGGTTCTGTCGCTGTCACCAGAGAGCAGAGATCAGCGCCTGCCCCTCCGCTCCCCTTGTGAGGAAGCTGCAGGCTGCCATGAGGCCACCCCTCAGCTTCCTCTGCTCTGGGCTGAACAAACCAAGTGACCTCAGACGTTCCTCAGCCGTCTTGCCCTCTAGGCCCTTCACTGTACTCATAACCCTCCTTTGGACAATCTTTAACAGTTGTATGTCCTCCTCCTATTGTGGCACCCAAAAGTGCACACAGGGCTCGAGGTGAGACCACATCAGTGCAGAGCAGGGTGGGACAACCACTTCCCTTGACCAGCTACTCCTGCTGTGCTTCATGCGCCCCAGGATACGTCTGGCCCTTTTGGCTGCCAGGGCACAGTGTTGACTCATGTTCAACTTGCCGTCAGCCAGAAACCCCAGATTGCTTTCCACGGGGCTACTCTCCTGCATCTTGTCCCCTAGCCTGTACATATACCCAGGGTTGCCCCATCCCAGGTGCAGAATCTGGCACTTGCTCTTGTTAAACTTCATGTGGTTGGTGACTGCCCAGCTCCCTCCAATCTATCAAGATCTCTCTGCAAGGCCTCTCTACCCTCAACAGAGCTCCTCCTAATTTAGTGTTGTCCACAAACTTTCTTAGTACACCTTCAAGTTCTGCATCCAAGTCACTTAAGAAAACACTGAAGAGAACTGGCCCTAAAATGGAGCCCTGCAGAACATCACTAGTGACTGGCCGCCAGCCTGATATAACCCCATTTACTACAACCCTTTGAGCCTGACCTGTCAGCCAATTGTTCACCCATAACATTATGTATTTGTCTAGCTGTATGCTGTCCCTCTGCCATGGGCAGGGACATCTTCCACTAGACCAGGTTGCTCAAAGCCCCATCCAACCTGGCCTTAGACACTTCTAGGGCTCCTGTTCTTCTCCTAAGGACATTATTTAATCTCTATGTTTACAAAACATATTTGTTTCTCTGTCCTAAAAGATAGATTATTTCTTGTTAATTAATTTCTTGTTAATAATCATTTAAAAGTAAAAAATATATAACTATACTGATGCTAAACAAGTACATTAGTATATGAAAGAGTTCTAAAATTTCTTAATTTTTATCTGGTATTGCTTATTTTTCATATAAAAGCAAAGCTTTAGAACTTGCATTCCAGAGAAATGTAGCAAGATTTCCCACTCGCTTCAATGGAAGCACTGTTCAACTCTTCCATTTTTTGAGTTCATTCTTGTTTTCTGTACAAGAACATCAATGGCAGCATTTTCATGCTTCTGTCAAAAAATCATATAAATATACAAATATTTAGATGTATATTACTATAGGGATTTAAATACATTATCTTTCTGGGAACACTGAACAGAAAAAAAAAAAAAGCAATTTTTCTCATTATATTAAAATGGTAAATTTTAATTTACCATTTACCAATAAAAGGTAAAATTTGTACCAGAAAGAAGCCAGCACTTTTTCACAATCACGATGAAATACTATCACAACTAGATGCTTTGCAGAGCTTGAACCTTTACATGAGAATATTTTTGTTCAAAATTATAACACATTCCTACTGTATAAAAGGTTGGATGTGAAAGCTTCAATGTTGATAGTTCCAAGGACGATATAATAGTCAGCAAGGTCTACAGAAGGTAGCTACAGGGGAATCTTTATACATTATAATATTTAAAACATGTATTTATGGCTCCATAATTTGTCAAATAGATACTACTACATGTTCGTATTGAGACGATGTCCAAATAGTACAACCAGAAAGGAAGTACGATTGTAATGGTCACAAAGAGCTTAAAAACTATCAGTGCTACAGATATGATATGCAAGAGTCTTCAACTGAGTCAACTTCAACAAATCCTTTTCTACTCATCCATTCTTTCCTTCTCACTCCTTCCCCTTCTGCCCCTTCCAAGTCAGATTCATTCTCGACGGGCTGCAATATGTTGTACCTTTTTAGATAAGGACAAGGACCATTTAAAATCTCTTCTGCCTTGATTATGATGCCCTATTTCTTGCGTGAAATGCCAGCAAACAGTGGGGTAACATGTAGAACAAGACACACTTTAAAACTCACTGTTTCTAGGTTTCTTGAGGTCCTGGTCTAAACTCAGAAAAGCTTCTGAAAAGAACGTTTTTTTCTACAGGTTTCAGGATATAAAGCTGACAACTCTTTATAGAATTGATTCCAAAAAATACCTGTTATTTTAAAACTGTACAGAACTAGAGACATATTCAGGTACAATCTGTGAATGACTCTGTTTTCTGATATCAAATTATTTACAAAACAGGAGGTTCAGAATATAACCAAAAGGATCTGTATGATAAATTAATGAAAACAAAAAAATATATATTTAAGAAGTTCACATTGTATTTTAAAAGAACTTTCTTTACATAAAAGTTCACTAAAATGGCATTTAATTCCTAATTCCTTACACAACAAAACCAAACAGTTGAACAGTATAGCAAATTGACACATTTTTCTTTTGTTCAAAGAAAAATAATGTACATAATGGGAGAAAATGCCACAAGTAGTTTCTTCAGCTAAAAAGAACAGATGGAGATTATATATAGTCATGAAATTCAGAAAGTAAGGAAATGAATCACACCACCTTCTATGGCAGCTCACAACACTGTAATTTAACATGCAGATACTACTACTTTTAAGTACTGCCATAACGTTGAGACTATTATTAACTAATAATGGATGGAGTCTCCATCCTTGGAGATAATCAAAAGCCATCTCAACATGGTCCTGGGCAACTGACTAGGTGTCCCTGCTTGAGCAGGGCGGTTGGACAAAGTGACCTCCAGAGGTCCATTCCAACCTCAACTATTCTGTGATTCTGTGAACTATATTACCTGTATTAAAAAATTATGGTAAGAGATGTTCTATCCTACTGGTATGGGCACTCACAGAAAGGCTAGTAGGCCCCCCTCTTTGCGCTTTGCATTTCCAGAGCTGGTAATGATTTTTGGAGATAAAAGTATCTGTGCATAGAACAGATCTGTGCAACAACAAGCACACTAACCTTCTTTATAGTTTAGAGTGCTTTATAATTTATTTTGAATGAAAGACTGTTTAAAGGCAAGCAAGTATACAGAAAATAGGATACAACGAATCATGGTATATGGTTGATAGATCATTCCAGTTTACTCTAACAATCCTCTTCCATTTTTCTCAGACACAGGAAGCAGAACAGTTCTAACCTATCTGGGCTTCAGGAAAGTGGTCATCCTGAAAGGGGTTTGCGAGATGCTACCTACTACCTTCTAGGATCAGTCATGAGTCAGCTCTGATTCGTATTTCTTTATAGTCTACTTAATGATGTTCATACAACAGTAGTTTCAGTTATATGTTACTGAAATTACTGAAATTATTGAAATTAGCAGCTAGCACAGGTAACTAACTAACATTGATGTTACAGAGTTATGCTCTAAAGAAAGAACTGGAAACCTTGAAGATAAGAATAATTGAAATGAAGTGAAATTTGGCAACATTAAGTGCAAAAGCACCATTAAAAAATAAATAAATAAATGCATAACAAGAATCTCTATTTAAACTGGTAAATCACTAACAGAAATGAAAAAAGGAGGATAAAGTTATGGATATACTACCAGAATGTAAGATAACTTTAAGTGATCAATATGTGATGGCTGTGGAGCAGAAAAAGGTTCTTTAGGGTATACCAATGCACTGTAGGTTATAGTTATTTTCAGTATATGTAGAAACTGGCATAGAAGTAGAACATTCCCTACAATTCAGAGAGTAAAATTCAGGAATAATTTTCCAACAAGCAGAACGGCAGCCCCAAATTAACTAATTTTAAAACACAGTTTAATCCATTTATGAAAGTAATTATATTATATGGCTGCATTTGACAGGAGGGACATAGACAGGAAATCCTAACTTGTAAGTACTTCAAAGCTACTTTGAGATAAAAAGAGGGGTGACATAAGAGTCCAGGATAGCATGGATCTGAAAAAGTATACAGCCATTTTTGCATTGTGATTTGCATGTGATACAGTCCCATTCAAATGTATCAACCTGTCTTCTTTCAGCTGCACTGGTTAACATCCTTCAGATTTAATACTTGAATCACTATAAGGGCTTATGGTGTAACAAATATCACCATATTTAACAAAAGATGCTCCTTCTTCAATTAAGAGAATACCAATTTTCAGGTCTGCCTCTTAAGGCATATTGCTAAAAAAGCTGATGCTTTACATCTGCACGGTTACTTCAGAAAAAAATAATCTAGCAGTTTGCTCTGGCTTTTAATAGGGTAAAACCATCATCTCTTCTCTCCAGCTATTTGCCCAGTAAAGAAACAATGGAAATGCAAACTGTCTTTTTCTTTAAGACAATTATCTGATACTGAAAAGCTATTCTAGTTTTTTTTTTTATTACTTTACTATTCTATTTTGTATTTTACTATTTTTCTATTATGATTAATAATAAAATATCATAATTGTTTGACAAACAACAGAACTGAAAACACAGAAGAAAAGAAGAAAGAAAAATGACAAAAACTGCTTCAATAATCCAAATCAATCAGGTTTTGAATTTTTCATTAATACTTTACGTTGCAAGCAGCAGTAGGAAATGTACCAGTATTCAGTGGTCAGAGCTCTTGTCTTATTGAGCTAACATAGCAAAATTTCCTTACTTCTGACCAGTCCAAAGCGACCCACTGAGGGGGACAGGACTGATTGTTACAGGGCTCTTTTTCAATAGGCCGATGTGTTAAACAGTTGGCATTGTCCAGTGTCTCTTCCTCAGAAGGTCCAATCTTTCTGATACAGAGAACTGTTCGTGAACGCATTCCTCCATCGCAGGTCTTACTGCATTCTGACCAATCTCCTATGAACCACCTGGATAGAAAAAGTTAGGAAATTCTATTAATGCATGTCAGAAACAGAATAGATAATTGCACAAACCCATAATCCAAATAGTTTAAATTACTAAACCTAAATCATTGTTAACGATACACCTATTCAGAGTGAAATAAAGTAGAAACTTATGTGTCTTTTCACTGAACATTTTAATTTATGCCTCACTGCAATATCTTCCAATAATAATACTACTTCATATTTTTCTAGAGCTGCAATTTCCAACCTAGACTACAGTAGTTAGAAAGGAGCACTGAGCCTGACAAAACTTCAGTTACTTAAGCAGATTTGCACTTGACTTGCATGAAATTACCCATCTGAAAGTGGTAGACAATTGGAAATGTTTGGGAACCACTGCTGTAGGTTAAAGGATACGTTATAAGCCAAGATGCCTCCCTCTTACCATTACAACAAAATAATTTGATCTCAGGATCAGTCTGAGAGTTAATTTTCATCTGATTATGAATGCTATCACATGCTGCCAACACAACAAAAATGTCAGGTATGTTAGTCACTGTGGATGTTCCTGGAGGTATACTTGGAGTGGCCTCATAAGATGTCATTGTCTAAAGCCTCAGTCAAATATATGTGCTGCTATCCCATTTTGTGTTACAGAATGTATTCTGTTATGAACCTGGATCAATGCAGCAATTTTTCTTTTGCTAATTTTGAGACTAGTGAGACAGAGAGATGCAAACATATGCCATATTCTGTCGTTATCCCAGTGAAAGAGCATTAATTTGTAGTTCTCAACAAACTTAGGCTTTTACCATGCCAGGGAGAATTAGAAGCTCTTCAGAGCTTTGGAGAGGCTGTATTGTTAATTCTTAGTTGGTACTACGATTTGCTCAACTATATTCTCAGGTACCTCCTATGCTTATACTCTGTCACAACACAGCGTTATTCATCTTTTAGGAAAAGAACTATGAAACAGTCTGTAAGATCCAGAGATAGTCACCTGTATCTTTTCTTAAAATCTATCTTTTCTTAAAATCTGGAACTTTAGGCACTACTTATTGCAGTGTGAACAAACATAGTCTTTGCTACTCTTTAGGATCCTCAAATATAATGTAACTGGCATTCACTACATGGAGTAAGATTTCACAGTTTCCATAGTTTTGGGTAATCACCAGCATTTTCATAGTTTTGGGTAATCATCAGAAGGAAATCAGAGTAAATGCTTATTAACACATACTACCCACTTTCTGAATGTTGATGAGTTGGGTTATATCATGTTCACTGATTTCACTGCTGTACTGAATGGATAATCTAGAATCATCCTGCTTTGTGGTTCCTTTTTTGTTTTGTTTCTTAAACTGTGTCAGTGCAACAACAACAACAACAACAAAAGAAAAAAAACTATGTTAGAGTTACTATGCTAACACTATTTTCAGAAGTGCTAATTTATTAACTATTAAGTCATATAAAAAAGTGATATGTTTGGTAAAAAGGAACTAACCAAACATGGCCACTTCCCAAGTTCTGTTCTTAGGTAAGTGGTGTGAGAGTTCAGTTAGTGCACTTATAGCCATGCTAAACAGTGTTATCCAAGCAGAACACAACTGCACATCCTTGCAGGATAAGCACATATTTACATGTAGACTGTGGGGACAATGATTTAGACCTGTTGTAGACTTATGTGTGAGACAGCACATCCATGTCCAAACATACTTGAGGTGAGAGGAGTGTAACAGCTTCACTTCTGTTTACTTTATGTCAAATGAGTATGGTACGTGACATAGGAGAAGTAAGTGTAGAAGACACTGCTCTGCCATCCTGCAACCTGTCACCATGCCCAGGCAATCAGTTGATATTCTAGGAAGAAACTGGCTTCAAGAACACCTGTTGGATTTTAATGCATTATAGTCTTATCTCATTTCTCCCGATGTCTTTCATGCTACAGTCTTACAGTTTGTAAGAGACATTTAGAAGAGACCATAGTATTTCTTTACTTTGTGATTATCTAATCAACATTAATGATTTTCATGCCCAGTTAAACCGTATGTACAGAATACCACCAAACTTAAACTAACCAGAGCTCATGAACTGACGAGCTTCAATACAACAATTGATGTTGTACCTCTCCCATTTTTTCCACACGATTTTTGTCTCTAAAACGAGCTGCTGCGCAAATGCTGAAATTATTTTCCAGTTCAAAATATCACAGCCGTTTCTGAACAGTTCTTGTAGTAAGATTAAACTATGCTATAGGTTCTTGCCAAATTTCATTTTTGAATAAATGAGCTGCTGTGTTTTTAATTATCTTTTCAATATATAGCATACAGCTATCCTTAAAAATAAAACTAAATACACTTAACCAAGTATGCACCTAATCCTAAACACACATGGCATTACTGTACAATGCTGAGAATCTTGAAGACAAAGTTGTTTGATAAAACTATTACCAGTAAATAGTTTGGTCTACTAAGCAGTTTCTGTGTTTACCATTTCCCATTTTAACACTTCAACCCAAACTTTAAAGCAATATACCTAAAGATATGGCAAACATTTAGTACATACTCTAAGTATCTATGGGAAAGTTAGTCTCACCTCAAGATTCTTCTGTCATTACTGTCATAAGAACGTTCTCCAGTTCTGTTTTGAGCACTATGCACCACACCTGACACCTCCAGCTTAAGAAACTGCTTTGCTATTATGTTTTTACTTACGGTGTCTGTGTTGCTTCATGTAGTTTGAATGCCACTGTTTCTCAGTCAAATCAGGCCTCTTCTAGGTCAAAGTATGTATCTTTCACAACCGATTCCAGAGGAACAAGAGACCATAACCAATATCCCAAAACAAATATCCTGTCTGGTAAGACAGAACTCTAACACTAGATCAGAATTTTATAGCATACTTGGTCAACAGGATTTATTATATGTTACACAGGCTCTTCCACCTATGCAAAACAGATCCATCTTAGTGATAATTGACTTACTCAGGTGGGCAAGGCTCAGTGTTGCAGGCTCTTTGGTTTTCTGGAGGCTTACTGTCAGGGTCACAGTAATTGTTTTGTACAATGGAGTTGTCATCCAGTCTTTTACACACCACCTCTTGTTTCTGTACACCTTCGGATGAAATTAAACGCCATTAATTAATCATTGTTACTCTTCAGCTCATTGAGTAAAAGTGTGTTTCACCTGTTGATTATTAATCCTACTATCCCACTTTAACTGGTTGAATGCTTCAGGGATGTGAATTCCCATTGACTGAATGCCCCGACCACACAAAATCTTTCATTTTCTTTTAATTTTAGGCCACCCCATTGAGCGAGGATTTTAAATTGCTGTTGTGTTCTAAAACAAAGGGAATATATTTATAGATTTACTAACAGATTGTTTTTATTTGTATATTGCAAAAAAAACATTTCTATCTAACCTCCCCTCTTAGTAGAAGACACTCCGATTTCCAAAGAAAATATCACCAAATAGAATGTGGTCACCCTTCAATGCAGAATTATTGTTTATGTGCTCTGGTTTAAAATAAAACAGCAATACTGGGATCCAGTGTTGCATTTTTATACGTGTCATCCTATAAACATTTTCTTCATTAAAATAATAGAAGTATTATTCATTCTGAAAGATGCAGTTTGTCTTTGTGAATGCTCATTTTGTCTGGCACTCCCAGCTCCTCTTTCATTACATTAACCATCAACAGGCAGTTCAGAATTGATTATTATTTCCCAAACGTAAATGACATACCACTGCCAAGGCAGCATTATAAGGTAACGCTTTAAGCAGATTTTCCAATTTTTACAAAACAGAATCTGAAGAAAAGCATTAAAGAACCATTGATATATGACATCAGTGCAGCTCCAAGCATTGCTGTAAACAGTGGTACACGGCCTCCTCTTTTAGAACAAGCTGTATGATGTTTGCTAGCATAATACGACTGTGGATCAGCAATTCATATTCAGTTCTTATTGAACACAAGTAGTCATAGTACCGAAATAACAGGATTATTTGTATAATACAAGTTGAAAAAAGCCCTAAAACTTTCTTAAAAACAGAAACAATTACTTAACTTTTTCCAAAATCTGAAATGCATACAAATAAATAGGGATTAAAACATTCTGGCTTCAAATATCTGCCAACTTACTTTACAGCCCTCTCTCTTCATTTTAAGACAACCAACCATTTTATAGGAGATAGACATATGCAGTAATAAAATTAATTATATAAATGTTTTTCAAACACTAAACAACCCACTAAAAACATCGGATTTAGTCCTTTTGCTCTTTTTAAACTAGCTAAACAACTTACCTTTCATTTGTTTGTTATCAATTATGGACAAGAACCAAATCTTTGGTTCCAAAAATTAGACCTATGTGGAACTTAGGTATTTATGTCCAAGTGAGTCAAGCCTAACCTTGAGACACCTGAAGTCTGGCCCATAAAGCATCCTGCTTGGCTACAAACAGAAGTCTCCTAGTCTAAGCCCAGAAGCATTCTCTCTATGATGTTATGAGACATGGGACATGAGACATAGGTCTCTCTGATGTTATGCAGAAAGAACATGTGAAAACGGAAACCTCATTTTTCACAATAGTCTTGAATATGGCATGCACTCCCTCGTGAAGCCACAGATCCAGAAGCAGTAAGCTTGAGCATACAGTACTTCTGTGACAGTGGTTAATTTAGTCAGGTAAGGTAGCAAGACTGCAGTTTCTAAACCTTGAGTTACTTCTAGTTTTTGTTCAATTACAGTCTACAGTAAAATGTATAAACCATTTTGAGAGCAAGACCTGCCTGTGCTAGATGAATGTCTTATTTGCTGCTTACAAGCCCCTTTCTTGTCTTCTTGCCAGTGGCCCCATGAATCTTACATCCCTGGCTGCACCATGGCCTGGAATACTTGTTAAAAAATCTCCCCTTTCCCTACCCTTTTAGACTTTTTGACAGTTCTGTGGCATACAGCTGGAGTAGCTTTCTGGAGATGCACTCCCAGTTGAAATCTCTTCATTCTGAAACAGGGAATTGCTTTTTAATAGATAGCTGCCATTGCATGCTGCAAAATATAGGTATTATCCCTTATGCAAAAACAGAGCCTTGTTAATTCAAATACTCTCAGGAGAACTCAGCAGGCTGGATCCTAAGCACACAAAAATGTGTGACCTGAACACAAATGTGTATGTTCCTGACAAACAGGAGAGGAGCTAGATTCATCACTGAACATGTCACTCCTTATGGGTTGCCTGCTTAGCAGGTAAGAACTTTGCGTATCAACCCTCAAAATCACATACCACCTCACTTCACCTCAAAATTATTAACCATATTGAGACCAAAGGTGCCTAATGCTGGAGTCTTCACTCTACTGCAGTCCCTAAATCCAGAGCCCCAGATTTGCTGCTGGGAAAAGAGATCTCCTTTTCGATTACAGCTACACATAACTTTCCCAAAGTAGACACTCTAAATCAGGTTACAAATGTTTGACATCTCAGGTTATCCATAAACATCATGATAATTTTTAAGAAAGCTTTATTTATGAAAAAGATTTTAATATCTGACAGACGTCAGACGTCAGACAGACGTGTCTGTCCTGGTTTTGGCTGGGTTTTTAGTTTTCTTGCTAGTAGCTGGTGTGGTGCCATGTTTTGTATTTAGGATGAGAATAATGCTGCTAGCACACCAATGTTTTTAGTTGTTGCAGAGCAGCCCTTACACAGAGCCAAGGACTGTTCAGCTCCTCATGCTGCCCTGCCAGCAAGAATGCTCAGGGTGCACCAGGAGCTGGGAGGGGACAGAACCAAGACAGCTGGCCCAGGCTTGCCAAAGGGATGTCCCATACCATGTGGCATCACGCTGAACAATAAACTGGGGGGGTTGGCCAGGGTGGGGAGTGCTTCTCAGGGTCTGGCTGGGCATGGGTCAGAGGGTGGTAAGAAACTGCGTTGTGCATTGCTTGCTTTGTCTATTCCTTTATAATAATTATTATCATTATTTTCCATTCCTTTTCTGTCCTATGAAACTGTCTTTATATCAACCGACGAGTTTTACCTTTTTTTTCCTGATTCTGTCCCCCATCCCCCTGGGGATGGGGGCGGGGAGGGAGTGAACAACTGTGTGGTGCTTAGCTCCTTGCTGGGTTAAACCACAACAGTGTCTTACAGGTCAGCCAGGTAAACCAATTATCTTCCTTCATTTTTCCTTCTTTCTACATGTATCTGGATGCCACACCATTAGACAACTGCAGGTACCATTAGACAGTTCATAAAGCTGCCAGACTGTTTTCCAATAGTATCTTACATGCACAAATCTACATGAACAAGCTAAAAAGAAAACACCATTTTCTGCGAGTTTTCAACCTCCATTTTTCCACTACTTTTCAATTTAGGTGCTGTACATATTGGGAAAAATTTATTTTGCTAGGTAGTTATCCAGTTGGAGTTGTGAAACAACCAAAACATTAGCGTGGAGGGCCCTCAAGGTCCTGAGGGACATGCCTACCCACAGCTGCTGACTGTGTTAACAAACAGATACTCTCTTTCAGATATTCATCCATCAGGTATCAAAGATATTAAAAATTCACTCAGAGACGTTCTACCATAGCATTCTCAGCAGCTAATATTTTAATTACAAGAAAGGCTTAAATTCAGTGAGATCTTACACTATTAGTTAAATAAACTTGGAACACGGGAACATACAAATAGAAGCAACACCCTTCTGTATTTCTGGGAACCACTCTAAATAATTCCCTTCATAAACCGATCAAGCTCCACCTTATATCCAGGTATATTTTCTTCTCTGAAATTCACACCTTTGACTACTACACTCTGATTTCCATCCTAGATGCATTAACAGCCAATTAATACTATTGCCAAAAGAGTCTTTTAGTTTAAGTAACTTTATTCTGTTAATTAAGTCAACTCTTGCAGTCTCTGTGGTGTTGGATGCACCATTCCTTTGGTCAAACTCACAACCCTTCTGTGCACCTGCTCACACCTGAGTTTATTACACCCACAACACAAACTGTGCCCAGTATTCCACAGGGATTTTACCAGTGCCTCATCCAGTGATCATGACTACAACATAATATCTGAATCTTCCCCATATGTCTTCCAGCACTGTATTATCAGCAGATTTTATCAGAGCTTTTAATTTTTTTATGCTACCATCAGAAAAAGAAAAACTGAAATATGATGAATCACATGACAGGTATTTAAGATGCCCACAAGGCTCAATGCCTTTTGGCCCTGTAGTTTATATTTTAAGAGCACCTCTTGTCTACTAATCATTTTAGGTATTCCTAATACCTTTTTTAGGTATAGGTGACAACAAAAGCCTCACTGAAGTCTAGATGAATCTACTACATTTCCTTAGTCTAAGAAGTAAGTTAATATATTACAATAAATATAGCTAGTAAGCATGACCTATCACATCACACTTACCCCTTTTCTCACGGATTTCTAGATCTTTATTTACACTTTACTTTAAAATTTCAAATTCCTTAATACTTCCATGTTGTCATATATTTTTTCTATACATATGCACACACAAACACACTGAGATGATTTTCTTCAGTTCTTTACTTTACTCCTTTACTACTATTTTAGACATATCAATTGCAGCAGGAGACAGAGAGAAAAAATTTTATTGGGTTAGGCTCTCCTTTATAATCCCTTCATTCAGTTCCTGACAAATAAGTGGAATATCTAAATATCTGAGAAGCTGTGACAAGATGATTCGCTTTGTATTCCATTATCTATGTAAATATTGTAGCTTTAAGATACGGCCATCAGATGAGGATAATTAAAATCAGATCTGAAAACCTGAGTAGAAGGAGTATTTCTTTTCAAATTTTCTACTCGAAGTTCACCATGAGAAGAAATAGGACTTAAAAGGTCTAGTCAGACATGCCAGTAACTTGGCACTGCTAGTTGACACACAACATCAGCTCTGACTGATGAATAATCATTCATCCTTTCTTTAACAAGCTGCCTTAATTCTCTTGGTGGCTAATACAATAATATTTCACCCTCATAACGGTATTTCCTTCAAATATAGTTGCTTAAGAAGTGATTTATACATACTTTAGAATTAAGCATTTTCATGATGCATAGCACTCTATCAAATATATTTATGTGATAGCATAGATATTAACACTATGTTTTCACTAAATTTCCTACTGGCATTAGACACATTTCCATCCAGGCTTTGGCTAAAAATTGGCAGCCTCAATAAACTCATTTCTGAGGAGCTGTGTAATAAGAAGGCATTCTCAAGCACTATGAACACAAAGCATCATTGTGCTCAGTTTTCAAAAAAAAATTTAAACCAGCTATGTCATTTATTGAACATTGGTCACATAGCATATCACCCATAAAGACAGTATTCACCACTATTCACTCACACAGTGAAGAATTCTTAATCCATGCCAGGTGGATATGTTAATTCCGTTTTAAAATGTTCTGCATCATCTCACCACATACAAGAAACATAGGTATAGATTAAGGAAATTTTATATCACTGCTGTCTAATTAGTATTATTTAAAATACTATCTCAGAAACACAATTCGGATTCTAAATTCAAAACAACAGAAAGAAATAGAAAAAGGTAGAATGTAATTTTTACACAGATAACAGCTACAACTTAGTTAAGCCCTGTGGAACTTGAAAAAATATTTTTAAATTATCAACTCTATGAGTATATGGTCTCTCTCAAAATAATCTAAAAAGCATAGCTAGGCAAGTTCATTTAAACTCTTGGGGGAATAATTACAAGTGGTTAGACAGAAACACTCTGCTTTCAAATCTACAGATTTATAGTTTATAATAAAAGACATAAAATGTCCTCATAACTGGTCAATGCAATTCTAATAGAAAACAAAACTCCAGTGGTTTAGTGACCATATTCTCCAGAGAACCGAGATGTTTTGCAGATTTCAATTCACAAATAGTCTGCATGACTTTCAGCAGCCAAATTTTAAATTACACGGAGCACATTTTATTCTTAAATTTAAATTGCAGGAATATAAATGCTATATCTATTTTTAAAAGCAATCTCCAAAAATTGTGGTTTGCGATTGCAACAGTCAATTATAAAGATGCCAGTACCAGTACATAGTGAATCTTGCATCACAAAAACTAGTGCATGCTGGTTAACCCAGACATACTTTCTGAACTCACTCATCACATCACAAGATATTCATCACAGAGCCAAACTTACATTTTCCTTGATGAGAACAAGTATGTTTTATTTGTCCAAAGACAGTTTCATAATTCATCTGAGGGCATGAAAAAAATACAGTAGGCACCATTCTGTAAGAGTGATCATCAGCAAAGGAAACTGGACAGCAATCAGTTTACTTATAATAATACATTGACTGAACATTTAATTAAAAAAACATGAGTATCTAAGATAACTCATCTGGAGATGAACTCTCATAGAATAAACAAAATCAAAATCAATGTTTAGGGTACCTGGTAAATCCCAGATAATAAATGCTGTAATTAGTTGTCATTTATTGCTAGGCTTTTAAGAAAGGGAAGGGGAACGGGAAGGGGAAA
>VXAA01003302.1:360742-495412 GCA_013399115.1 Anseranas semipalmata | reverse complement strand
AGGGAAGGGAAGGGAAGGGAAGGGAAGGGAAGGGAAGGGAAGGGAAGGGAAGGGAAGGAGGTATGCACTTATTGTAGTTTACTTTTAATGCATACACAGTGATTTTTTTTTTCCTTCATTTGCTGGATTTTTTTAAACAATACCACTAGCAGTACACTTCCTTGTTAAGAATACTTACAGATCTGGACAAAGTCACAGATTGCATTTGGAAAGCTACAAGATATTATATAAGGAAAGACAGAGAAAAGAGTAAATAAACTACAATTCCATGATCTGTAAGTGATATATTTTGCCCTTTTCTATTGTAGCTCCTTTTTCTTCTCTTTCCAGCCCTCATTTTATTTGCTACCTCTGTGTATGCTGATTTTCCCTTTCTTAGATTTTCTTGTTAAATAGTTAATCACATCCTTAAAAAAATCTTTTGTTGTTGCCATCAGATTGTTCTGAATTCCAGTTAATTCCTGTTCATCCATCAATCTATACATTCCTGCTAAATTACCTGTGTAATTCCTGTTCCACTCTTTTCTGTCTAGATAAACTTGCACTGTACATTCTGGTATTCTCTGGCATCGTTTCTGCAGTCTTGTCTAAGTCTGCCACCAGCTTACAGAGGCCCCGTACCATATTAAATAAATGGCTAAAACAGAAAAAAATTGCCAGCAGTCCTAACAGATGCAACAGCTAGCAATGGGGCCTGGCAGTGCTAGTTCTGTCATTCAGCATGTCTATTACACAGTCTGAGCAGACATACATTTTAACCTATAAAGGCTTTCCCTTTCAAATATGACAACTTAGTATATACAAAATAATATGCTTTTTCTTTATGAGATGAAGTTATGATAAAGCTTGAGGGAAAGATTTAATTTGTCTCAGCTAAAGAAACACTTGTACAAGAGAGCAAAAAATTTTCCTTCCAAAAACTTTTGACTTTGAGTAGAACAGTAATCAGTACAATTTCAGGGGAATAAAAAAGGAAATTAATATGGAGAATTCATGTAGTTCAGTTCTACATAATGTTCCTAGAGAGGAAGAACTAGATCAGATAGTAGAAACTTGTATTTTAAAGAAAAGCTTTTCAATACAGAAAATAATGGTTCTAGTGTACGAAAAGAAAAGTTGCAATCCTAGATTCCCAAGCCTAAGGACAAATACTAAGAGACAGATAATCAAAATGAATGAAATTATATTCTCATCCTACATCTGAGTACATGAATCCAGAAAAGAGTTGTCTGTTACAAGGTAAGCTTGCCAAGGTACCTGGTAAATCTGAAGAACCTATTTTTGGAAAAACTCAAGAAATACCAAAGTAAAACTCAGATTTTGGAGACGTGATTTCTGCTTAGTTCACTGTACAGAATATGATGCTCACTTGCAGAGCACCTATGGAATACTTTGTTCTTTTCTCCTTTAACAAGAATGACACTACTAAATACATAGTTTACAATCTCTCATGAAAGAAAGATTGACTTCNTTTTTTTTTTTTTTTTAGATGCAATCTAAGCATTTACCTGCTATCTTCACAAGCTAATTTATCCTCTAGACTTCTCTATAAAGAATACAGATGGAGAGGAGGTAAAAGGTCTACTGTGGAAAGAGGCCATTGATTTCAGGTGCCCAGATGAGTCTTCAGAGTACTTTGTTTTACACACACGCCTCATGCAATGAACTTCATGGCATACTTCAGAGCTCAGACATTCCAGAGGGATATCAAGAATATGATGAACTGATAATTCGTGAGTGTGTAACATATGCTCTAAGTTGCTCTGTATCACATGAGAACCATACAAGCAAGGCAGGAATGAAATCCAGAGCTCCAGCACAGCATTTAACATCATAAGCATAAAACCATCCTCCTTCCTCCTGCAATTCCTTTTACAGCATATTCTTCCTATTCTGCAAAACTGAAACAGGACTGAGAACATAGGTCCTGTATTAAAAGTTAAAGAGCCTTTACCGTTCAGAAGTGACTCACCAGCACAACAAAGATGAACATAAGATAGAGATCTGATGGAACAAACAGCATGCTACCATTTAATTAAAGATTGTAGGTTCATACACAGACACAGAAGGGTATTTAAGCCACTAAATAAGAGAGAACCAATTGCTTCTCTGCTCGCTCCTTGGCTCTTGACTGCTCCAGTAACCCTGCTCCGAGACAAGGCCTACAAGCAGCTCCAGCAATCACTGAATGCAGGGCATTGCTCTCAAAAGGCTGTAAAGAAGAGACATCACAAAAACTGAACACTTCTGCAACATACAAACTAGTGCTGCCAAAATCCTGCTCTAGCCTTTGTGCTAGATACTTTGAATCAAAAGATATATACCAAATAATAACTATGTCTTAAGAGTCCCAGACTTGGCCAAATACTGTGTAACACAGATACAGTCAGTCTGATTTAGAGAGAGCTACACCTAAGTAGAGTGGAGTGGACCTGAGATAGTCTGTGACACAGCTTCAGGATCAGAGAATGGTCCCTGCTCAAGTGGTCCGTGATTCATAGAACAGCCACAGAAAAGAATTTAAGATTTCATAGTCATCCTTAATTCTATCATTTCCTGGCTTCCAAATACTTGCAAATTTGATGTTCTTCTTTTTAAGCGCAAGATACATCTAGACAAAAAGATAAAACTTTAGAATGCAGACATGTTCAGAGATGGATGGCAGTTAAATGTGTTGATAGGAATTTAGATTTGTCTACAGCTTTGATATATAGGCTATGCTTTGACATATAAGTGTACATGGCTCTTCTTCCTCACAAGCTTTCCTGGTTTGAGATGGAATATCATATCATCAAACCTTTAATGTCTATCCACTACAGTTTAGCTACACCAACTATAATACGAGGCAGGAAAATGTTGATGCGTTTAACCTGTTCACAGTCTGTCCCAAAGTCACTATATAATGTTCTTTAACTTCATAAATAAAAAAAACTTCCATACTAATATTCCTCCCACATACTTACTGTCATTTTTTTCTTTTACTTTTAATAATAAATTGTTTTGAATTCTAAGTATTTTGTTATCCTTTGACGTAGAGAAAAACTTCTTTTCTAAAGATAAAGTAAATTGCAATAATGGACTTCAGATCGCATAAAATCTATGACTTCATGATGAATCCTATAGAAATAAACAAGGCCATCCAATGGTTTCATTTCTAAGATTTCTCACACTTCATATTTATATTTGCCAGCTTTTCGAGTTTGCTCTCTGTCTCTACAATCTTTTGCCTCCCTTTTCTTTTTCCACTACTCAGCTCCTTTTTAGAATTGTGTCTTCTTCTGGCACATGGCAGAAGGTGTTTCATAAACTGGGGGGAATATGGAGAAAGCAGACAGAGTTTTTTAACTTGAATTATAGCTACAATGAAACAGATTCCCCAAGTAGAGTGATCATAGTATATCCTCATGCTAAGCTCAATGAAAGGAGAGAAAAGTCCCTGGTTTGAACACCATAAGCTACTGAAAATCCTTCCAAAAATGTTTCAAATGAATAATAAATGTACAGAGTTATCAGGGATTCACATATATTTCTTTAAAAGATAATTACGTCAAACTGTTTTTATCTAAACAAGTGCCTACTCCTTCAGAGCCAATTATTTTTTCAAATCTCTGAAATGACAATGACCCACACAATGGAAGATCCATAGAATCTTGTCTCTGCCTAAATCAATGGGATTTTTCCTGTGACTTCAAAAGGATCATTAATCATAGAATATCCTGAGTTGGAAGGGACCCACAAGGATCATCAAGTCCAACCCCTAGCTCCACACAAAACAACCCAAAAATCAAACCATATGTTCAAACCAAAAGGATTATTAACCCATTGCTATCATAAAAATAGGATTTGGCAGTACCTGTAAGGTTCTGATACTTGGAACTTTCTTTTGCTCTAAGAAAGGCACTTTCCCTCTACATCTCCCCCTCCTACATCTTTAAAACCTTTCTTTTCCTACCAGACTTGCCAATGTTAAAATATTAGTTTAAAGAGCAACCTATCACCCATTTGATTACAAGAATACTACAAACAAACAATAAAATATTGGAGAAATTTGGCAACCTCCTCTATTTTGTTTCAAGACTTTCTGTTTAGCTGCACAGAATAGAATTTGTGCTATCCTTTGTGTCTTACCTATGGCTAAGCAAACTGCTGTATTTAAATTGGAAACAGCTAGTTAACAGCCACAGCAGGATACACCAGAAAGACGAGTCAAGATGGTCCTAAACATGAATACCTCCAGTAGCCAGAAAGAAAAGGAAAAGGACAAATATTTGGTCCACAAGTTCTTTAAAAAAAAATATATATATATATATATTTCTTCCTCTTGCTATGGTCAGTGCATAGTGCATTAGAAAACTGAAATTCTTTGGTCAATTTAAAGCTCTCTCCCATTTCTTCTGAAACTGAGATATGTTGGGGATGATGCATTCAGTCTCCAGAGAGAAGAAAGATACTGTTCACACAGCACTTCTACTCACCAGTCCATGCAGCAGCAATGGTGTTGGCTTTGAAGAAAGCCAACTGTCCTGCTCTCCCAGCCAGAGGTAAAGAATTGCATTGGTGGCCACTAGAGGGAGGATTAGGAATATAGTAAATTGTGGGCAAAAGGCACCCATGATGAATCACATGGGACAACCTACAAATCCCCCAACGCTGCCAACAGGCAACAATTCACAGCCCTGCTATGGGCTGGGAAGTATAATCCAGTTGTTATCATCTCCTACAGAGAAGCTGCCAGTATGCATCCTAAACTTTGGTGGCTGGAGGATGGGAGGGCTGACTAGGATACGTGAAGAATACGTACAAACGCACACAGACATATCTATTTACAGTTGCCTTATTTGCCTTCTGTTTTTTAATCTCCTTACTTAAAACTTCTGATGTCCTTTATCAAGAAAGCTCCTGTGAAAAGCAAACATCCCAGCTTCATGAGAATCTCAGAAGAAGCATCAGTAGAGACACACTGTGCCAAGATACACTGTATTTAACACAAAGATCTGAACATATTAAATGTACTTGAAAACAACAAAATCCAGTATGATAAAATAAATGTTCTTTCTCTAAATTAAGGTTTGAGGTATGTCTGAAAGAAATGTTTTCAATTAGTTACCTACATAATTAAGTAATAAAGTGTATCTTGCAATTCAGTTTACCCTGTAGCTTGACTGCCTGGTGTCTTACCTCCAGCACAAGTGGCAGAACATTCTGACCAAGGCAGATGATTCCACGCAAAGCCAACTTCATTGTCTCCACTGCCAGTGCGAGAGATGGGAACATTGAATTTATACCTTATACCCAAATTTTGTTCCTGTAGCAGAATCTGTAGTTGAAAACAACTGGTTATACCATTAAAACAGGCAAGCAGAGGGCAACTACAGTGACATTAGTCTAGGTATATGTTATGTCTTGTGGAAGGGGAAAAAGTAATAAATGAAGCCATAGTAGTTCTTTAAGGTATTCTCAAAAGAATCTGAACTGACTTGTAAGACATATACAAAAGAAAAGCATTATTGTATAAGGTGAGCTTTGTCTTCTTTTCCCCTTGACAGCACAACTTCACAACTTTTGTCAGCTCTTTATTCTTGACATAATAGTTCTAAAAAGCCAATCTTCATAAATTAATGTATTAATTAATGCAAATGAATTTGGTAGCTGAGTCACTACTTGAGGTCAAAGTTGGTTATGGACATTACCATGCAAACATGCAGCAATTCTCACTGAAATCTTGTGAAGAGTTGCCCATGTAGTAGTTACGAATCTAGCCCTGCCCTTGCTTAATACTTCTAGTGACTAATAATAGTAAAAATAGTAACAGCAACAGACTGTTGCTGAAGTTACTGTTTTCCCCTAATGCATTAGCTAACAGCATTAGCCTGGTGGAATCACACCGGTGGTTCCTTTAAAGGAATATCAAAACTGTCACTACAGCTGTATCACTCTGCAGGTGATGAAAGTGCAATAATCACCTTGTGCTTTATCTACCCTGACTGTTGAACTGCGATGCACTTCCACATACCACCTGTTGAACACCAGTCTTTAATTATCTACCAAACTTTTTTTTTCCCAATAATATATATCATGTTAAGATACAGTATCTGACACATCTCAGAGATATTTCTCATCCCCTTCTACCTTCTGTTATATTTTGTAGAAGTATATCTGCCTAACTCTGTTGAACAAAAGAGCAGAGACTTTCAGTACAAAAGTCACTAAGACTGACCAAATGAGAAAAGGCACTATAATCATTATGTAACTCATTCTATATGAATTCTCTATCTTATCCATAGCTACAGCAAAACAAACAAACAAACAAACCAACCAGGATTCAAATGCGTAAAAATGTTGGCTAAAATGTAAGTATACAGGCAACAATCATTCTATACAGAAAAATATCCTCTCTGGCTCAAGCAATCCCTGAGCTGCAAATCTGGAAACTGATAGAATATACTGGGCAAGTTTCATGCTATTCTTATACTCTTCCTCAACACAGCAGAGCAATAGTAGGCTCACTACTGACTACTGTCTGAGACAGGGTACCAGAACGCTAATCACATATTCTTCTGTTACATTCTGTATTTTGTACCATCGACGCAGAGCAACATCTGTCAAAGCAACATACTTTAATACAGGTCAAATTGTAATACTCAGGCCATGCTTAAAACCACTGACAACTACAGACCTGTAAGGAAAAAAAAAGCAACTGTGTACATATTAAACATCACAATCACAGTCTGATGCAATAGCTATATGCTATATCTTAACAATTCCATGTATCAGAAGTACGCAGAAATACAAAATATATCCAATTTACAATTTCTGCTACCACTATTCTGAAGCACACTTAACACAGATGGAGCATTTTCTGTGATGCTTCCCAGGGTTCTTCTGACTTTATCCCTTTTTCATCACAATATCTGCCTGCCAGTTTTGAAAGATAGGAAAACTGAATCAAAATACAAATGCAAAGTCCCAGCATGGCCTGAGACCTATTCTAATTTTATTCATGGTCTCGTCTTTCCTCAGAACATAAAAACATATTTCAAATTTCAGAAATATATTAATTGTAACTTTACCATGACTATGAGATTTTCTGAAGTAGGGCCTAGTGCTTCCAAAGACTCTGGTTCATCTGTTGGCCTCTTGTAATGGAAAGCTGTTCCAGCAACATCAAACTTTCTTGGCCAGTCAATAGTCCAGGCACCATTAATATAGTAGTCATCCTCTTCAGATTTTAAAGCTTAAAAAAAAATACAAGCCACCTAAAAATTGGAAGCAGCATTTATAATGGAGAAGCCATTGCAAATTAAACTACTACTCTGCTAGAAGTAAGTGAGTTTCAGCTCTATATCACTGTTTTTTCAACATAAACCTTCTTCAGCCCTGGTCAAAATATCCCTCATGCAGTTTGAAAATACCGTCTCTACCATGACCTTCAGTGTGCAGCTATACTTTGCAGATTTCAACATCCAGATGCTATATAGAACAAAATAAAATGCTTCAAGCAACCTGAAATACATCTTCAACTTTAAAACTGAGCTACCTGCAATGTATACTGTTCTACTTAAGATATATGTAGGTCTCAAATGTATAATACATTATCAACCTAATCTTCAGATTAAGATTTTGTATGTTGGGGCATGAGACAGGTATCTCACATCATCTGCTGAGAAGAAACAAAAAGAAGGAAGATTGAGTTTGAAGTATGGTCCCAATCAGCTCTTACATTGTTGCCTCTGCCCATTGTTTTTTTTTCTTTCTTAAAGCATAAATCTGAGGCATTTCTACTACAAAACCAAATGTTTGCTAGTTCACCTGCCAAGATATTTTATTATTATTAATTTACAGCCTTGAACCATGAAAGTACTGTAGATAAGAAACAAATTTCTTAGCTAACTGACCATTAGGCTGGGCAAGCAGATATTATTCAAGGACTTACGTTTGATATTTTATCAGTAATATGAGATTAAGTTTCTAAATCTGAAACTGACTTTGTATCTTAAGGTGAATATTCTGTTAATTAGATATTGACTTCTTGACTCAAGGTAATAATGAAGATTACAGAGTTATTCACCATTCATATTTACTTTAAAGCATGTTCTTAGAGACAAAATGGTGGTTGGAAACACAATCAAACAGCAGTGTTGGTTTTTGAGACAAAACACTGACTTTACTAGATAGGGATTTTACAAACTCATGGCACAATCAAAAGGAGAAGACAAGTTTTATTCTCAACTACATCTGTGTAGACAGATGGTTTACCTTAAGCAGTTAGGAAAAATGTCTGAATGATGCTCAAGTTTTCTAGAACAGATCAAAGAGCATTCATATGAACAGGAGATGGAGAGGCAGTAACATTATGTTGGTGACAGCCTTATTCAGCAGGGATTAGTAACCATTTCCATCAGCACCATAAGGTCTGAAAAGGAACATCTATCCATAGCATAAATCTTACTCCATTGACTTCTTTGGATTTACTCTGGAAACACACATGTACTTTGAGTGAAGAAACAAGCTCTCACACATTCACTTATCTTAAATTCTCAAAGTAATTCAGATTCTCTATTTTCTATATGGCTTTTGTAGTACAAGAAACAGAGAGTAAAAAATGTGAATATAAGAAAACAAGACAAATTGCAGGTAGTACTGTACTAAAAGAAAGGAGTAGTACTCTCACTATTTATCTATTTTCAGCAGGCATACGAAATAGAACCATAGAATAGTTTTGATTGGAAGGGATCTTGAAGATCACTAAGTTCCAACCCCCCTGCCATGGGCAGGGATGCCACCCACTAGATCAGGTTGCCCAAAGACCCATCCAGCCTGGCCTTGAACACCTTCAGGGATGGGGCATCCACAGCTTCTCTGGGCAACCTGTTCCAGTGCCTCACCACCCTCTGAGTAAAGAATTTCTTCCCAATGTCTAATCTAAATCTACCCTCTTTTAGTTTAAAGCCATTTCCCCTTGCCCTATCACGCTACGTAACTATGTTACAGTTGAGTATCAGTATTTTACTAGTGGCCAGATTTCCACAGAGCCAAAATTTCTAACCATTCTGTTTCCACAAAATCTAGCTTAAGAGGGTCACAGAGTCTCCCAAAGCCACCAAGACATATTAACTCCGCCACTCTATACCAAACATTCTCTTGTCAGTATGTCCAGTATACACCAAGAGCAAATAATGAGGTGAATTCTTTACTTATATTATTTGAGACATATGAACAGGAACAAATGAAACATATAAATGAGTGAAGGGGAAGAAATGTTCTCATACATGTTTACATAATTAATCTTTCTGAAATTCTGTGATATCAATTGTATGTATGCTATAAGCACTTAATTTTTTTACCTGTCTGCTTGCCAAAGAAAAATGTGTTTGCATTCTGTGAACAGATTTGCTTATTATCAGTTGTTATGCATAGGTGAAGAGGCCACACAGCTGTGAATAGCATTCCAATAATATAATTACATGACAATGATGAAGCAGTGACATAATTATTAGCATATGAGACAAAAGGAACAAGTTAATATCGTAATTAAATCATTTGTTAGAACTTGAGAATGCAGGAAGCCTACAGGAAATTAGCACACAACACCCTGTTGCATAGGGGGAATGTAAGTGAAGATGGGAATTCAGATCAATCCAGTTAAGGGAAGATAACAGCATTCCTAACCATACATTTTTTCAGCAGCGCTGGAAACAGGTAATTTTATTGTTGTTGGGTTATTTTTGGATGGATCAGTTTAAAAAAATTAGTTATTTATGCAGCTGCAGTAACATGTGCTTTTGCTGTCACAACACTAGAAGTGATACTGGTGCAGAAGTCCAAGATGCGGGGCAGGGAGGACAGGTGCTGACTGAGCTACTTGAGATTGCCAAATACCTAACTGCTGCCTATAGTTGAGGCCAGGGCTTGCAAAAGAATTGGATCTTAGTTCAGAGAACTGTCGGATGTTTGCTGCAAGTTATTTTGAGACCCTACTAACTAAAAGGAACAGAAGAAACATTGAAGACAGTACCAGAGCTACAGGGGGAGTTTTTTGTTTTGTTTTGTTTTTGTGTATTTCCAAATGGAGAAATTGATTTCTTAGACTGTGGTTACATATTTGGCAGCAGGACACATAAAACAAAACATAATAATATGTGTAAATGGTTATTTTCAGCTGAATCAGTTCTCTAATCTGGTTCATGGTGTGACCACAGAACAGCTGTCCTGGAGCAACAGCCGGAACTCCATAAAGATGGGGAAGGAGTTGTGAAGTTGACGCTGCCACTAAAGATGTATCTATAAAACAATACCCTAGAAGTATGTATTTTAACATAATAAACTCCTTTTTAACTGCCATCATACTTGTATAGTTCTTTTAAGGGAGCAAACAAATTATAAGCATTCCTTTCCCCAGAAACTGGTGATCCTAAAATAGTGTAAGTACACAGTACAGAACATCCCAACAAAAAAATGAAACAGTCCTTGTGACTTAGTATTATCTTACATTAGGATATTGTGAAGGAGAGGAATCCCCCTGGAATTACCCAGGGCTTCTGTGGCATGAAGCAAGGTAGTGAGGAGAGGGCCTGAAACTCAGGAACCCCATTGAAATTGTGATAAACCTAAACACTGATCCAGATCACATTCCTCTGCTTATAAATTAGAGGAATAACAAGCTTAACTGTAGTAGCCAACAGTACCTGCTTTATTCTATTTAACTCCTTTATTTGTTTTCAGCTACCCATGGAATCAGAAACAGAAGTATCTTAACGTGATCTGTGTATTAAATATGACATTAATATTGGTATAAATGTCAAACGAAATGTTCTTTTGACAATATGGTTCTTAGCAGAAAGCAACCATGCTAGCACGCATTTTATGCCTCTCCCTCACCATCTCTGTCTCAAATGTCAATATAGGATATATGAGCAATCTTACCCTCATATTTTGACATGGGGGAGTGTGATGCTGAAAGAATAGCAACCACTCTTTATTGCTGGAGTAGTGAATGTTACTATTCCTGCAAAATGGAGTGAGACTGAAAATCTGCTGAATTACATGATTGTGGGGGCAGGCAAAAAGAAAAAAAAAGCATTCAACAGTAAAAGGTACCATTATTATCAATACAATCAATTTAAGAATTAATGTACATAGGAGAGTAATTGCCCTTCAAACTCACACTTACATGTACTATAGTGCTTTCCAACACATCAGTATTCTATATACTACATGCAGCACAGACCGACGAAGTAGCCTATAGTCATTTGCCATTATACCTAAACAGGTAACACCTTCTGTTTTTGTCAATCTGTTAGTTTCCTGTAGCTCTCTGAGCTATTTTTGACTAAGGAGTGGGTGTTCTTGCACTACTATGAACCAAATGCTATGCAAATCAGGGCACAGAACCTTTCAGAAATGTGTGTTCTTTGAGTTTTATGAAGCCAGATCTGTACATATCAGTATTTAAAAACTAGAAAACAAATTTAACACAATCTTAAAGGAAATGAAGGATAATCTGGGCATTTGAAATTAACACTGTGCTTTACCCCAGGCTTCCTGAGTGATCTCAATAAAGCACATAGTTTTTCTGCACCCCATTTTCCCTTAACTATAAAACAGGCATGGCATTAAGTCCCTACCACAGCAACACAGAAACACTGTGGAATTATTACATTACATTGCCTTAAGATAAGGAGGCAGTATTGTTAGCATTTAAGCAACTATGGCTGTTGTTGAATAATCATTCCAAGAAAAAAATGGTATTTTAAAACAGTATAGTTCCCTAAGAGCAGAGACTTTCTGAGGTGGGAGACACTACCTCAGAGTGGGAGGGTAGATCACTTGAGTGTTTCTCATCCACTCTAGCTCCAAGTCTGATCCTCTAACTATAGTAAAGTTGACCTGATTTTGCACATACAAGGAGGTATACAAGGAGGAATCACATGATGCATTCCATTAGCTCCACTCAGGAGAATACATCCTAACCAATTGCTGCAACTGTCTGACCACAGACTAAGATTAACAACTACTATTCCCTCTGCTGCTTCTACTATGTGTATGGTTTGGTCAAACCAGAAATTTGTACCTTCAAATCACATCATAAACTCTAACTTAGTAACAGTCTGCTATTTAAACCATGCTCTTACCAATGTAGTTCTTTGACATTGCCACTTCTTTTATTTCAATGTGCACAGAACCTCTTGGAATTTGAATCACTTCCATATAGCCTATAAGAGAAAGATAACCTTTTTCTTGTTATCTTAAACAATGTTAGTCATGGAACTAGCCATTAATAAATTGTTTACTACTAAAATCTAGTAAGTGGCATGGGATTCAAATGTACTTGAACATTTTCTTCCATGTGATATAAAGGAAAACTCTTTAAATTTCAGACACATTTGAAAGTGGTAGCAAGAATTTAACATGAATTTAGGAATTCTTTTTTTTTCAATACTATTAAAGTCTTTTCAACAGTCTATTACAAGTTACTAATGTATAAAATGACCGCAGGATCATAGGATAATTCAGGTTGGAAAGGACCTCAGACAGTCATTTAGACCAACTTCTTGATACTACCTAGGAGATAAGACCAGGTTAGTCAGCATCTTATAGTTGTATTAGGGTTATGAAAAACTCCAAAGCTGGAAACTGTACAACCCTTCTGGGCAACCTGATCCACTGCTGGGAAAATGTTTTCCTTCCATTCAGTCCGCACCTGTCTTGTTTCAGTTTATAGACATTGTCTCAGCTCCTCCCATGAAGTATTCACCACTGTGAACAGCCTGTCTCTATTTTCACCATAACCTCCTCACAGGTTTTAGAAGGCTGTTATCAGGTCCCCACAAACCTTCTCTCCTTCAGGCTAACTATGTCCAGTTCCCTCAGCCTCTTCTCACAGAGTGGTAAGTGCTCCAGTGCCTGATAATCGTAGAAGCCCCTCACTGACCTGAACTGACTCCAGTCCATCAATCCTTTTCCTATATCCAGGACCCAAAACTGACACCAAATGCAATATTAATATTAACAACACTGAGACTGCAACACTAGTATGTCTTTTCTGAGCTAAGTTTTCAACTAATCACTCATATACATTTCCATATACATATCTTTTCTTAATAACGTGAACATAAGCGACTCTTCTGGATCCTTTCTGTTCTAAAATTTCATGTATAGTCATATACATGATTATAAATATGAGATTACCCAATAAAAAATCCACCCACTTCTTCTAAAGCGCATTTGACATCATAAGAACTAAGTGTTCAGTAACAAAATATATTGTTGTATTTTATATAAAGCCAAAACTAACACAGTGAAAGGAAACATCTAGGCAGAAGGAGTCAAAGCAAATGACTGCCAGCAATGCAATACTGGAAGTCAGTGGAGCACTGTTATTTGCTTAACAGCCACATAAATTCATTGTGCAATGGAATGGATGTATATCTGCATACCTCCTCTGGGCAATGAATCATTGAAGAAACCTTCAATAGCTTCACATGTACTCCCATCTCCTCCACAAACACGGCATCTATCTTCCTTAGCATCAGACCCCAAAATATTATCACAACCTACATGCTAAGAAAAGAAAAGAACAAAATATTTTAACAGGTTCCTTGCACCTTTATCTTCATGGGTTGTTGAAGTGTTTCACTCAAGTTTAAGATATTCAGTTCTTCTTTTTATCTAGTCTGTTTCTGATACCTGGTACTATTAAATGGGTCTCACTTATAAGAAGTGAAGAAAATCAAAAATCAAAACAATCCACTTTTTGGCTTACTATTAAATCTTGATTAATAAATATTTTTTACTTCTACTGTGACTTTCCAGTAGGCATCTCACAGCAATTACAGCAATTTACAAACAATGTAATTATTACAGTTATTAATACTTGATTAGTGTTTTTTTTTATTTAATATCACAAGAGCTAATTGTGTTCAAGTTACATTGCTTTGTTAAGGGAAACATTTGATATAAATTCCTTAAACATTTATGTAGCATAAATAATATTATTTACAAAGGAATTTAGAGCTTTATAGACTATTTATCTACTTGAGAAATCTACGTACAATGAACAATGATTATTGACTTATTGATTCATCCCTATTATAAAAGCAATGAAAATATATACAGTCGGATACTTAAGAAACAAAACAAGAACTAAACCCAAACTGAACCAACCAACCAAACAAAATCAGAATGAACACTGGACCTTGCCATTTTTTCTGGGATTTATATAAAAAAGAAGGCAGCTGCATAACTTGATTTTAACTGAGATTACGGTCCAGGAATATTGTTTACCATCTTGCAAACAGGTAATACATAGGTTGAAAGAGAAGATAAAATACTGTAAATAACTGAAAAAACAGTACTATTCTAACCACTTACAGTTCAACTTCCTGATTTGCCAAAATGACAGAGACCTGATATGTATTAGATAGCCCACTCTCAACTTGAGTTTTAGTCTCGTTATTAGTTTTAAAAGACTTCTCAAAAGTATTAGAAAGTTCTTATGTATAAAGTACACCAGAATTCCACAGGTTATTTCCTGTACTTTTTTTGGTTAGTTTACTAATATATGGCAAATCTCGTTGTGTTATTCAATAAACATAAATCTTCAGCCCTCATTTTAGCAAAGCATTTAAGCCTTGAGTTAAGCTTTAGGTATGTTAGTGGTTTCAGTGAAACCAAATTATTTTTACAGTTACCAACACTGTTCAGATGTTTAGACTTAAGTACATAATTAAATGCTTCGCTAAACTGAAGCAGCAGTGGCAAAAATATGGCACAGACCTCCAATTTTCTTCAAATTCATGTAATGCAGTTCTATAGGAACCTTACGAGGTAACTAGATTTTTAGTAAACAGCAAATACTTTCACCATTATACACTTTTTCACAGAACTACAGGACAACAGTGACAAATTCCTGTTTCAAGTTAATTAACGGCAGAATTGTTTCCAACAAGGTGAGCTAGTTATGGAGAAACAGATTAATATATTCACATTCACTGTTTTTCAGCCAGAGCGGTATTCTAACTGGAATGATGGAACAAGCCTTGGAACAGTGCAAGGAATCTGTTCATCTGTTGCTTTTTCCACTGATCCTTTACACAGAAACCACAAAGCAAGATAAAAGAAGACAAAATGAAGAATTCTATTTAATCTGCTTTAATGTTTGTGAGAAGCTAATGAAATTCGAATGATTTGTCTTATTTGGCCAAATACAAGGCACTGTACCTGGGTCAAGACAATCCCAAACACGAATACAGGCTGGGTTATGAGTGGATTGAGAGCAGCCCTTCTGGAAAGGACTTGGCGGTTACAGGCAAATGAAAAATTGCACGTGAACTGGCAGTGCATGCTTGCAGCCCAGAAAGCCAACCATATCCTGGGCTGCTTCAAAAGGTGGCCAGCAGGTGGAGGGAGGAGATTTTCCACCTCTGTTCTGCTCTCATGAGACCCCACCTAGAGTACTGCATTCTGCTCTGGGGCCCCCAGCATAATAAGGACATGGACCTGTTTGAGCCAGTCCAGGGGAAGGTCATGAGGATGATCAAAGGGCTGGAGCAACTCTCCTATGAAGACAGGCTGAGGGAGTTGGGGTTGTTTAGCCTTGAGAAAAGAAGGGGACACCTTACTGCAACATCTGGGCACACCTTATTGCAGCCTTTCAATACTTAAAGGGGCTTTTAAGAAAGATGGATAGAGACTTTGTAAAAGGGCATGGAGTGATAGGACAAGGGGTAGTGGCTTTAAACTAAAAGAGGGTAGATTTAGATTAGATACAAAGAAGAAATTCTTCACTATGAGGGTGGTGAGGCACTGAACTGGTTGGCCAAAGAAGTTGTGGAAGTCCTCTCCCTGGAAGTGTTCAAGGTCAGGTTGGATGGGGCTTTGGGTAACCATATCTAACAAAAAATGTTCCTGCCCATGGCAGGGGGGTTGGAACTAGATGATCTTTAAATGTCCCTTCCAACCCAAACCATTCTATAGTTCTGTGATTATGCAATACTTTTTTTTTTTAATCTCTTTGTCTCTATCTTACTCTTTCATTAAGAACTTGACTTTATCAACAATCCTGTTTCACATAAGTAACAAACAAGTACCATAATTAAAAGTAGGATATAGCAGACAAAACAAAGTAATCTGTAAGTACTTTATAAAACATTTGTAACCTTGCATTCTCCGTTGATACAGATATCCAGTGAGTCAGCATTGCACTGAGTCCCATCTATTACTGCAGGAGCACGTTCAGTGTAAAAATTATAACCTTCAGCCAAGCAGTTTAATGCACATGGTTTAACCCCACCTGGAAAATAAAACCAAAGAAAAAAATAACAGAAGTCTTGAAAAAAATATTCATTAATTAAAAATATATACGCATAAGCAAATCTGAAATTTATAAACTTATCTCATACATAACACATACAATATTTACACCTTATTTTACTTTCCCTTATTGATTTCTCTACTTGACTCTTCTTTTTTGCAAAAAGGATTATTTCTCACAGTAAGATATGGAAAGGCTGGATGGCTACATAAGGATTCTATTATGTTAATACAACACTAATGATTATTGAACAATTTAAAAGAATAAGGATACTGCACCATTTGAGAAACATGAATAAGAAAAGAATGCAGTGTTAGAAGGGTGTCAGGGTAAATTTCAAAAACAAGATAAGACTACTTCAATTAGGACTTTAGTCCTATTACTTGAAATACACTACAGCTCAGATCATGTGATCACAATGGCCACTTTTAGGCTTTTAATCTAAAAAAAAAAAAAGAATAAAACCTTTCAATAAAAAATAAAAACACAAATGGGAAAACAGACTTATTCACTCAGGATTTAGAATAGGAAAAAAACAAAATAATCAAAATGTGACTTACAAACTTTGAACAATGACAGAAACAAAACTAAATTTGATTAAACTGTTGCAAAGAGAAAAAGAAATTAAAATACTCTTCCCTGTCTCAAAATACTCTTTTATTGCATAATGCAATTATTTATAACTCAAATTATTGAAGTAGTCTTTAGAGACTCTATGAATGCTTTTCCCCCTTTCTCCATTTCTCAGCATTCTCACCTTAATTAAGGAAAATTTTACTGAGATGTTTATACTAAAGTTGTCATGGTAGTATCAAAGCTACTTACAGATCCGCTATGTAATCTCTAAGTCTATCAAAACTGCAAGTGGAAAAGGGCTCCTTATTTTACAGCAGATTCCCTACAATGATGCTCACACTCTTTTCACATTAAAAAAAAAAAAAAAAACAAAAACCTGCCAAAATAGTCATGGCTCTTCCATAACATTTTTAGTAACTGACAAAAGGTTAGCAAACATGGCTCATTATATCTTCTTCAAAATGTTCTATTTACATTTTTCTATTTACACTACTTTCTGTATAACATTTATACATTTTTAAAGATTTCACTTATGATAATATTTTTGCAAAGCTACACATTACCTCCAGTGTAGGGTTTCCAGTTATAATACTTTCCCCGGAAAGGCATATTGTCAAAGTCTGCACATTGTTTTTCTCGAAAATCACGGGCCCCTGAAGGGCATGGCTAAAAGAATACAGACAAAAAAAAAAGATTATTTTCTTCTGAACATCAACATAAAAATAAATAGTTATAGTACAAATAAAACCATCCACGAGACTAGGAGGCGTTTCCCTGCTTTATCTTGTAGCTCTGATACTGACACTTGCTTTATTGCTTTATAACTGATGTGTCTATTTCACAACTTTCAGCTGGCATGAAGTAACTGAACTAATTTAAACAAAAGTAAGTCTTATAACAGTTTCCATAAAACCAGACAATCAAAATCATGTCAAACTATGCTACATAATCAATCCATCAGTTACGTCCTTATAAACACACATAAAAAACAGCTGAAAAAAATTAAAACAAAATTATTTTGGTAAGAGCTCTAGTCTTAGTTGTACTGTACTAAGCAGCTGTACTGAGCTATGTTTTTATGAAAAATAAATTAGAACACTTTCTAGAGGGCTGCAGACTATTATCACCTTTGCTTACTTGTAGCTTTGACAAAAGGATTGCATTAAGGCTGGGAACAAGATTAGGAATCATGTTTATTCCTGATTCTAAGCAGCCTCCAAGTGTAACAACATAAAAACTGCTTTCATTTAAATTTTCAGTGCTTCACATTATCAATTACAAAACTGAAATATAGCTTTCTTACTTGGAGTAATGGTAGATGTAAGTGAAATTCATCTCAAGAAAAGAATTTCAGGAGAAACCGAATTCTTTGCTATTTCTCAAATTTTTCATCAGTAGTTTCAAAATAATAATGACAATTAATCTTGAATACACCCAGAATTCAGATAGCACATTAAACATTGCTATCAATGTTTAAGTAGCAGCTGCAAATGCAAGTGTCATCAAAGTATTTGAAATACAGATTAAAATCATTTTTAGGCTGAAAGAGAAAATAAATTATTTGACAGAAATTAGAGTTGTGAATAAATATTACTATTTTATGAGCAACAGAAGAGTCCATTTCATGGCAGTTTTACTGGTCTTCCTGTAAATATCTAAGCCAGTTAGCACTGTTCAGGAATCTGAAATGCATTCAAGTGAAAGGGGCTGTATAAACATGCATGATAAAAATCTACTGCACAATGCAAATATTAACATAATTATTATAATTCTCAGTACACATTAATCAATCTCCTACCACAGCCAGCCCATTGCACTATGATTCAGAAACTATGGAATTTCTTTCTAATTTTGAATTTAATGAAAAGGCTGGATATTACAGTCTTGCAATTTTAAATTTTCTCTATAAATCACTCCACTATCTCCTTCTAATTCATGATACATTTTTGAATATAATGTATTTACTGGTAAAAAAGTTTCTGTTGATATTTTAATTAACGTCCTTCAGATCTCAATGCTGATAATAACTGTATGCAAACAAAATAAGAATAAAAAGAAAAAAAAATATTTTTTTAATTGGTAACACCAATTATATTTGCCTCTTTGCATCTTATTCTCCAAGCCATAGAAGGAAGTATCCGGCCATACCTCAAATCTTGTGCCCAGGTCTCATTGATACTGGTCAATACACCTTATTCTTCAGTCCCACTCCTTACATACTAATTTGCATGGCTGCAATTTTAGTAGCATCAAGTTACCCTTCCAAGTTAATTAAACTTCCCTGCAAAAGACACCATGAAATCCTTTTTCTGAGTAACATTCTCATAATCTGATTTTTGAGGTGTAGTCTTACGTGTCTTGTTTGATGGTGATCTTGGATATATTTTGAGGCAACATCATCTTCATTAATAATCTGGATGATGGAGAACAGTGCACCCTCAGCAAGTTTGCAGATCATAGAGAACTGGGAGGAGTGGCTGATAACACCAGAGGGTCATGCTGGCATTGAGAGAGACCTCAGCAGGCTGGAAAAAGGGCCCAAAGAAACCTCATAAAGTTCAACAAAAGTCCTAGCAAAGTTCTGCACCTGAGGAGGAATATCCTCGTGCACCAGTTACATGCTGTGGGCCTTCCAGTCAGAAAGGAGCTTTGCAGAAAAGGACCTGGGAGGACCTTGGTGGACACCAAGTTGAACAGGAAACAATGTACCCTTTCCGCAAAGAAAGCAAACAGTATCCTGGGCTGCATTAGGCAAGGTATTGCCAGCAAGTCAAGAGAGATGATTTCCTTTTCCTCTCCTCAGCACACATGAGGCACAGGTTGCCAAGAGAGCTTGTGCAGTCTCCATCCCCTGAAATATTCAAAAGCCACCTGGATCCTGATGGTAGTGGTCCTGGGAAACTGGCTCTAGGTTTGAGGAAGCGGGGTTGGACAAGATGACTTCCAGAGGTCCTTTCTAATCTTATTCTGTAATTCTGTAAGCAAAGCCTTTCTTTTACCCTATCAAATAATCATTCAGTTTCTACCACAGTTTAAACCACTAAAATCACTGCTTGCATCCTCTTTCTTTCTTAAAGACAGCTTTGGCAGTCTGACAGAAAAACAGTTTCATATGCTTGCATGCATAGCCTGGAATCTCACTCCTGACCAGAACAGCAGAAAAGGCTGGCAATACCTGGGAACAGTTAAAGAAACCATAGGAGCAAAGCTATTCACTCTCCACAGTTAGATAAAACTATGGCTACTAAATGAACGCCCCATTCTGAGGATCCTATATACAGCAAGGGAGTCCTGTATATTTAACATCACTATCTCAGCTTCTTGCTTTTCTCAAGCTGCCATGGAAGTGACAGCTTTCACAGACAGCTGGAAAGGTAGAGGAAATCAGATTTCCAGTGGCTTGTCCACTGACAAATAGGGTCAAAGACTTTTCCTGAAAGCACATGCAGAAGGAGCAACCGTCACTTTCCACAGTGTTAGGACCTAACAGTCACTATTCCTCTTTGTAACAGCTGACTTCCAGCTTACTGGTGCCAGCAAAATTATACTTTTTAAGCAGAATGATTGCTGCTACTGAAGGGGATCATCACTGCAACTTCACTCAAGAGACACAATAGCTAGGCTACTGCAAGTGGTAGTTATGTCTTTTCATCATACTTCAGAGATCATCTTCACCTACACTAACAAGTATCTTCTGTTATCTTTGTATCCATGACGCAAATATAATAGTGACACGTAGTGTGCTTTCGTACCTGATTCCACTACATGGGAAGAATTTCATCCACAGCATAAAAAAAAAAAAAAAGTCTGGAAAAACCTAAAATCACTGTAGTAGCTCAAGGCAGCAAAGAATGCAAGTTGTTATCAATTTGAATGACGTTCCTTCTAGGTTGTGCAGGTGATGAAACAGAAACAGAATAGGAGAAAATGCTACAAGAGACATCAATCACCTGTGGTAACAAAGATTGAAAAGACCTTCAAGGCAGATGTTCTAGCCTGCTTTTGGCATATCTGGCACACTCCAGATCTTATTTAAATAAATGAGATCATCCCTGAAGGGTATCACTCACAGAAAGGTCATTATTAAAAAGATTAATGATGCCGAAGGCTTTGATATTGAACGGCATAACTTTTATTGCATAAGCTGCTTTTGTGTTTGTAGGGGAACTGGTTTGGGTTACACTGATGTACCTGCTTTTAAAACAAGGGTTCTTATCTCAGACCTGCATTAGCAGATCATGAAAAGACAACAGCACTCTCATTTCTAATGCTAACTATTTTACTATCTGAAATCACTGGATATAATTTAGTTAACATACATTGCGGTACCATTTAAAGCTGTTAGTTTTGTCTTAAAATGCTGAGTTTAAAATGAGTGACAACAGACCTGGAGATTTCAATAATGAGAGAAAGTACTGTAGATAGTGGTGTGACAATGTTCCTGGTTTCTTGACATTCTATCTGGTTTTGGTAGTCCAGCAGACTGAATTGTGGTTTCCTATACTGCAAGTACAGTTAAATTAATTTCAAAAACTCATATACCAATGATATCAAAGCTTTTCTATAAACCAGTGTCTTTGGCTCTAAAAATGCAAATCCATCAAGCCACAGGCAGATTTGGTGACCTTTGCAATAAACTAAGCTTTAGTGGCTATGTCCTCTCAGAGTGAATACTGACAAGTATTCAAGCCTGTATCTCAGGATCTTGTTCTTCATCCAAATCATTACTTTGAACACTCTGTATCATTATTTGAATCCAGTTTCAGGTGGATTCAGTAAAAAGGCAGCCCTTTTGAATACTGAAGTTACCAAATGATAGCCTGAAACGTACAATATTCTGTAGTCTGAAGAAAAAAAAATGCAATTCTTTCTTACATTTATTTCTGTTGCATAACTTTATTTCCTGTCTTTTTGAGTATATCACTACTACCTGGGAGGAAGTAAAACTAAAGATGATGACCTCAAGAAATGCATTCAAAATAATAGGAATAGAAATGCAAACAGGTTACTGGAAGGTAAGTTACAATATACATTTACAAGATGTCAGCTCATTGGCACTATCTCTCCGTGTAGGTACTGTTCTCCCAGAATAAGTGTGCAATAACTGCTTGACTTTACTGGGTAAGGTAATTCACTTTTTTCATGGAGTTACAGTATGTACATGGGTAACTCTTGCTACAGACTGCTTATGTTTCTAAACTCTCTTCTAGGTGATTAAAAATCATAAGACAAGAATCTAACAAATGTATAAGAACTTATGATCAGATCTGAAGAAGGTTCTGAGAAGAAGATCATGAAACAATTAAAATTTTGAGTCAAAAAAGCACTGACTTTAGAAGAACATCAATTTTTTTTAAGACTTAAGCAAAAATCCGAAAGCAATGAACAATATCCGAGAACAGACAAATGCATAAAGAAAGGAAGCAACAAGAATCCTTTGCCTAAGAGAAAAGGCTGACGAACATCAATCTTTTAAAGATATGCATACATATATTTTATGTATTTAGCTTTAGCTTGGAGAAGAGAAGGCTCCGGGGAGACCTCATTGCGGCCTTCCAGTACCTGAAGGGAGCGTATAAACAGGAGGGGGAACGCCTGTTCACACACGTTGATAGTGATAGGACAAGGGGGAATGGTTTCAAACTAAGACAGGGGAGATTTAGGTTGGATATTAGGAGGAAGTTTTTCACTCAGAGGGTGGTGAGGCACCAGAACAGGTTGCCCAGAGAGGTTGTGGATGCCCCATCTCTGGAGGCATTCAAGGCCAGGCTGGATGTGGCGCTGGGCAGCCTGCTCTAGTAGTTGGCAACCCTGCCCAGAGCAGGGGGGTTGAAACTAGATGATCTTTAAGGTCCTTGTCAACCCATGCCGTTCTATGATTCTATGATATATACTTTTACATAAATAAAGCATTCATGTAACCTGTAAGCAAAACAGGTTATTGTATTTAAAAATCAGGAGCCTTTTACAGTCTTACATGTGTATCAGATTGTTTCACATCCTATATATATGTTAAATCAGACAATGAGTCACTTCAACTGAAGTATTGTGTCTTGCAATTTTATTAGCATTTTGCAGGTTTTTTTTTTAATTTAAATAAATAAATAACCGTATTTTTCCAACAAAAGAAAGAGGTACTGTGGTTGGTGGTAGAAAATAAGTTTCTGATGAGTGTATTCTTTATACCACCTTTTGTTTCCAGAACTCATTAGCTAATGTTCTTTTCTGCTGATCTCAATGTTTCCATTAGCAGATGCCTTTTGAATTAAGAAGTCATATATGGCTTTGGAAGTCTTTGATGAGAAATATGCCTAGTAGGAGTGTGTGCACTGTTTCCAAAGTATGAAAATGGTCAAAAGAAAGGGCAACAGAACTAACTCTTCTCTGAAAGAAAAATGAAGTCAAAATTAGGGTGTTTGTTTTTTTTTTTTTTTTTTGCTCATGAATAGTAGGACCTTTAGGGAGTGCTACATTTAAAATTACAGACGGGCAATGAATGTTGACGTTGCAAAAAATTTCAACAGAAAACATGTACAAACAACACATTTTTCATAAAAACAATGACAGATTTGCATGCTCTTAGTCCTTACATTAATCAAACATACCATTCCATTAAAAATGTCAAGCACTAAGGACTATAATAAATCTTGAAACAAAATCTACTAGTCTCAGCAATTCTTAGGTATTTAGAACCCTAAATATTACTATAAAAGAAATGGACCACAATCATCAAAACCATTAAGACAGTAAATTTAAACTTCTGTAAGTCATAATATGTTTATGCACTGAAAAAACCATACCCCACAAAAAAAGATTTAAAGAAATTACTCACAGTCAAACTGTAAGAATAGCATTTGCAAATAGCCTGGCCCAAGTCTGCTATTGTTCAAGATTTGTTTTTCAAAGTTGCCTTTCCAATGCCTTGTTTAAATTATTGAAATCTGACTATAGGTAGGGACACTTTGGAATATAGGACTATAATTTTAAAAGATTTTGGTAACTTGAAGCAATGGTTTGAAATAAAGCAATGGATGCAAATTACTACACTTTGGTAGGACCAATCAACTGTACAAGCACAATCTGAGGAATGACCTAAACAGCAACTCCTTAGAAAGGGTACTATGGATCAATACATACTAGAATAAATGTTGTCATTGTTTTAAGGAAAATAACACAGTACTGAAATTTATAAACAGAATCTCATCACTAAGATAACATACTTAGTTCTAAGTTGTACTTAGTTTTGACTGGAACTAGAATCCTGTGCAGAGGTTTGGGTACTACACTTCAGGAAGATGTGCACTACTGAGATGACAAAGATGATTAACAGAGAGACTGTCTAGTGTAAAGAAGACTAAGAGGAGACGACAGTGGTCTGCAAACACAGGAAAGGCTGCCACAGAGGGACCAGCTATCTTCTAAATCTCATGTGGGACAGAGTAAGAATCTTAAAGGATGGGAAAACATGCTACATTTTAGAAAAACGGTTCTGAAAGTAAAGATCCTAGTGATATCTCCCTGACTGGAGATATTTCAAAACAAAAGTCAGCTGCTTAACCATCAGTTAAGAATGGTCTGATGACCGTTAATTTTGATTTTGCCTTTGAACCAGGGAATAGCCTAAATGGCCTTCTCAGGTACCTTCCAGGTGTTCCTTCTGTGACCTTTTGAGCTTCCGCTCGGTAATAAGCAAGAAGCATATGGAGAATAAGGAAAGCAAAGCAGATTTGGAAGAAAATTGTCTTAAAAGTATCTGACAATAAAAAATAAAAAAATGTTAAGAATAAAAGAAATCTTAGCAGCATTTCAACAATACCACCAGATCAAAAAAAAAAAAAAAGAACATATTTAAAAATTGTGTATTTGTGATGTAGCAGGATAACGTATTATCTAAAGCTTCTTGTGTACTAGTTCCTGTGGCAGATGCTAACAAATACCTACTGGAGATAAACATTTTAAATAAGAACACCTGGAGAACTAGCTCTTGAGTTCTGAAAGAGTTAAGGGAGAAGGTCTCCAGTTTGCCAATGTGAATTTTTAAACAAATCTTAGACTATGCATACAAACTGAAACACCGCTAGGTAAAAAGAGCAGTATTTGAAAAGGACAAATAGAATACAGTTTGTCTGATATCAATCTAAAATAAACAGAGAAGTTGGTAGCGTCTTGACTGATACAGGCTTAAGAGAAAGATAAATGATAATACAAGTATACATTTATCAACTACAACTTTTTACACTTCCTGGTGAAAATAAAAGAATACTGGAATATGCTTAGATTTTTATAAGTCATTTAACTTAGTAGTGTACTACATTCTGACTAAAAACAAAACAAAACAAAACAAATCTGTACTAATTCAGTAAAGCATACGGTAAATTTATCAAATATTAACTGGCAACTGTTAAATGACAGACTTCAATAAGGAATCATCACTTAGTTGGTGATTTCGATTCACAGGTGAATTGTCTATCAACTGTAAAATTGAGAAACATATTCAACATTACTCAACATTTTCATTTCTGAATTGGAACCATAAATAAAATTACTGCTTAGGATGTTTTCCAATTACACAAGGACCAGATGAGTGAAAAATAAGATGACAGTAAATTAATTACAGAGTATCAGCTGGCAAGCTGGATTCATCAAATGAAAATTGCACAAAGACAACAAATGCAAAAATATACATCTAGTGAAAAAGTAAGACAGTCAGGTTTTCAGAATGGTGCACTGTAATATGGAAGGCAGTATGACTGGAAAAGTTTTACAGCTCATACTAAACAAGCAGCTCAGCTTCAGTTTCTCTTACAACACTGTGGCAAAAAGGCCTAACACATCTCTTGGCTGCAGGAACCTAGCAGCTGTGATTTGGAGTAGGGAACTGATTTTGAATCTGGAAATTCGTAACACTGTTGAACAATGAGAATAACCCTCACAGAGAACTTTGCAGAACTAACACATGATAATTAATAGTGATCATAAAAACAAGGTATTTTCAAGGAACCAGAACAATAACTATTGTATTTTTTCCTGAAATATATCAGAAGATAAACAGGTGAAATAACATCATTACGTACACAGGCTCCCCACTGATACAAACTTTCTTGTTTTAAGAAAAAAATTAAGATAAATTTGAATATTCCATATTCCATATTTGAATATGGAAGACTGCTTTTGTTTGTATTGCTACTAACTTGGAAACTTGTTAGTGAACTGGTTTATTGTTATGTACTTCCTTCTGGTTCAATTTTTAATTTATTTGAATTTATCGTTTTTGCTCATAATTTGATTTTAAACATTTATACAGTGCCCCACACCCTCAGTGGTAGTTCATTACTTGATGGTCTCAGCTCTAAAATGAAACTGCATGATCGTTCTGGTAACACAAAAACCAATGGATACCTGATGGCAAAGCAATGCACTTAAAACACACCAGAACAAACACATTTTCACAGAATGCCGAAGAGGATTGTGTAACATATTACCACTGGAAGTTTTAAAGGTATAAAAAGGGTAAGCAGGCTAAGAATTGGAGAGATGGTGGAGAATAGTTCTATTTGTGGAGGTTAAACAACAAGATACCAATAAAATGTGGAGTTCAAGAAATCTTTCAACACCCAGCTTCTGGAAACTCCTCAGGTATACCACGGAAATGTCATGCCTCGGCTTCCATAATTTGGTAATTTTTCCCTAAGCATCTGTTATTGAACACAGTTAGGAGATAACACACTAGTCTAGACAGACCTTCGGTCTGATGTGGAATGGAATTCCCTATGTTCCTTGTTCACCTTAAACATACATACTCAAGTTGAACTCAATCTAGGCCTTAATGTGAAGGTACCAGCTGGGAATCACATTGAGACAGGGATCCCAACATTCAGCAGAACATGTAGGGTGCCTGCTGTATAGAGATGCCCAACTACCTGCCCATAAAAATGCAGAATCCACAGCTTTTATAAACCAGGAAAAAAAGAATCTATAAGTTGTTCTACAGTAGAACAAAATTCACTTACATCTGTATTACAGGAGCGATACCGCTTCCTTTCTCCAAGACAGTATTTGCCTCCACCTGAAGGCCTGGAAAAACGTGTTTTATGAGTTAGTGTACATTTTTGTATAAACATAAGTTCATGAGATATATATTACTAGCATAAATACAAGTCCATGAGATATACATTATATAACACAAAAATAAAAAATAAAAGTACATGGAAGTTTTAAGGTGGGATTTTAAAATATTTTCTTTAGATTTTAAAATATTTTCTTTAATAAGAATTGTGGCATTGACTTGAATTGCAGCAGATACAAAATAGTATTGGGTATTTTAAAGTCTTCATCTAGTTTGCACAGATTTCAAGCAATACAGTGTAATTGTATTTTGAACATATTTAAAAGGCATTGCTTTTAATTATTTGCTTGCTTTGTAAAACTAGAATGAAAAACGCATAAACAACCTACATGATACATTTTTTCTTATCTTCTCATATTACACTTTAAAACATAACAAAATGAAGAAACTGCCTGCTAAATATTGGAGTCAGCAGCAAAGATTGCATTTTCTAGTTCAAGAATCTGACTCTGATTTGAATTAAGTAGTATTAAATCTGAAGAAACTCCAGAGTAAGCAGGTTTCTATTAGTATAATTAAGACACTGGCACTTAAATTCCCAGATTGTTCAAGAACCTTATCTCCCACAGAGGTCAAATAATGAATTAATACTGACTTAAATGGAAGATTAATCAGATATCAGATCTTTGGCTCATAACTTGAAAGCAGAAAGGAAAAACACTGGGTGTTTCGTAATAAAGAAATAGAAGAATCTACAGTTAACTAAAAAGTAAATCAATACTATTTTTGATGTTACAGATATCTACCCAGGCAACCTTATCCTAGAAATACTCATGTTAATTAATGAACCAAAGGGAATTTCTTCCTAATGCAGACATAAGAAAAAAAAAAACACATGCTTGCTACACTGTTAAACATTTAAGATCTAATTATCTTTCAACCTATCAACTGATATCAATTTGATTGATAGTAATTGCTAATGATAGAATGTGAACAGACTACCTTAAACAGCAGTAATGTCACATCATGGTGTCTGTCTTGCAGACAACAGTGGAAAGCTGAAGTACAGCCTAGCTTGCAAAACTTCGGTACAAGCAAGAAAGAACTTCAGTGTACAGAGAGAAAATAAGAAAGGAGTGACAGAAGTCACAGAAGGGATTTTCATGAAAGAAGCTTGATGTTTCTAGAAAAAGTGGTCTTAAAAACTAATAACAGGGATGGAAGTAGAGCTTATGGGTCATGACAAGAACAAAGTATAGGGTAATAAAACTATCCTTCCACAGAGAGCTATAGCTGTCATGAGATAATCCAAACAGCAAGCACCAACAGAAAAAAAGCAGTGATTCATTCAGCAAAGAACAGAAATAGAAATAAGTAAGCACTCCTCACTTGAGAAGCACTAGTGACAGAGAAGAGCACTTACCTGACAGACCTTCTCTGGAACAGTGTTGAGGACATTGGGAAGCAGACAGATGCTACCAGATACATAGAATAGACCGAGCTGTAGTGGAGGAGCTGGCCCCTCTTGATAGAGAGTAGATGGACCAATAGGGAGTGGTGGCAGGGAGAGAAGTAGCTCAATTGTTTTAAGAGTCAGTGGGAAGTCACAACTAAGTGTTAAATGTGACAGAATATAAATGTACTGTGCGCTCAGTAATATTACTAATTACATGTATGCTTATATGTAAACTGTTGAATGCAAAATCTTGCAAATAATGTCGCTTTCTTAATGAATAACTGGCAATAATTATATCCTAGACTAGCATCAGAGATAATATGAATAAAGAAGAAAGAAATCTAAATCATAATTTGAATATATTTTGCATAAAAAGAAGTTTCAGAAAGAAAACTGTTCTAGTTACTATTAAATATAAATCCAGCAATTTTTTCAGTACATACATAATAGATAAATTAAAAACTGTTAAAAGTACGTCTAGTGAGCTTCTCCTGCTTAACTGTGTCTGTCTGCTATTTTGAAGACAAACTCTGGCAAACTAGCAAAACATTTTTACAGATAACATGTGAAACCACAGTTTTGAATAAATTCCAACTGTGTCTTTTTGTTGGCTCCAGCTTACTTTAGCTACTTACGCTGGACTGTCACAGTGTCTTATAGATGAGGAGACTCCACCGCCGCAGGTCCTGCTGCACTCTCCCCATATTGACCACGGACCCCAACCCCCATCTACGCTCTGGGGCCAAGTGCCAAAAGGTACACACTCTCCCTGATAACACCACTGAAAGATTTCACCAAGAAAAAAAAAAAAAAGGAGAGAAAAAAAAAATTAGCCTCCAGGCTGACAGTTATCAGGCCAGAAAAAATATAAGTGTCAGGCAATGACCAATTATAGGCATTAGCATTCTCTGTACAGATAACAACACCAACATTTTACTTTTTCTAGCCATGTTTAGACACTGGTGAGGGTGTGTGTGATTTGTTAATTGTCTTCACTAAGCCCTGAATTACAAGTCTCTAACACACACCAGAAGTTTAAGCAAGCTTAAATATGAAGATTTTCTTTTTCCTCATACATCCTCCTTAATGTTTCACATTAAAGGAACCACAAGTTAAATTCTTTTCAAACACCAGGATCCATTTCTAAGATTAAACTAAACGCCCTCTGCTTAGGATTCATGTAGGGGCTTCATTATGCAAAATGAAAAATTCCCCCCAATAGTATTTTTAAGAAGGTATTTCCTTACATTTTAAAACAGAAAATCTGGGCAAGGTTACAATGGAGGAAGAATCTGTTGCAGTATTTCATTTATACTAACGCTACAGACATAATAAAAGTAGTGCCAAGGCATTAGACATGGTACAGAAAATCATTACAATTGTCTATTTGTTCAGGGGCAGAATGAACATATGTACTTTTTTCATGCAAATGCTGAACCTTTGCAATATTGTTACTTACATTGGACATAAAAAATAACCGACAATTCAAATAAATTGATATTGTAAAAGTAAGTTCATCATTTTCTAAGTCAGCAACCTTTTTTAAACCATTTGGGAAACAATCCAGGAGCCCACAGTTTGATCCACATTCTGGTGTATCACTGAAAATCTAGAACAGTTCAATTAAATAAATCATTCCTGCAATTATTATGTTGGGCAACAGAATAGAGCATGGCCTCAGGTTTATGTGTCCTGAATTTGCACATTTCAGTTCCAAAAGGTGAGCATCTGTTGCTTAACCGCCTTGAAGTCCCATAACAGACACAATATTAACTCCTTCCAGAAAACAAACAAACAAACAAAAAAAAACAGTTAACTGCTGCGTTCAACCATATGAATTTGCCAAAAATGCACTGAGACATACACAGAAAACACAGAGAGACAGACACATCTGTGTCCAGCCCATAAGCACTATAGGAAGACTTGCTGTGGAGTTTATATTAACTGGTACAGTAAAAACAAGTTTTCTCTTCTCCTGAGTCCTAAGGCTCACCTAAAGCCTCAGTCCCAGCAATGTGGGACATAGCAAATGCAGCCATTGACAATTACTGGAATTACTCTGGATTTTTATGAAAGCAACTGAAAAGACAATTTAACTTTCAGTCATTATTCAGAAAAGAGGAATTAATAGAAGTTTGATATATAAAAGGATTATAAATAGTGTTAGTCAATGAAAATGAATAAAAATCCTTAGTTTTTCATCAGAAATTTCACTTTGAATACAAAGGTACTTCGAGTCTCAGGCAAGTCAGAAGAGTCTATGCGTGTAGCTCTAAAGAATGAACATTAAAACAATTTATGTAGCTTATCATCAGCAAATGCACCTAGATACAAAGTAGTTTTGCATAAAAAACACATGCTACCACCTAACATTAATAAGTGAAATCTCTCTAGCACCATTTTTCTATAATTCTTGCTTCTTCTCTCAATACATTTTTATTCTTCATGACCTCTTTTTTCTCTGTTTGTGCTGTACCTGAACCTATTTTAAAGCACAGCTGTTACAATCCAGCACTTTTCTGTTTATAAACCTCATCCTCTATTAGTTGGAGAAACAAAAAACCGCATTCATATATCTACAGAAGGCGTATAAAGTGGAATATCTCAAATCCCAAATTCAAAATGCATTGTCTTTTCTACCAGTTCTGGTTGGGACAGTTTTCTTCATCTCAGCTCGTATGGTGCTATGTTTTAGATCTGTGACCAAACAGCGTTGATAACACACCACGGTTTGATGAACAGTGCCAGCACAGCCTCAAGGCTTTCTCTGTTTCTCACTTTGCTCCTCCAGAGAGGAGGCTGGGGGTGAGCAAGAGGGGTCAGAGCCAGCACAGCTGACCTGAACTGGCAAAAGGATATCCCATACACCAGAACATCTTGCTCAACAATAAAACTGGCATCATGCTCAGCAATTACACTGGGGGCGGGGGGGGGGAGAGTCTTTCCAAACCAGTTGTTGCTTAGAGACCGGCTGGGCATTGGTCTGCTGATAGAAGGGGGGGGGGGATTGATTGCTTTTGCATCACTTGTGGGTGTTTGGTTTTTCCTTTTTTTTTTTTTTTTCCCTTCACTTACTAAACTGCCTCCATCTTGACAGTTGAGTTTTTCTTGTTTTTACCTTTCTGATTCTGTCCTCCATCCTGCTGTGGGGGAGTGAGAAAGAAAGTGGGTGGGTGTTTAGCTGTCAGCAGGGGTCAACCCACCACGTGTTTTTTAAGAAAAAAAAAAATCAAGGACACAAGGTTTCATGGTGTTCTACTGAGCAAAAGAGGGTTTATCCTTCTTGCAGTTCTAAATTTACACCTCGGAGGTTTCTGCCAATAAGCAGGCATCTAGTAGAGGAAAGTACCCTTAATATGGAGCTTCTCTTAAAATCAAGACTATCACTGAATGTCTGTGTAACACATAATGCAGTTCATATAGTGAACACCTACTTTCAGCTATTATAGCTATATCCATAAGGCAGTGTTTTGCAATACCTCTAGTGGTGCAATTATGATGGCGAATAAAGTGAATTTATGTGAATTATGTATGAAGGATTAAAATTTTCTGGTTTTCTTCTCATTATGGTGATAAACTAAGTGATAATGATTTCATTAACTAAAGACAATAATCACCTAGCAGCATTCTATTTCAGAGGCCACAGCAGTACATGAATAATTATGTAATGCTAAAGTCAACTGCTAAAAATTAAAATGCTTCTCAGAGTAAAAATGTATGCTAATAAATTACATTAAAAAAATACATTATAGAAATATTACAAACATGTCAAAATCAAGATTTATAAATGAAAGACACAGTTAAAGTTAAACCAAATTGAATATGATCTGTGTACAAACAGAACATGCAAATAACCTAACTCTGTGCTGTTGTGATTGTACACAATATGCAGGTGCATTTTACCAGCTTTATTTTTCCAAGCTGATGTAAAATCCCTGTACTCTGTCACCCAAACATTTCTTTCTTCCACATTCCCATTTTCCCTGTAAAAACTCCTTCAGTGCAGTTTTTCCTCCACTACTGAAGTTAAATCTGAAGACTTACTGTACACTTTGGTGTCTCTTTTTATGTAGTGCAAATTTGCTTTTCACCAGTGGCAAGTGATGCATAGAATCTCTGTCAGATTAATTCAAAATGGCCCAAATCTCATTTTTTCTAATATTTTTTCTATAATTTATTATATTAAATATATATCAATATTATATTATATGATTAATTATTTCTTATAATTTATTTCTATAATGGGATTATAGAAATATGTTTCCTTCATGAATTATAATAACCCCATAAGGTTGGATGGGGCTTTGAGCAGTCTGGTCTAGTGAAAGGTGTCCCTGCCCATGGCAGGGGGGTTGGAACCAGGTGATCTTTAAGGTCCCTTCCAACCCAAACCATTCTATGAGTCCATGATTCTACTCTAGGTAAAGACTACTGAGTAAACAGTATATGAAGCAAAAAGACGAGGTGACAGCTATTTTAGATGTAAAATCCTTTATTAATGGTTTAGAACTGAAGTGTTAATTCTTCTCTCCCACTGAAAAAGTAACTTTCAATTAGTTCAGTCAGAAAGACAGTAGTGATGCATTTCAATGCATATTAAATATGCACAAAATTTTAACTCTAAGTAATGTGAACAGTCTGGGATTCTTATAAAGATCATTAACAATGAAAGAAAATATGGCATTGTGGCACATTTGAGATCACTTTTATAAGAATTTTAGGTATTTACAATAATATGCTTTTTGAAAACTCATAGTGCAAGTACTGTGATAGTGAGAAAGAATTATTTAATTTTTCACAGAAAATAAAGGTGAATTCAGTTTAAGTTTGCCATCTCAACTGTAACAAGGGATTTTCAATCAGTATTTCTCCAATTATTTTGCAAAGAAACTTGATGTCTAACATTAACTTGAATTTAGATCACCACATAATCCAGCTGTTTAAACTGTTCTCTGAGCACACGATGTCTTCACTTTTTGCATGTTTGTCCCTTGTTTACTTGCTTACATATGGGTTTATACAATGATGTTAGAAAAGGTTACTTTTTTATTCCTTTAAATTCAAAGACAAAAATAAATGATGCTATGCATTTTGTCTTTTTTGTTTCACATGCAGTATTTCCTCACCAGAGTCCTTTTAGATCTCTCAGTTTACCCTCATAAACACATCTCTTGATATTCATGACCAAAGAGAAGCTTCACCTATACTTAAAATGATTACTACAAGATTTTGAAAAAGCATACCTTTCTGAACCCAAACAATATGCAAACTCCTTCACCAAAGCATGAAGGTGTTAAAACTTCAAAACAGAACAGATATACAAAAAAACCAAAACAACAACAACAACAAAAAACACTATTCTTTTTCCTCGTATGAAGAAACAGATGAATACCTTTTACAGAAAACACTCTAAAAACCTTCAGGCTTAGGCAGACATCTACTGCGGAAAATTTCTACTGCGGAAAATTTCAATCCAAAGAGTTAAAGTTTGGCAGGTTTATATAAGCAACTAAAAGAAGGTCTTATAATAGAGTGTTAGACAATTTTAATTGTAGAAATCCCTCCTAACTCTGCCAATAAGATATTAATGCACACTCTATCAAATTGTGCTTTCAGTTAACAGATACACAGAATTTACATCGGTGTAACTAAAAGCAGAAATTGACCCTCCAAATATGATAGAGTACTCTGCGATCTTGCTAGGCCTTTAGAGCAGGGAATGTCATTTATTATGTATTTGGACAGAGCCCAGCAAAATAGAGCCTAATTTGGTTGTGGCCTTTAAGCATGACTGCTATATAAATGTTATAATAATAATAAAAATAATGTGTTACAGAATTGTAACCTATTATTTTCTCTTTAGCATGTGGTGAAGAGAATTACATATTTGGAAAGAACCGTGTTTTCTGTTTTTTTTTTTTTGCTATCACAAATTATTAATTTACAGGAACCTTTGAAGTTGAAGTTTATAGTTGCAATTCTCTGCTGTTTGAGGGCATGAACAGTTTAGCTTTGTAAAATACCAATTCTCACATTTCTCTCTAAAATATAACAAGGGAAGAAGATACTGATGACTAGAGATGTTTTGTAGAGAGCAAATTGAGCCTCTGGCAAATGGACACAGCAACACTGTCTTATAGCATCTTGACTTGTTCACTGTAGTTTAAATGGTTCAAAAAATACAAATTGAGGTAAATTGCTCCTTGTCATTGACAAGGAGTGGTGGTTCCAAAATAAACCTAGACTGTTGATCTAAGAATAAAGCTCCTAGCATTTTCTATTACTCTAATAAAAGGTAACATTTTTGGTAAAATGTGAAGGTGTCTCTATTTTCATTGGCTAACTGTAAGCACTCTATTTTTTTAATGACCCCTTCAATAAATTTATTTAACATGGTTTACCAATATTTCCAAACTCAGCATGGAAAAGCCATTAGAATGGCGCTAGGTCATGGGCCCTGAATGAAGCCATCACCAAGGATTAATAAACTGTGACAGCTGCCCAAAAGCTTTCATTCTATTTAAACATTAGATTGCAAGTCAAAATGCAGTGTAATCTTTGTTGAAACCAGCCCAGCTAGTATGGCAAGAATCAGAACAGAGAATAGATGACAGTAGTGGTTGTTTGGAAAACATCCAATCTGGAGCAGTAAATCTTAGTAACAGATGCAGCAACACTCAAAGAGATATGGAAAATTGTTTAAATATAATAAGCTCTCATCATTTTCTAAAAACCTGCATAAAATGTATCATATTATCTTGGAAACAGGCATATGTGGTATTAACTTTTTTCTAGTACATATCTTGTAAACTAATGATTAAAATATTTTTTCTCTCATCTAAGATCTGTACAGATTTTCCCTTGCAACTGAGAAATGCTCTCTTACTACTCTTGATCTAAAACTTATTTTCAGAACCTTGTCTGAAACTACTGAAATACATTTAATGTTTTTAAAATCAAAATTCACATGTTCAGACAGATACAGTAGCACTAGGCTTATCTATTGCAACACTGACTTTTGGTACTTTTCTGTTAGGCAGGATAGTTTATCAGACTGCACAGCAAAGTTCTTTAAAGCTACACAGTTACGCAAGTATAACGCTATTAAGGCTGGAACACCTCTCCTGAGAAGACAGGCTGAGGGAGTTGGGGTTGTTCAGCCTGAAGAAGAGAAGGCTCCACGGAGACCTTACAGAGGCCTTCCAGTACCTAAAGGGGGCCTACAGGAAAGCTGAGGAGGAACTCTGTCAGGGATTGTAGTGGTAGGAACGGCTTTAAACTAAAAGAGGACAGATTTAGATTAGATTTTAGGAAGAAATTCTTCACTCTGAGGGTGGTGAGGCACTGGAACAGGTTGACCAGAGAAGCTGTGGATGCCCCATCCCTGGAAGCGTTCAAGGCCAGGCTGGACGGAGTTTTGTGCAATCTGGTCTAGTGGGAGGTGTCCCTGCCCATGGCAGGGGGGTTGGAACCAGGTGATCTTTAAGGTCCCTTCCAACTCAAACCATTCTGTGATTCTATTATACTTAAAAGTCAGAATAGATTGGTCACTGAGAAATAGGGGTGTTTAGAAAACCCTTCTGGTAAGGCAACTTTTTTCCTATATGCTTGTACGATTCACCCAGTGTCTGAAGAATAAAGATTCGTTTATCTTCTAACAAATTAGCAGAATTCAGGCTCTAGAGCTATGACATACATTTTCAGAGTCCATGACAGACCTAGAGTTGTAACAACCATTTTTGGAAGAGTGCTATAAAATTTAATAAAGTTGAAACTAACAAGAGTTTTTACAGAAATGACTCAGAAAATAAACATAGAATATGTAACAGGCGTTTTTTAATCCAGGATATAGAATTTTAAAGAAAGGATAAATATTTTATTAAATTATATATACATAATAATTGTTAAATAAATTCTGTAGGGCACTTCCATTAGGATGCTAATGTATTCTGAATTAATATCTCTTCTTTTGAACTCTTATAGTTGCTCATAAGGACTTCAATTTTCTACTTTTTTCTTCCTGTAGTCTCCAAACAATAAATTACTTCTTCAAACAACAAATTATTTGTACTCACCCCCTTCTCAATGCTCCCTGTTTGGCAAAGAGTACCTTCAGCTGCTGGAATACTGTTGGTAACACAGCGGTTACTTTTGCTAAGGCACCAGAGCTCTCTACACACTTCCTAGGAAAGAAGGCAGAAGCGAGTTGATCAGAGTAACAGCCTAAAATTGCTTCCAGTCCTCACGCACATATATATAGAAATTTGTTTTGAACACACAATAAGAATTGCGCTGGAGAGTTAAGTCTAGCGGGCTGTAAAATATTACGGAGGAATTTCAAAGCCACCATATTCTATTTCAGAATATTCTGCCACAACATTTCAGGAAGCATCAAATTGTTGACTACAAAAATGTGTTTTTCCACACCTGCTATGCAAGTATTGTTTTGTCATAGCTGTTTTTTTTGATTAGTGCTTGGTAAATTTTAGTGTTGTTGTAGAAGTAGTCTGTTGTAAAGGATGCACTATAGTATCTCCATCACTAACATTATCTGCCTCAAAAAATCATGGTAAAAGGTTACTCAACTTTGAAATATGAATCAGCAAGATTTGTTTCCTTTAGATTAATCCAAAGGGTTTCTGAGCTTAGACTACTTGCAATGTTCTATAACACATGCTAAAACGCTGCATGTGTATTTACATATTAAAATATTTCCTTTAAGCATTTTGGGTTTGTTGCATTTCATAAATGATTTAGACTATCCTAATTCCCTCCACTGTCAGCATTAAACAGTTTTTCAAATAATCTATTCACCTACAGTATTTTCTCATTTGTTTTTGCACATTTACTCATTTAAATTAAGTCAAGATCTATTGACATTAGAGATTCATTACTAAAAATGTCTAGGGTTGAAATTCATAATGTGGGGCATGATCCACTTCAGTTGCCCTAGGCTTAGGCTACGTATGCAGAATGGAATTAGAAATTATTTGCTTTTATAGTAAGTGACCTGCATGATAATCTTTGTTGTATTACTTTGAGATCTGTGTGAGACTTCACAACCTGCTTATGAATACTTTCTATTTTTAAGTATTTTTGAAAAGTTGATATATAAATGCTCAAATCTTTAAAATGACCTTATGATAGTCATTACTATTGCATTTTATTAAACTTCTGTTGAAATCGCACCCCAAAATAATTCTTGTATAGATTCTATGGCTGAATCCTGGTACAAAGAGCAAAAAGGAAAAGACAGTATGAGTAAATTAAAGCTATTAGCCTCCCCCCCTCCCTCCCTGCAAATTAATTGTTTATCTAAGGAAATGAATGAGTATCTAGCACCTAGGCTATCTTTTCTACATATCGCAACTGGAACAACTGTTAAGTTTTTCCCTAAGATTCAGCTTCTTGCATTGTACTGCATATAGAAACAGATTTATACATTATTACCTAGTAGCTGCAGTTAACAGTTCAACAGTACAAGCTTTTATTGAATAACACAAAATTATTTTCCAAGTTTAAAATCAGCTGGTGCCATTCAGGATAGATATATACTGTGTATTTAGTTTCATGATTGGTAGAAGCAAGCCATCTTTTTAAAAAAACATTAAAAACATACCATCTTAGAATGGTCTGAAATGATAAGTAGTGATGATTTGTGGAGTTTCCACTGAATGTTTGACTATTTGGCCTGAGCTATTTAGTTATATTAACTCATGCATCAACTCCTATTTAGTGGGTGGCTCTATGAAAACTGAAGAGAACTGACATTCCTGAGCATTTTTAGGAGAAATATTGCCACAGGTAAAATATACCTGCTATCAAAGTAAGAACTACCTTACTTTACAAATTAGAATTTATTTTTCATTGAAGAAATGAAAATAGTATAAATATTTATTTACTTAAATCTCCGAATAAAACACCTACTTTTGCCACTCAGGTGGTAACATTTTCAGATTAAGATACACATTCACAAGTAAGTATATGGTTTAAAAGATCAAACAGAACAGGGAAAGCACAGAAGATATCACAAAGATTTTTGAAAAATCTCTTTAATTAGATTATAAATTTTATAACCATGAAGTTGTTTTAAAATTCAACACTAAATCAAAACCACATTGAATTCAACCAAGATTCTAAACTTCAATCCAGTATGGATTTCAAAGTGAAAACCTAAAATAAGTTCCTTCCAGACACAGTATGAGGTGCTCCTGTCATATACCTGCCTTCTTTACTTTTTTGTCTGATTTACTTGCTCATCTGTTTCATGTACGGCTTATATTGTCGGATTGTAATTAAAAGTGTCAGACAGTGATGATCCTAGTTGTGATCCTATGTTTATTTGCATCGAATCAAAACCAAATGTTTAAATTAATAGCTGTGTTGACTTTACAAAGTTTGGATCAATTTTTGGAAAACCAAAAATTCAAGTGCATTAGGAAATAAAGATTTCAACCAGTCTAAGAAAGAGAGAAGAAAAAAGTAAAATCTAGATAACACTCTGGATTTTGAAAACATCTACATTTCAGGGTGATTTGAATCCAGAATTCTAGTTTGTGCTTCAGATTTTACTTGCAGAATTTCACTCTTGATATGCCTATACAAATACACCATCTATATATTAACACAGAAGGGGAAGAAATAATTAAAACATGTATTTCATTGCCAGGCTAACATATCTCCAATGAAAGCATTTAACAATTTCTCCCAGTAAATAATCAGTAAAGTGTGTGAACTAATGAATACAGCTATTCTAGTCATTCACCTGTTTGCAGAATGATTTTAAGCAAGTTAGCTCATCTCCCCACTCCATGACATGGAGATAAGATGAAAAGCACTATATTGAAACTAGATATTATTATTGACATAGTCTGTTAGTCCTTATTCAGACCTTAATTTCAGCAGGAGTTTGTCTCAGTAAATCTCTGAAGACAAAATGAAAGAAATGCAAAATGACTGTGGGCTGTATCACACTATTAATATTCAAGCAAAAACCTCTGCTTAAATCAGAGAAGAGTTCTGTCAAGGGACAGATGTACAATATCCCAAGATCAACAGAATATTTCCTTATGGAAAACTATGCAAAATACAGACGACTTGTAAACTAAAGCAACACAATGTATCAATTTGTAGAAATAATTTATAATAAATCAAGAACTTAAAGAATGCATTTTTGTAATTTCTTTTAAAAGAAATTTTAAATTTTCTTCTTCTAAAATAAATTGCACATTTATTTAAAAGGTTAATTTCCCCTAGTGTATTGCATTCAAAAGAAAGAGTAGATTTTCAAGTACATTCTCCATCACCCTGCACATGAAAAATAACATTAACAGTCATTTGAAAACAAGATAGCTAAAATGAAATGGCAAAATTCATCTGCTATTATTTCATTAAATGGAAGTGGAATTAGACCATGTAACACTATGGCTATGTCTTCTTTATTTTCAGCTGATTTTGGAAAGGTAAGAGAGAAATTCTTATTAAGGTGCACAAAGCTCTCTGTTCTCCATATCAACCCTATACCTAGTACTGCCTCAGTTTCATAATTATCGATTTGTATTTCCTTATTACCACTGTCCTATCCATTACATCTCTAAACAGCTGTTTTTAATAAACCAGGCTGAAAAACATATGAGAAACTGCCCTGGGAAAGTCAGGCCCAAGATCACTAGTAGAAAGTATACTGCTTTTCCTCACACACTAATATGCACACATGCACACCACCCACCAACATAAGGTGACCCATTAGTAGGGTAGCCTTTTCTTCGTTGGTGGACACAGGATGAGGTTAACATAACTTTTGTCAACATTAAATTTGTGTGAATAATTTACTGAAGCTAAGAAAAAAAAGCATAATCTGAAAATTAATCAATGATCTCAAAGTCAGTCTCCAAGTGTGTGGATTTAATAACTATTAATTTGTAAAGGAAACAAGGGAAAGTGTTTTAAAATTCCAGGAAACATAAACTGAAGCTGAGGCCTTTCACAAGATCAAGACAAGATAGATGACAACCTGTAACGGTGTATCTTAGGGCTCCATGACTTCAGTTTGGAATTCGGATGCTTGTATTTGCAGTAAATTAAACAAAGCTGAACCCATCTAGAGAAAAAAAACAGCAAATCAAATTATCTTCCTTTTGCCTAAGTGTTATCAATGATGGAGCCTCTTTCTGTTGTGTCATGCAGAATTACATGTAGGCATTTCAAATTATGTAACATCTAAGCATCCTATATCATAATCATCATAAATTGTAACAAAACAGCACAATGAAAACTCAGTAATATGAGTGAAAGTCAACTTGCTGTGCTGCTCTGTGCTTAATGATCAACACTAATGAAAGCCTCCAACAAAAGTTAGCACTTTGGCCCATACTGTAAAAAATAATAATAAGATGGGAAATACATTCATAATGCATATTAAACTATGATAATCCGGGGGTTCGTTTTTTTTATGAAGTTTAAAAATATTAATCGGGATTTTATGTTACTTCAGCGTGTTTCATCTATAATATGCTGCACCTCTTGATGAGCATTTGCTAAAATAGAGCATAAAAGTAATTTGCTTGAATTGTAACTTACAATTCAGATCTGAAAAGCATCAGCCTATGGTATTTCCAGCCTCATTGCTGAAATTCTGATGGCAACACGCTTAGAACTAGAAGGCTGATTATAATTATGGGTGAACTTCAGAAGGTTCAAAGACAAGTTTAGTTCAGATAAGCACCCAAAAGTTGCTATTTTAGTGCTCCGTTACCAAATGCTCATGAAGTGGTGCAGCATGTTATGAATCACAACATGCTGAAAGAATGTGAAATAGAATCTGTAACTTAAGTTGTACATTTGTATTATCTTACCAGCATACTTTCCTAAATATTGGGTGCTTATGTGAACCTTATGGAAACTACAGAAGCCCCACAAGGTCAGTTACCTCCAAGTAGCATCTTCCCTTTCAAACCCATGCAACCTATCCCATCTTTATCCAAAACACATTACAGTATCTCGAATCTCATTATTGCTTCTTATATCTTCTAAGGCATTACTCATGCTTTGATCACTGGCTTCCCCTTGTCCTTTTTAAACAGCTTTTGTAAGATTCACTTACGTCTATGCTATGTCTGTGTCTCTTGTGAGAGAGAGAAAAAAGAGAAGAGAGAAAGGAGAGGGAGTGGAGGCAAGACAGTCATAGGAAAGGAGAAAGGAGGACTGTATAGTGGTGGTGGTACTGTGGGAACTTGTTAAAGAAACAGAAAGGATGTAAAACCACCTTAGGATTCAGGAAGAGGAAAACTTCTGAGATTTCCCTTGGCTATACCCATCTTAATCTTAAAAAAAAAAAAAAAAGAGGGAAAAAAATTCACTTTAAGAATAACATTGAAAGTGTTTCACATGTTCTTAATTACAGTATGATCCTGTAAGTCCTTACACAAGAAAACCTCAAAACTTTGATCATTCTAAATGCAAAAGGCCTGTGCAACAGTGATGAGAGGTTTTGCACTTGGCAGACAAGACCCTATAAAATAAAGAAGAATGGAAAAGTTGATAAAAAAGAGTATTACAGCAGGATTGTTGATTCCTCTCTTCACCTACACATATTTAAACAGCAATTTGTGAGCAATGTAATGTAAGTCAATATGACTGAACTACTTACGCATTGCTAACGAGCACAGAGTATAAAGCAACTTAGCCATGGTATGAAGTATGAAGCCAGGGGAAAAAAAAAGTCACTTTTCAGTGTACAAATTTAACCGAATGCACAATACTTGTCATAGCATCAATGGGTGACGACACAGAAGGCACCTGGTAGTCTGGTGTAAAGATACATCAGTGGCTTCTCTGGCCTTTACTTTTTCTGAAAAAAGAGCTTCCAAAATCTGTTTTCACCTAACTATAAAAGCTCTAAGTCAAGCTAAATACCTCTTTTCATTTAAGTGGAGTAAATCATATCAGTGTTTCATGAAAACAGTGACAGTTTAATTCACTAACATCAAAATTTGCATCACCTGATTACAAGGGTCAAATGTAATTCAGGCTATTTTGCCCTAGAAGAAATATAGTAGAACTGCTTTGTATAGCAATTTGTTTACTTTCCTGGATTTTAAAGTCAGTTGACCAGACAGTCCAGTTAGCTGTTTTGTTTTGCTCATTACTAATTCAGTTATACTATCCTGACTCTGAATGTGCATTTAGGAAACTAGGAAGCAGTGAAAGTATTGCAAACTGTATGTCCTGTATTTCTGTAGTAGACATTTTCCAAGCAACCTTCCATTAATAGTCATTAGCTTTATGGACATTCCCCATAACTCATTAAAACTAAAGCAAGGGGATCACCTGAACCCAGAAGGAGGAGTCTGAATTTTGAGAATATATCTTCATTCTTCCTCTTTATATGAATTAAGTTCATAGCTTTAACTTATCTCTCCTCCAAAACGCAGCAACAAAATGTGAATAAAAATGGTATTTGAATTTTAAGCTTTTTTAGTTGGCAAACTAACCGGAGAATTTAATTGCAAACATAAGATCATGACACAGAAGAGAGCTGCCTGTCATCAGCTAGAATATATTACCTGATGTGTTAAACTCCAGTGTGAAATACGAATAGATTGGTCCTGCTGATTTGAGTGAAGCCATGTACTCAAAGGAAAGTAGCATTTGTCCCATTATCCCCCTACTCCAAGTACTTACTGACACCAATGAAGGTGAAAAAGCATAAAATGTAAAAAAATTTGCCAAAGAATTGTTAGGCACTATCTCTGAAATTCATGCTAGCAGCCAACAGCTTCGCAGATCATAAAATACACCATAGCAATATCAATCATATGCACAAAGTATTAACTGCTATTAAAATGTCTGAGGTTTTAGCCCCTGTCCTAAAAACGTGGGGACCAACTCTAAAGCAAAGCATTATTTTGAACCACGAAATCTGTAAGTTACAGTCAGGCATATTCCAGGTACTACTTAAAGTCATAAAACAGAAATACAAAGTCAAGACTGGAATTCCTTCCTGAGTTAACCCAGAGACAGCCAACAGCCAACTTTTATTAGGCAGACGCTCAAAGATGAAGAAAGTAAGGAGTCAACGAAAAAAGTTCTCCTTACACTCACCTGAATAAAAGAACTGAATAAGTTTCTGAACTACCAGGGGAACTGGACACAAACAGCATAAAGAACTGAGCCATCTTGACAGCCAGGAGAGAAGAATTCATGCTGCATCATCCCAGAAGATATCTAGTAACTACATAAATGAACAAGAACTGGTATTGTTCCTAATAACCCTCAAAATCTCCAACTACACTGCATCTAATAAGATACTTGAAAACATGTCTGCCTTCAGAAAAAAGCTATGCATCAGTATTATATGGTGACATTTCCACCATTACAATTTGTCTCACTGGAAGTCATAAATTTAATGCTCTCCTGTATCTGAAACTGTACTTTAAAAATGATTTTAAGTTCCTTGTGACATTGCCTCTCAGTTCTTTATTAAAAGTATGTACTTCTTCAATTAAATTCTCTAAATTGCTCCTGTATCGTAGATCGGTGGAAAGTATACAGTAAAGAGCAATAAAAATGTAACATTAGAAAATCACTATTTCCAAACAGTTAATCACTGATATGCTGAAACAGCTCTTTGAATTCTTGCCTCACAATGTGCTGAAGAACATAAGGAAATCTGACCAATAGCTGCAATGCTTTTGCTGGAACAGTTTTGCCCACAAGTGACTAAAACAGATGGTTTCATTAGCTCTAGTAATAACAATAATATCAGTATAACTACCAAAGAGCTTCCTTCAAGGTCGAAACTCCTTGTCAGTAAACACATGCACAGAAAGGCAGAGTCTTGCAGTCCCTTTAGCAGCTGAGTTCGCATGCCTTAAGCATTCAAACACCTCTCCAGGTATTTAACTTCTAGTTCCTAAGTGAGAGAGAAAGCTTCATGTACTTAAATGTACAAAATTCCTTGCAGAATTAGGACCTAATTTATGAGCAAAAGCAACAAACAGTTGAAATAGGCATACAGAGGGACTGGATGAGGAAATATGGGAGAAAAAACGATGAATACTGATGATCATCAAAGCTAAATGGTCGAAAAAGGTAATTTTTCTAGAGGTTAGTAAGACATTAGGACAAAATTTCAAAGCAGAAAGACCATCAATATTTTCTAAGTTATGTTAAAAATACCATCTTGACACTTGTATCAGAGCCCAAAGGAGACTTAAAATTTTTTTGCCTTTGACTTAAGAGTTCGATGGTTTCTCTTGTCATGTCTTGCCATCACAAATCAGTAAAGAATATGAACAAGAGGAAATGGCAAGGAATTTTCTCTGAGATTTCTCTTTGTTTTAAAATTTATTTCTTTCTGGGTCATTTAAAACCCATACTGTAAAACTTGCTATACCCCTTCCTTTTTTACCATACACTTCAAATAGAGAGGGCTGACCGCTAGAGAGATCTTAGTATATGAATGAGATCCACTGTTAATTTGGGATTTTTATTACGTTTTTCAGTTCACAGTTGCACATGTTTGTTAGAATGAGATCAATAAACTATTTATGGCATTTTTACGTGGATATAATATCAAACAGAAACATTCAAAGTACTGACTGTTTACTTCTGATAACGAAAGAGTAGAACAGAGTATTTAACTTAACTTTTCCTGGTATTTTGATCTAGTTCCACTACTCAGTTCTACAAACCTGTTCTTATAAGAAAAGGTCTTTCTTGTATGACTATTTTCCATCTGCATTCTGCTTACATAATTTCTTTCCCTCCAACGTTATCACTTGAAATCTGTATGATCATAATCACCATGATGGCATTTTCAAACCATTATGGCCCTGGCAGACAATAATTTTAAATGTAGACAATATTTTAAATATACATAATTTCTTAGATTGGATATTACCAGACTTTCACAATAATCTGTTACATAAATATATACAGTCTGAATCCTAGCATTAAACAAGGGATTTTTTTTTCCTGAGACTCTTGTAGGTCATGCTTACACTGATGGCATACAGTATACTATATCAATTAAGAGGACTGGTGATAATCACATGAAGACTTAAATTTTTTTTAACTATTGCCTCAGTTAAGTTTCAACCTCTTTTTTTGTAACTGTAAGAGAGTCCCCTAAAAATCCTTAAAACAAAAAGAAAGCAGACTTCATAAAGCCAAAGTTTTTAGTACTTCTTATATCTTTACATCTTTAGTACTTTTGATTGTTTGCATTTTAGAAACTGGTTTAAAGACAGAAGTGTACTGTGCAGCATGATCATCACAACAATGATTACATAGTTTAACATAGTTTGAAAAAAATAATTTACATGTGGAACAGCCAGGTTTTGCACATTATTAAGTTTCCAGTTTAATTTAAAATGCAATGCATCTCCAAAGGCTATGCTATAAATAATGGATTAAATACCTGCAGATTTCCTTAGTCTGAAAATAAAGAGTGTGTGTGCTGAGAATTTGTTAAAAAAAAAAAGAGGGGGTATGACTTAGATGTAGTGACAGGAAACAGGGCCCTTAGAGAACAGTGGTGAGAAGTGAGAACTTACAGAGGAACAATAAAGGCCAAAAGAGGTTTGATGAGGATCAGGAATAGAAGACCCAGTGAGCTAGTCAACCAACTACATACAGCTTTTAAAATCCTTTCCACAATGCAACCTGCCAAAGAGGCATCCCAAGAAAAATACTGTATTTATAACCCAAGGGATATTAAAAATGTAATTCCTTTGTAGCTAGCCTTTAGAGAAGTGAACAGAGCAAATTCAATGGTTACATTGTTTCATTTGAATAAGCTAATCATTAAAATATTAGTAAAACTCTGTATTTTTAAACCATTAGATGTGTTTTCAAGGTTATTTAATTTAGCTTATTTCATCAGTTAATTATTTGATGACAAGCATAAAAACGCACCCTTTTACTACATATGTTGAGCTGCAAGATTTTCTTTAAATAATATTTAAAAATGTATTGCATAATGGATTAATATATTAAGTGTGCAGCTTTTTATTTCGACTGTAAATTTCTTTATCTTCAATACCGCATACTGGTACTTATAGCCAAAGCTTTGCTAGTACTAAGCTATTCAGTATTCTGTTCAGCCATCTAGCTTCATGTTCCTCTATTGCCATAACCAATTATTCTTCTTTGCAGAAAGAGATCTGAAGAATGTGAGAAACAACAAACTCATTGTCAGCAAAAAACAAAATGAAGACAAACAGACCTGACAAATCAATACAAATACAAAAGTAACTTCAAAATGTAGTTTTAAATTGAAAAGTTAAAGCCAACAAAACAGATTTCATGTTTCAAGATTCATACAGCATGAAGCTGATCTCATTTAACTGAAATCAGTGAAAATTCTGTATCACACTTTACGAGGAGCAGGATGAAGTGTTCTGAGCTCCTGACATTCAAGAACGCTTCTCCAGCTCATTGTCACCCACACATTTTGGTGTACAATACACGCAAATGACTCACACAAAAGATGCAGCATAAGGATTAAAATGTACCCTTTGCTTACATATGATGGCACCAGACAGAATGCTGTCAGAAATCCATAACCCACTAGTGCATCTAACTAAAAATTTATACTATAAAGGAATATATACAAATGAGTAAGCAGAACACTCAGCATAAGGATTAAGACTTCTTACCCCATATTTACATTGACGGGATGTTGCTCCATACTGGAAGCGACACTGTTCATCAGCATCATACACCTGACCTGGGGCCACAGCTGGATAAAGAAAGTCACGCTTGGGAGGCTCATTATCAAGGCAAGTACCACGGCCCGAACTGTTCAACATAAAGGACCAAAGGAATTAGGAATTCTACTGACTGTAAATCACAGTAACGATATCATGTATCTAGTTCTTACTTTTAATAGCTTTGGGTGTGAAACAAATATGATCGCAATAAACAAACAGTATGATGGTACACCCATGGTAAAAAAAAAAAAAAAAGAGGGAATTAAGAGATCAAAATAATTTTTCATCATAATTATTAACAAAAATGCTTATTTTAGATCACAAAATAGGTTTCATATATTAACTTTTTTAAAAGTACAGAATTACTGAGCCACACAAGACTGATTTTCATTTTTGTTTTAAGTTTCCTATTTGTTTTCATTGAAGAATAGGTACATTTGGTCATAGAATGAAAAATAACAAATTAAGCAAATAAAATAAATTTATAATTCTTAACAATCCTTCTGATCCTTCAAACAGCCAAGTACTTTAAAATATTACAAGATACAAGCAGCTCCACTGGTTTATAAAAAAGTAAAACACATTTAAATTTCAACATGACTAAATGTTCATAGCATTAGGACCTTAACATGAATGCCTCTTCCATGTGAGAGAACAAAACAGTTACAGTGATAAAAATTGTCCAGAATCTTAAAATTCACCTATAATTGGGTGAGTGACAAAATTTGTATGGATCCAAAGATCTTTTCTATTGCATTAATAATATTTAGTCTTCAGAATTTCTTGTTTTAACTAAGATCATCATCTTTCAAAACTTAAATATTCTTTTATTTTATATTCATCGTTTTTTTCAAAATATGCCCATACTCAACCACAATATTTTAGTGTAGTGGAACAAAATAACAAACAAAGCCAAAGGCAGACAGAGTTCTTTTGTTTAGAAAACTTTATACTTTGCTAAATATAATTATTCAGTTTTATTTAGTTAGAGAGCATAAAAGAGGACAGATGCTTTTTTACTTTCATTTCACATGTGAATAAGTGAGGATTTTTAAAGAATTCTGATGCCAACGCTTTAAATTTTTTTCCGACATTCCTACAAATTTTGCCAGCACTTATGTTTTTTTTCTAAATCTTTTCCATGCATCTTGCCAAAGGAACATAATTTCAGAAGTGAATGTTCTACACTGTTTTTTGGAGATCTCCAATTTTGTACATTTTTCATCTGCAGATAAAAAAGAGTAAAAAGCCCCCTTTAACCATACAGTTTATGTTCTCATTTTAACCTTATTTTATTCATTTCTTCAGAACACTACAACAAACCCTCTGGAAGAACACATAAACAAGCAATGACCACTTCAGAAGAAAGCAAATGGCAACAAAGGCAATAGTCAAGTAAACAAATAAAAGATAGGACATTCAGCTGCTAATCCCAATGAATTTAATCTGATTCACCTGCAACCTCCCTCCTCAAATCAGGACCACCCACACACACACCCCAAATGAGGGCATAATATGTTGAAATCTACCTTTAAAATATCAAACATGTGATTCTAGCATAAAAAAATGATGTACTTGTCCCTTTACTCTGGTTTTAATGATTGCAAGCATATACATTTTCTAATTGCAGAAGTTGAGAAACTATCCTACATTCTTTCAAATCTAAAACATTTCAGTGTTGTATTCTGTGTGTATGAGGAGTACTTGTTAATAATTACAATATGGAAATAAATCAAATACAATCTGATTTTCTGTATTGTCCAGACCAATCTGCAGATAGGAACATTGCTTAAACAAGCAATGGGAAGTTTAACATTTGACATCAGCTTGAGCTAGTATTATATATGATAGGAATATTTCCACAGACTTGAACAGTGCAGAGTTTGGTCTCTAAGGTATGATCCTGTAAACAGACAGGCAAGGGTATAGCATTTAAAAACCTCTCATTACCTTTGGTGATACAGTCCACAGGCATAAGGATACCTGCACAGACTAGATTACAGATTCAGATCTCAATCTTTAAATGCACTGAACCTGTAAACTAAACTCTATATCTACTCTACAAGACACATGACTGCAGAAATAAATATTTAACACAAATTTTATATAATGGAAATCGAATTATTGTAGAAAATACAAAAATATGCCTGTTCTGCTCTGATGACAGCATTCTCACCATACTGAAATATGGTTATGGTAGTAAAACAGCAAGAAAAAGACTAGTAAGTTGTAATACACTTACTAGCTACATTACATCACCATCTCTCAAGACTGAAAATTTATTTCTCTTTTTCCTTCTGCTTTAGTACTATTATTTCTCTCAAAGTACTTGAACAAAATTGACACTTTTTACAAATTTAGTTTGGGAACCTGATACTGTATTGTGCGAATTAAAGGACTTTGGAAAAGAAATACTATGCATTACAAAACAGTCATAAAACCAGGGTTTTCCCATTGGTGATGAAGGATCTAATCAAAGCTATGCAAATAATGAATGGAGACTAAGGATTATGTAACATTTGTAGATAATTTCTACTGGACTCGGGAATGGTATAATACTCTTGCATTTATGTCCTTTTTCTTCTGCCTTTCTCTTTGCCCCACGAAGACAAAACCCAGACACTTCAGGAAAAGATTATGCTAAATCTAGGGGAATGAACCAAAAGGATGCAAGAAGAGTAACAGGATTTTTGAGCGCTTTCTAAACAGAGATCTAATAGTTATTACCTGGCCAAAAGAAAAGTAAAAAAAAAAAAAAGCCCTTCCTGTAGATGTAAAAAAAGATAACGAGAAGAAAAAAAATTACTAAATATCTTCCATCTCTGCAATTTTAGAAAATTTCTGCTCACCATCAGTTTTGTGCTTTGTGATTTTATCTTACGTAGGAAGGACATATAAAGTCAAAAAATCCCTACACGATGTCCCAGCCAGACCACTTACATCTTTGAAGAGTGGATATATCTCCACTGTCTGTTATAGAAATAAGATGATCTCAATCTCACCATATGTTCTATTCACTCCACAAGATACTACTAATACTCAAGGACTTTCTAATTTTCCTAATTCTAGGTTAATTTCATGGGTTTATATGAGACATATTGGGACTAATTTCAGCTATAAAATAGTGAAGCTTGATGTCATTTCATCACAGTGAACACAGGTATTCCAGTACAGTGTGTCAAGAGATATTTGTAAAATAATCTACAATGCAGTTTAAAATTTGTTTTGTATTTCAGGATATCTAATTAACCTTGTTTCTGTTTGGAAGGATAGCAACGATACTAGAACTTTCGCTAAAGGCTCACGATCTCCAACTTTCTATCACCGCTAATTGTTTGATCAATGTGACAGCAACCAGAGATTCAGTGTTAGATTCTTTACAGACCAAACAATGCAATACTGACGATCACTGTCTCTGTGCAGACATCACTTCTAGAGAAAATCACTTAAAGAGAAAATGCAAAAAAATGTTGCTGTAGACCTTTCAGAATTTATACTCATATTACACTATTTATTCCCACATATCTCAGGAACATACACAGTACAAAGTAACTCCTTCAATGGTTATGGAAAATATACAGAACACTGACAGAAAATGGGTTTTCAATGTTACAGCATTAGCTCATTCATAATAATGATGTGGAATTAATATAATGCAAGCTACAATTAACAGGCATACATGAAATGCATTTTAAGTATTTTTAATTATGTTATAGCTAAACAATCATATAGATAAATGTATGGATAGTATACATAATATTTTAATTATGTTGCAAAATTTCCCATAAAAATATGGAAAATACCAATAGTAAAATAAATTAAGTATAAACATGGTGTATTTTTATATATATATATATACATACCTATAAAAACATTAATTATTTACATGCCTACACATAACATTTAGCTCCTTTCAAAATACTTCATATTTATTACATACTTTTCCTGAGTAAAAACTGATTTTTAAAGAGTACCAGAATATATTTCTATACAGGCTACAAAAGTTGCTTAACTTGACATTAATGAATAAACTCTACAAACAGCTCAATAGTCTACAGATAACAACATAAATATTTGCAGGATCGGGGCATAAGTAATGGTTGTGTGATTCAGAGACGTATGTCTAAAACTAAAATGAGCCTGAATAGGATTACTAAATACAAACATTCTTGAACTTTAGGGAAATTCAGATATTGATTTGGATTTACCACACTCATGATACGTTCTGTTTCTTTCCAATCTTTTATGCAAGGATAGGTCTATGTCTGATGAGCTATTTCATAGCAAAGACACTAATTTGCACAATGTTCTCGTAATGTTCAATTTTTCTTTTGTTTGATAGTAGATAATTTGTTATTTCTTTAATGTATACTTTCCTCCAGAATATGTTCCGAAGTGTTCTCTTCTTATGAATAATTATCCAGCACCCATATTAGGAAAAATCTATGAAATGGCCATCTGTGAAAATCATCCTCCTACCAAAATCTAATGGCATCTTGGCCTTGAGAGCCTGGGAGATACTAAGCTATAAAATATTTGGCCACTCTGTTCTGTATTTATTTCATCAAACATTCTACAAAATAGTTAATGGGAAACTGCTGATTCTGCCCTTTACAACTTATTTCAATTTAAAAAAACAAAGAGGTAGACAAAGACAATTACTTACAAAGTCAACACTCAAACATATTGCAAGCCAATGATTACAGAAACTGGTTCTTTTTTATTATTATTTTTTATTTTTAATTTGGTAGCCTTTTAGGCAAAATACTGACTTTTGAAGTTTGATAAATATAAACTAACTGGGGACATATCCTTTCTAACCCATTACCTGTCAGCAAAAGAAAATAAAATATTTTAATATATTTTAAAGTAAAAGAAAAAAGAGGCAAATTATAATCCAAAGTAAAGGATTTAGATGATGATAAAGGATTTCGATTAAGTGATAATTAATATACATTTTCCCCATTGATATGTACAGAAAGAGATGGAATTTTCCTGTTATTGACGTGATCTTATTTTACAAAACTAGTCTCCTGGAGTAACAGGGAATTGGCCAATCTGCCATAGGCAACAAATGAGGCATATATAGAAGTATGCTATATTTATCTTGCATATCCACATGTACGTCCAGGATTCTTGGCCAGATGATGCCTGGGCCTGAACACTGGAAGCATTTTTGATATCATCTCTATGACCTTCCTTGGACTAAAGCAGTTTTGAGATCTAAATCCTGCTGTATGGAAATCCTAGAGACTCTCCAAGAATTTCCTGTGACAGATCTTACTTATTCAAATAGTTAAAAGGCTCTTGGTTCTTCTTCATTCCTCTTCAACAGACAGTCCTGCCTTTGAAAGACAGAGCTGGCCATCTGGCTTCTTGCAATACCTTCTCCTACCTGACACTGACAAGATTAAGCAACTATGACTCCAGAAATTATCCAGATTATGTTATCATAAAACATAAAAGTAACTGAATAATGAATCGTAAGTAGAAACTTCTCTTTTTCAAGTCTAGGGATCTTACTGGCTACTCACTAGATAAATATATACTGGATAAAAAGAAACTTGTATGATATATATACATGCTGCATAGAATGAAGGTTATACCAATGAGTTTTCAATCACAGACAATATTTTTACGGTTGGTTCATTTCTCGTATGGACAAACATTAACCGTTTCTGCTCTTCTCACCGGAATCTTTGTCCTCTGACACTGCTCTCCCACCCTCCAAATCTCACTGAGTTCTTCTGCATTTAATTACATAAAAAGGTTAACAAAATTTAAGGCCATTGTAAAGCACTTATAAACAATTCACTTGATAAATTAAATTCAGTCAATCTTTCACTCTAACATAAAGCTTGACAGAAAACAGCTATTTTGTGCTAGAAAGAATGTTTTCCCCACAAAAAAAAAAAAAAGATTCTCCTTGGCCATTTCAAAGCCTGTGTTAGCAGGTCGTCATTCCTGGGAGTTTTGATAAGACCTATTAACAATAGCTAATTGCTTTGCTTTGTCTTTATCCCCATCCTTAAAGTCATATGGTGCCGTCAGGAATTGCTATCACATGAAACTCACTATTTTTCTCTGCTTCTCACTCACTGATAATTACCTGAAAATGAAAAGCCTCTGCTATTAAGGCTGTTCTGCATCTAGGAAAAGTGTGAATGGGTAAAAAAGAAGTGATCTAGGTTTCTGACAGCTGTCCTACAGGTACCTGGTGTAATTATCTTAACAGCTTCCGGCTGTCTTTGAGACGAGATATGACAATTAGGGAGGAGATTGGAAACTGGAGAAAAAAGTACACTCTTAAAGACTTTTGCTTTGTGAAATAGTGCAACAACTATTTTCAGAAAAAAAATATCATTTCATTTCTATGCTATTAGAACCACAAACAATAAGAAGCATAGACTTATAATGAACAGATCATGTCTGAGAAATCTGACTTTTTTAAAGATAGATTGCAAAATTAGTAGATGAAGAAGAAGCTGTGTTTGGCTCTTAGTACATTACTTAGCACACTATCTGACACAATTGAGAAATCTATTCATAAACTGAAATGCATAAAAGAATGTTTATCCAAGGTGGCTTTGAAAAAAATAACACCGACATTGTTGTTTAAAAAAATAAAGATAAAATATTATAGAAGATAATTTATTATTGGAGCTGCTATGTCTGTTTTTATTCTAGCTTAAATATCATCCAGTATCTTCAGTAATGATTTTTATGAAATACACAGATGGTATTAATTCAAGTAGCATTGAAAACAATGGGAATGACAGAGAAGTATCCCAAAAAACCTTTAGAGATGAGAACTACAGGCACAGATTCACCAGAATGCTATTCTGCCTTTATATTAATATAACTACAATTTCAGTGGCATCTCACAGGCTTAAAAATGAAACTGAACAGTGCATCAAACCTGAGGAATGGAAAAGAATAATGTCAATACTAAGAGTAAATAATAACTTAAATAAAAACATTTAAACAAAGTAGATGATGCACAAGCTAAACATTTTTTAACATACAAAGCAAAAAATTGAAAGATCACTGTATACACAGAGGTATAAAGAAAAGAAACAAGAAAGTTTGTTCAGACTGAAATTTAAAACTGTGAGAGAATATTGTGAAAAAATGTTTGGCTCTATTATATTTGCAGCATAACACAAGCCATAGAATTTTACCATATTTTCCTTCTCCTTAATCTCCTAAGACTGTGGAACAGTCTTCATCAATAGACAACTTGTTTTCAGGACAATTATGAATTCAAAATAGAGTTCAGAAGAGAGCAACAAATAGAAGATGAGACTGAGAACAGCAATACTATAACACTAAGAAACAAACCCCCAGTGCTACAAGAAAATACCTGAAATGTAAGCTGATAGTCAGGACTACTGAACTGTGAAATAAACTCACAGAAAAGATGTGACAATCGTATTCTTATTAATAGTTAAAACTAGGGTGTATAACATACTAGAAAGAGTACTAAAGGGAACAGCATTGAATTAACAGGTATGATTGGCAACGATAAAAACAAGATGATCTTGTCAATTTTTTTATGCTGCTAGTGTTAAATGAATATATATATATATATATCCTCAGAAAATCAATTTATAGTGTGAGAAACCTGTATCACACATACATGTAGGATGATTTATTCAGTATGGTTTAATTTAGATGCTCATTTCAAACACTCCAGCACATAAAATTGGGTGGGTGCATAGTTCAGTGGGGTGATACAAAATGCCTTACCCTGATACAGTAACTGAAGACAAGTATTTTCCTCTGAACTGTACCTAACACCAACACAACTGGTCTGATTCTGCCCATTGGCCCTACAGGAAGCCAATGGGCACAATTCCGTGCTCCTGTACTTTTGTGAGGGAAGCTATGTTTGAACCAACCAAAGGAAAACATTATTGGTCTGGATGGGTCCCTTCAGGTAAGACACAGAATACAGCACCTTATTCTAAGGTTAGATCCCTGAAAGAGGAGGAGAAGTCCATTTTGTTGTTAGTAATCTAACAGACCACCTGACTGGTTTAAGTCCACCTCTTAAAACACAGTGACTGAATTACTGAACAATCTTTATTTCTTAAAGGAATAATTGCACTGATGATACTGAACCTATCAACCAACTTCCATCTGCTCCTATAAAGACACCGTCTCATGCACACTGTAAAAAACACTATTTTTAACTTGTTCTCAGAGAATTCACAGTTCTGTGCCTGTCTTCCAGAGGTTAATTACATTCAAAGGCTTCATTATGTATCGTGTATATCAACGAGCACATTTTTGATATTAACATATTTTGACTGTTTCAATTCTTTCATACAGAAGTAAAATTTAAGATAGAAATCTATTTCTGGATAAAAATCACCACAGAAGTATAGGTTAGCACAATTTAAAGGCATTAATATAAAGATCTATGCCATCCTCTCCTCTGATCTTTATATTTTCAAAAATCAGGAGAATGAAATGTACAAGGAAAAGGGCTAGAACCTTGTTCCATTCGTTGCATTTCCTCACATTATGCATGTTTTAAAAAAAAAATACTTCCCATCATTCATTGACAAATTTCATCCTTCTCCACTTCTCACCTTAAGTAATGAAATATGATCAGCACTTTAAAATGTTTGAATAGATTAAAAATTAACACTGTGAAGTGGGGAATTGAATAGAAGAAGCTTTTGCCAATACACAGGAAAAGAACTCTACAATATGAAAGAGTTCAGTGACTTGTTATACTTCTGTCTTTACAGTCTAAAAATGTAAAACATTAGAATACATCATTGTATCTCTACTATTTATTCTGAAAGGTGTGAATTTTTGGAACAACTCGTGATTTTTCTTGAGAGATTACTTACTCTAAAAAACTGGTGATGTAATCCCGACTGCAGGCTGACCAAGAGAAAGGGTTGGTGTTTGCTGTAATATGAGCTGCCATTAGTTTTGCTGCTTCATGACCTTTGGTCCCACAGGAATTTCCAATTCCATCATGGTTCATACCAAAACTGCCCAAAAGAGGACAAAAACAGCCCATTATTTTTATACAGAATTAGACATCTCATAAAACAATGTGATTTTTACAGAAATCATATTTGGACCTAAAGGAATACAGGAGAACTCCAAATGGGGAATTAGGATCAGCTAGTTAGTTTCTGTTTAGTTTATTCAGATCTCAGAATACTGCACAGTTATTTAGCATTTTTTTCAACAGAGTTTTGAAAACATTTTACTTCTTTTCTAAAGTTTTTAAAGGAAATTTAACATTACTTTTGCAAGATAAATAAAAAGCACTGAATCTTTATTTGGGTATTGTAGCTGGTAAAGAATAAATATTGTGGCACTTCTATTAGTAAACATAGACAAATAGGGTATGTGTTGTTGCTGTAACATAAAAGCACACAGTAGCCAATGATATTTCAAGCAGAACATGGGTTTTGCAATTCCCAGGGCCATACTGTATTCATGCTCCCTCTATGTATCCAATTCACAGATGACTTGCAGGTTTTCTATTAGAGCTCTCCTTTGTCATGGAACTTCAGAGTGAAGGACATTTAAAATCGGCAGAAAATACAGTAAGAAACCTCTGGGTGGCATTTGGCCAAAACAGATTCCCAGCCAACAAATTCATTAACTTTCAACAAAGACGACATGACTCTGGAAGAAAATATATGGTAAAAGAATCTTTATGCTCTAGAAACCCCATGCTACTGAAAAAAACCCTTTAAGCTATAGACAGCCAACATAAATTAAAACTAGAGGTTAACTCACAGAAAATCTATTTGAAAAGACTTTCCTTCTATACATAAAACTATCTTGAAATGAAATTATTACTGTTATTTCTAAACAATCAACAACATATACCTGATTGGGCTGACATACATGAAGCACTGGAAGAGAATACAGAAAACCATGACCTTTCTTAATAGTATATACTTTTTTTTAACTCCGTTTTCTTAGTCTACCTTTGATTCATTTCCTCTCTGTCACTTGGGGGAAAATATCTTATTTCTTTAAATATTAACCTTTGGCCATGTTAGTTCTTGCTTCCCAAACATGACACAAGGCTTATGAAATCAAAGAGGCAGGTAGTGAGATACTTCTGTCACTTCTTTTTATGTGTCATATAATGAGGTCAGTCTTCGGAGTCTTCTGTGTTATAAGCACTAAGACTGACCTGCTGATTTCTTACTTAATATTCAGGTATACATATGTGCTGAGGCATTCCATTTTTATTTTCTAGAAACTTTTTCTTTTTATTCTGATTGCCGGAAGATGCATCACTTCTGTGCCTATGGGATGTCTCCCCATGGAATACAGTCTGCAACAACACCTGCTTTTATTTTGTTTAGTGTGTGATGTCTCATAAACGCAGAAAGCCTTATGCTGTTTTATTTTATGCATGGGAAAGGTCTGACTGACACTTTAGGTAATTACATACCCAAATGAAGAATAACCCCAGCATATAAAAAATAATAGAGGTATAAAAACAACTGTTGTCTGAGCAGTATGTGTGCTATAATGAATTTTTCAGACCAGTGTTAATTGTTATGATTGTTTTTTAATATTGATATATATTTTGGTAAAGAAGGAGTTAGAAGTCCAATGCAACACACTGAATCAGTCTGTGATGAAAAAGTACTTTATTGGCCTAGTTCTCTACTGCCATCATTTCCTAGAATTAGGGGTACCTGAAATGGAAACATTTCCCTTTGAATCACCTATGTACAATTTCTTAAAATAGAAAATGTTAGGTTTTAACAGCCCCTATGAGTAAGTTCCTTACAGAAATTGCATTTTGGTATGTGGGAAAGAGACGAATTGGATCATGCTGACTATCTGTAATACCCAACTTATTCCTAGTTAGTGTATTTCTTTTGTCAAAGAAATCACAGAGACTTCAACTGTCTGGGAAATGTAAGAGTCCAAACATAATTGGTATCTTTTAGGCTTATCAAAAAGAAGAACAAACTTCATAGTTCTGTACATTTCCTTCTACCAGCTCTCCCTGTGAAAAAGATGTTGCTGATGGTGGCAGTTGATATCTGATAAAAGGCAAATCTGTGAATGGAAGCTGCTATTCCTGATGCACACAGGAACACAATGCTTTTTTATGAGCTGATGGTATTGTCTTTTTTATTATTATTACAAATACTAATTCACCTAAATCTTCTATTCTCTTCCACAAAGGCTCTTCCACTCGCCTCCGCTTCTGAATTTAGTAGGAAACTGACCATTAGGTAAAGATAGTTTTTCTGATGCTTAGAAAGGAGTTTTGTAATTACTTTAATCTTTTTCCAAAGATGGTAGTGGCAGCATGCCCTTGCAGCCTACTAATTTGCACTCCTGTGGCCAGGACTGCAGTTGAAAACACATTTCTATCCAAAGTACTAGTTTTATTTCCATCAGAACATGTTGGTTGTATTTGGTCATCATTACACTAACGCTACATCTTTCACAAAAGCATGTTTGGAATTAGATTGGGGTGGGAAGGCAGGGAAGAAAGGAAGGAACAAAATACTCCTTATGGAGGCACTGTTATAATTTACTTGCCTTTTTCAAAATGACTAAACACATGCAGACTCTATTTTTTCACTGGCTTTAAGAGCTTGTCTAAAACTGCCAATATAATTCTGGTTTTAAAGGAACAGACAGATAAACAGGGAGACAGTGAAAAGTCTTCTTAACTGACACAGGAGTTTTCTATGAAGTTACCTTTCTGCCTACCGTCTCAAGGAAAGATGTTTAGCTCAGCAGCTCTGAATCACTCTTTTTTTCAATCATTATGTCCACTCTTTCCCAAGAGACAGCCCACACTACATATGAGAACTGTGCAAAGCTGCACCACTATGAGTTTTAAAATCATAATTGAAATTCTCCTGCAATTTTTGCTATAGTTTGTATACTTCTTAGAAAATTCTCAGAAGGCAGCACAGCTGTCAAGTGCTCTGTGTCTGTTTCATTTACTAACATCTGCAATAGAACAGACTCTTTTTCTTGGCAATCTGTTTTTTTTTATATCTGAAAAAATTATCTGAGAGAATTATTTGTAATACACATCGAACTTAAGATCTGACCTCAAAAATCACAGGGGAGATAAGCAGTCTCAGCTGCATTGAATAAAACAGCAATAGATAACCAGAAACCCCAGAGTAAAAGCAGAAGGAAGGATGGGAATGTAAACTTCTTGTCTACTCTTCCTTTATCTTGTGAAGGAACAATACTGCAGGTCCCTACAATTTCATTTTTATTTAAGATGAGGTTGCTGATTTGTTGGGTGGTTCTAAATTATGATGGTTAGAGCTGCCAAAACACTTACTGCTGATGTATGTGAAATGACAGCAGTTATTTTTGTGACACAGCCAGGATGCTTCTGTCTTGATTTATTAACCAAACACTTCAGATTTAGAGAAGAGAGATCCAAACCAATCTGAATACTCCTCAGTAATGCTTACAGATATTTATTTCATATACCATATACTTTTACAGCACTAAAATTATCTGAAATGTGCTACTCAGGTGAAATGTTTTTTCTCACTTGTTAGCAAGCTATTGCCTCTGCTTTCCAATTGTAATACTAAGGATCTACGTGTCAAGCCATTTCTTAGCTTGGAACATTCAGAACTGCAGAGATCTCTAATGTTTATTTTCTCTAAATACAACAGGGTATGTTAATTTTTAGTCACTTACAGATTCCTGAGTTACAGTACATATGGGAGAATTTGGCCTAATTCTTTTAAATCAGTGGCTCTCACTTTGCTCTGCCACTTTTTAAATAGGGTAGGGAAGAAACTACCACAAACTGAGACTCTTGAGTCAGGTGAGGAACAAAGTTACAGGAATACAAGCAAAAGAAATACCATAAAATCAAGCTCTTGATCTTCCTGTCCACTATCAGAAGCTGATCTACAGCTGTATAATTATATGTAACTCTTTAGAAAAAAATAAACCTTTCTTTAGTAAAAATAAACCTTTCTTTTCAAGAGAGAAAAGAAAGAAAATTTAACCATATGGGGTTTTATTATACTAACTTATTTGCACTAGGAAATACAAAACAAACATATATAATAAGTCATGGGTCATTTTCAAACTAAGCATCTTGACCCAGGTATATTGCTAGACCTTCCTTGATTGTCACAGCACATTACTTAGACATATTGCTCCCACAGCTTTTATGAAGCAAGAGGCAGGGAAGGGCTGAAAAAGTGCACCAGTGAAGTATCCTTTCAAAATTTCTAACAATGAATTGCTACTACAGTGAGAAGATTGAAGGCATACTTGAATAAGTCTTCTTGTATTAGATACAAGATATAAAGAACAAATTATAATTTCCTTGTAAGAAACATCAGCTTATCTGCTTCGATAAGACATAACAACTTTTTCATAAACTTCACATTCATTTTTAGTATGGTGTACTTATTCCAGTAATTATTAAACAGATGTCATTTAAATATTCAGAAATCTTATATCTTATCTACTTAAAAGATAAGTAGTGCATTCATATAGCTTTGAATGCCTATTTACAGCCTACATTAAAAAATGAGAAAATTAACAGTCAGCTTCACTATATCTGTAAATACTACTATAGCTTTAAATTACTTTTCCTTAGCGACATTAGAAAATGTGCAAAGAGGAAAAAGAAGGAAAATCTAGGGTGTTTCACCATTATCTTGTTCAATGAAAAGAGCATGACTTTGGACAAAATCTGCTCTTAAAGAATAAAATATTTTTTCCTACAATATCAAAGCTATGAACTACATGTAACTCGCACAGCAATTCCTGTGTGGATATATATTTTAATTTTGTTAATTATTTTCATACCTATTAGCAGTGAAATATTGCAAATTGATACAGAGAAAATCTTATTTTGTTATCATACTAATAGAAGGCTAATAGTTCTTCTATTTTTATTTTTACCATGTCCCTCATACCAAGTCATAACAGAAAGTTCTCCTCTTTCTTTGTACATAGAAGACTTAGATAAATTTCCAGGTAATGTTATGGAAGTATTGGTTATAGCTTCATAACTGCATGCAGATTAAACGCAGCCTTAAATGATGTAAGAAAACAGAATAAACAAGTATGGTCATAAAAATAGGTTTATTTCAATTTGGGATCACAAATATTGATAGCATTTGTTGACACTACCTGATACTGCATTGTTCCCCTCAAGTGAGGGCTCAAGATTAATTAGTTACTTTGTTTTGTATTTCCATGCCCTAATATGGGTTTTAACCTTACCTGCTAATTTCCTGCATTTGGAGATCATTATAAGGTTTGGAGCATCCCTAATCCTTTATTCTGAAGTAATGCAGAATTTCCAACTTTGACTTTAGTTAAATACATTACTTCCCTGCAAATTTGGGAAACAAATTGATTGAATAATGGTAGCTTTATAACAAGCATACCTGCCATGAAATTACCATAATTCTACTGTACTTTTAGCATAACAATTTTCCCATTTATTTCCTAAACGCAATTTTTCTCTTTGAGCTATGGCTAATGATCAAACACTCAATCAAATACAATTTTGATATATGAGCATAATTTAATATTAAATAACATATGAAACTCTTAAATACACTGCAAGTTCTAGTTTACTGAGAATATGCACTCTATGCAGAACCTGAACTTTCTTATGGGGAAATGGCAGACTTCTACAGAAATACTAGAAAAATTAGAACACAAATTTTCCTTCCTGGTTTACACTGCCATAGCTATCCAGCTTTTATGCCACAAGACTAACATCAAATATTGTTTGTATGCTCCACAAAGCTGCAGTATGAATGCAATAGGTCTCTACACTATAGGTCAAAGTGGAAAGTATTGCCTCTAATCAGGAAGCAAACTTCTGAGCTCAGATTTTCTTTGGAAATTCATGATGCCCTGAAGGTTACTATAACCTTCCTCTTCACCCCCAATTTATTCTTCTTCTACCTTTACAGAGGTCTGTGAAATGTTATTACATTCCTATTCCTTGATTAAATACTTCAATGTAAGACAAATTATATTAGCACTGTTAATTCTACACTTCAGATAGTATTTTCACCATATCTAGACACAGACCTTTTCCATATTTTAAATGTAAAGAAAAAAAAATAACAAAACAGAAACCAGAATTGTTTTTCTAGACTCACGTTTACATTTTATATTATATGCATAATAAATCATTAAAATGAACATCCCAGTAAACACTTTTTAACAGAAATTGTATGTTTTTGTACCTGTAATGTGACAATGGCAGACAGAAAATAATGTTTCTTTAACTAAAAAGAGGAGAGAATATATGGTTTTAAGTGGCTTTCTCTACTAGAAAAACAAAATCCAGCTAAAGTTACTTAAACTGTCCCTAAAATTCAAGCGAGATAGCTCTCAGATGACCCTAGGCATCTAGGAGTACCTTAGGCATCCAGGAGGGACGAATTTTAACATGGTACAACTAATCCTATTGTCTGAGCTGGCCAAAGGACTCAAAAGTCTAGAATGGAAATTCTGCCTTGTGCAATAGCAGAAAGCATCAGAAGCTTCTAAGTTGGCAGTTCTCGCTGGTGTTGAGGTGTTCATACACTGTAGATTTGAGATGGTCCATCAGTCCTGCTATAGTTGAAGATAGAAGGCATCACCATCAAAGATAAATCAATGATGTCATCAAATGGAGATTTGTTCATGGGGGAGCTGATGGGAGGTGGTGTTACTGCAATTCATCCTAGCTGTGTTTAGTATTTTGAAGTTTGGTATGTGTGTCCCTCAGATTGGAGTATTTTCCTAATGGTTGTACTACGCACACACATATTCCTTCCAGGAAATATCTCAGTCTAAAACTGATGTCCTATAACGCAGATGAGGTCTGACTGATCAAATACAAAGCTCACCAATTACTGAAGAATGAGGAAAAAACAAACAGTTTCCCTGAAAATGTCTCTAGGAAGACATTTTCCTAAATTAGAAATCTCTACTCCAGCACTGAAGACCAACTTTCTAATATGGGCAGCAGGAGTATTTATGCTATTTTTCTACTTTATGTACAGACTAAAAAAGACTTCCAAAAATGCTACAATTGCAGGCATATTTTAGCTGTATGAACTAATTCAGAACTGAAACCTGCAAGAAAACATTATTTTTCTTCTTCATCTTGAAGCCAATTTAATTCATTAGATTATAAACTATTTAATCATTTTTTACACATTTTCATCAAGATATGACTACCAAACTCCTCTGAATTTCAATTCATTACATCTTTTATAAGTCAAGATAATTCTGACTTTTCAGAAATTACTTCAGACACCAGCCCTTCCTCCCTGCTCCCTCCATACAACCTTCAATAGATGTCTGCTGTTGGTAAATTGTCTCCCTACTCTGAGTTTTATGGGTAGCTCTGTTCTAAGCCCAGTCCACTATCCTCCTATTTTGACATCTCAGCTTTTTTCCTCTTTGATCTTACTTGTTCTTTTTCTCTTTGTTATTTAGTTTCCAGATCTCAGCTAACTCCATATGACTGCAACAATGAATGGCAAAATGCCTATCTTTTAGGAACATACCCCTTTCAATGGAACCTGGAATTCCTTATCAGTTCAACTCAGCATCCTGTACAGTGCACATGGGGCAAATTCAGCAGTTCAGAAGGCAACCAAATGAAAAAGCACAGAATGGAAAGCCACCAAACTTGGCTGGTAGGAAAACAGAAAATTGGACTGGATCTTGTATCTTACACTCATCTGATCATAAAAGCATATTCAAGCCTGCAAAGTGCTTTTCTTCACAAACAAAAGAAAGTCAAACTGTTTGACAATGCAGGGGATACACACTCCATTCTCACTCCTGCCATGAAGGGAAATCTGCCCTGGTTGTGATTTTTGCTTACCAGAAATCTTAAATATTTCTTCAGTGAAATGCTGATTATGAAATACATAATCTAACAACAGCAAAGTGAGAATCCTGGAGGTCAAGCATTATAAATCAAATTTCTAGAGGCACTATTATGAAGGCTGAATGGCCCACTCTGAATTCTATCTGATTAACGGAAGTATTAAGTGCAATACAAGGCTGTTCACAGAAAAAGAACATAGGGAAAAAGAACCATAAAACCGTTAGTCTAACACACCATTCTTTATGCTCCCAAGAAACAGAGTTAATCACAGTGTTATGGGTGTCTTCAAAAAAAAAGCTGGTTTTGAGTCTTAACTGCACACAGCTTATCTGCACAAAAACTAGGATATACACATATAAAAGCCACAAATTGTAAGGAAGCCAAAAAGATACTTTAAAAATTACTTATAAATATTTAACAGAAAGTATGACAAGCCATAATAATCACACTCACACTCTCAGTATCTAAGTCTTCAAGACTAAGTGCCTTTCTGGATAATATTCTTAGGCCAAATGCAAGTTACTGGGATCAATACAAGGGCAAATGAGTTAAATTTAATACACAATGATATACAGAAAGTCAGACCAGATGAGCTAATGGTTTCACAGAATCACTGAATGGTTTGGGTTGGAAGGGACCTTAAAGATCACCTAGTTCTAACCCCCTAGCCATGGGCAGGAACATCTTTCACTAGACCAGGTTGCCCAAAGCCCCGTCCAACCTGGCCTTGAACACTTCCAGGGATGGGGCATCCACAGCTTCTCTGGGCAACCTGTTCTAGTGCCTCACCACTCTCATCATGAAAAACGTCTTCCTTATATTTAATCTAAATCTACCCTCTTCCAGTTTAAAACCATTGCTCCTTGTCCTGTCACTACAGGTCCTGGTAAAAAGTCTTTCTCCATCTTTCCTGTAAGCCCCCTTTAAGTATTGAAAGGGCGCAATAAGGTCTCCCCAGAGCCTTCTCTCCTCCATGCTAAATAACATCAGCTCTCTCAGCCTTTGTTCAAAGAAGAGGTGGTTCCAGCCCTCTGATCTTTTTTGTGGCCCTCCTCTGGACTCACTCTAACAGGTCCCTATCATCCTTCTACTGGTGATCCAAAAGCTGGATGCAGTACTCCAGGTGGGGTCACACAAGAGCAGAGCAGGAGAATCACCTCCCTCAACCTTCTGGCCATGCATCTTTTGATACAGCCCAGGATACAATTGGATTTCTGGGCTGCAAACGCACATTACCAGCTCATGCCCAAATTTTCATCCACTAGTTTCCCCAAGCCCTTATCTGGAAAGCCTTTCTCATAATTCTAAAATTTGTTAGTCGACTAGAAACTAGTAAATTGAGCCATACTCCCAACAGATAAATATTACAAAGCCCCTTTTGGAAAAACGATGGAGAAACATTTCTCCTTTTGGAGAAACGATGAAATCTAGCAAAATATCTGTATTATCTTTACTGTTCTCTTTTAATCACAAGAGAATTTTATTCCCCAATTCAACATTTTTAACTCAGTATTCCATGTATACTATATTCTAATTTAATAAAATGTTTTTTATTGTTGTTGTTTTATATTATATATTCAACGTAGACATGTCATTTAAATGCTTCTATTTTTCATTTGACAATGAAGACTATATCCTATTTCCCGTGTATATCTGAAGAGAAAAGCAATCATTTTGGTGCAGCAAAAGAAAAAAAGTTTACAATGCTCCTTGAAATTACTATCTTACACACATAGGTGAGCACCTTCTAGTACATACTTTAATAATACCCACTCAAGGAAGCAGGAAGAAAAAAGGAAATAATAACTTCCTTGATTTAGTCACAGAAGCATTCAGTCACATTATGGGTGAATGGGAGGTGATGTGTGGATAGCACAAAACATTGTGCAAAACCTTGAAGATCTTTTGCCCACATATTTTTCCCAGCTTTAATGGAAGGTATCTACATGGTATGTCAGTTTTTAACTCCGTGATTCCAGTACAATTTTCTTTATTCACTGTGCATCAGACAAAATCTAGTGAATATGATTTCTATATTTTTTTCAAAACAGCATTTGACATGTCATGCAAGCTACAGCATGAGGTGAAAGCCTCAAAGAGCTGAATTTCAGAATTTCAAAAGACCTTATGTATAAGAAGCCAAGAGATATCGATTGCAATAAACACAGATAGTTATCAAAAAGGCTGTGATCAGAGGATATATACTATGGATATATTGTTTTTCCTCAGATTCTAATCAGTCTCATTTTTTTAAACCAAATGTTGTCATCATGCCAGCTTTGAATAATAACATAACTGCATATAGTTAAATTATTTTCATGGATAACTGGAATAACCTTCATAAAGTATGTAATGACATGACATACAGATTAGAATGAAGGTGGGGATTTTTTTTCTTCCTGAACGCGTGACTTAAATTCACAGCAAGGTCACATATTACTACTAATAAGAATTTCAGACTTATAAGTGATTTGAAGGAGCTCTTTCTGCAACATTGGAAATATATTTTTCTTTACCCTATCTGTTTCAACTTGTGCAAGTAAAGGAAAAGAAGATGACAAGAATTACATGCATTTTAAATTATTTTTATTCAGATCTTATACAATTGCTTTTCAATTTTTGAATTCATGTGCCTCAGTGCAACTAAGGTGTTTTTTTCATACATAACATAAATGAGATCATACTTGCCAAGTGATTATCTCACATGATAGGTGGGCTGGAAATAAGTGTTTACTTCCAACTCCTGCTTTTCATCAGCAGATTGATAGCTTCCATTTCAGTCTAGATTGGAACTTTTAGCAGTTGCATCAGCTAATGATTGGAAAAACACGTCATCTGTAACTCACTGTTGGTCAACCCGCATAAACAAAAAGGAAACCTCTTGATAAAGAAAGTACTTAGTGTTTTTAGAGTCATTGCAACATACTAATGACTCTGCCTTTTGAAGGAGGACCTGAAATATTCCCAGACCAATCTCTGTTCAGATTTTAGCACTCTCATAACATCATGCTCTTTAAAATGATATGCTGGTGCTTAAATATACAAGTGATGTTATGACTATTTCATATACTTCATGCTTGAGTGAAAGATGACTGTAAGTGTATGAATACTAACACCAGAAGCAATGTTTTAATCAAAATAGTTTGAATTATATTTAAGATAAAATAATGAAAAGCGGAAAAAAAAAACTTTTAACTGCTTTAGTTTTGTAAAGAAATGTGGGGGAAGTGGGGAAAGAAAAATTTTCAAAGCCTAATATTTAAAAATATGAAACAGAGTAGGAGGGTGTGAGCCAAATCTCAAAAGCGCAGATTAAACTAGAATCCGAAATCAAAGGGTAAACAATGAGTCTTCAGTTCTAAAGTTAAAGCCCTTGGTAATATACACTGAATAAAATGTATTGCCACTCATGAATACTATATACAATAAACATGGAGCACCAGAATAGAGATGGTACAGCCATGCAGAAAAAAATATCTATTATTAAACTAATATTAAAAAGGTGATACATTAAAACATATTCTTTTTTTAAACTCACTCACTTGTGACCAATCTCATGTGCAATGGTAAAAGCTGAACCTAGGCCAATGTCTTCATTAATGCTGCAGCTCCTTTCAGGCTCACACATTCCAGCCACAGAGGCCAAGCCTGAATAAACAGAAGGAGACACAAAGGGTCATGCCAAGGTGTTTCAGTCTTAAAAGCCCTAGTTATAAATGCCTGGATTCTTTTTAATAACCTCTATGCACAGAAGGAGCAGTTGGCAAAAGGTTAACTTTCTAGTCATTTGCAAAATCACTGGGGGGAATTTCACTTTGCCGGCTAGACATTAATATTTTTTGAACTGCAGTCAGTGCTGGAAAATGTCTAGACTAGGGGTTAGATTTATAAATTTTACTTCTGGTAACTTGGGACCACCTAGTAACTTGAGCCAGGAGAGGGAATTCAAGAAAGCATTTCTATTTTAACATTCTTGAGCCTGAAGAAAGCAAAATGTATCCACATTATTTTTCTAAAGAAATCTGTTTAAGTTTAGTGGGTTCATAAAAACATACAAGCAACTTTTTTAGCTACAAAAAGCCCCACGTGGTACTTTAAAAAAAAAATTATAAAAACAAAACTGAATGCATCAATGAATAGAGAGGAGACAAGTTAATAACAAGCAGTAATTTAACCATGGAAGTCTTTTCCATTTATCACCTATTATCTTCTGGAATTAAAACCGTACTGTATTACAAGTGTTTTTAAAAACTTTCTTTAGAGAAAGCAAGCCAATGGCATTTCCAGAACATGGCTCTTCAGTATCTCTTACAATCTTCAGCAACAGAATATCACACAACATATTGCAGACATAATTTGCTGCCACTAGAGCAAATGCTCTAAGCATCACTTTCATTTAGTGTATTCTTCCCTAGGGTTTCTTATCTGAAAGAAGAAGCAATCCTTTCTTTAAGGAAGTTACCTCCACAATTTACACAGTAACTGGGAAAAGTCAGGGGAAAAAAAAATCATACTCTTTATGAATGAGCAGGCACTTCAAATTATTCTGTCTGGACTACCACCAAGCAAGAAATAAGATAACAAGTGCTTCCTAGCTGTGTCCACGTGAGCAAGTAATTTGAAACTGTAGGAGCTGGTAAGTAGAGTGAAGCACTGAAATTGAAGCTCCTGATGTTATCTTTGTATGTGGGTTGGACACTCTACCTTGGACTAGTTTACTCCCATGGGCAAAACTCATTCACTACAGGTGGTTCAAAGCTTTCTACAGGAAAAAAGTATCAGAGGCCATCATGAGAACACAGTCCATCTAGTGATTTAGACCCTAACATCTCCCTTAGGCACGTACAGAGCATTTGGGAAGTACATGTTCTGACTTGGTTTTCTCCAACACAAATCTAGTCTGCACACACCAAAACTACTCTGATAACCAAACCAACATGGGCAAAATGCGACATCTGCTTGTCGAATTTCCATCAAAATAGTATTACTGCTCTAGATGAAATCACTAAAGTAGACACGACCACTGAGGACAGGTTGAAGCACCAGTATTAAAAGGACTAGGCTCTGAGAAAAATTTGTACATTGTTTGCTGTGCGCACCATGTAGAAAATACATTAATTACAGTTCACCTGCCTAAACTATGCTATTCTAATTGAGCAGGACATTCTGAAGACAACATGGTAATACTTGTAGGACAACTGCCATGTTCCCTTGCAAAGTTCACCACATCTGGGTGGTAAAGTCATCTCTATCTTCAGATCTTTTAACTGAGTGCTTGCTAAGTGACTTAAAGGACCAGACTAATGATATATAATTACATACCATGCCTGCAGAAAGTGACAGAGACCAAGTCAAGAACCCAGTCTACAGCTCAGATCAAAGGAAAAGGAGTTGTCTTTTACTGCAGCCATACAGCTGCTGCAAAGACATCTGAGGCCTATCTCTTCCATGCAGTTCTATGTAAGATTCCCTATTTTAGGAAACTGGAAAAGGAAAGAGATGTCTGTCCCAGAGTAAATCCTTTACTTCTATTTCTTCCTGGAACACCAATGATTCAGATTTCTTCTGACCTTTCGAGACCTGAAACATTTGTTCGCAGACCCCTTAAATATATGTTTAAATTTAGTTACTGGAGGTCAGTAGGACTTAAGCATACTAAGCCTTGCAAAAGAGAGCTGTGGGGCCTTGTCTCTTCTCCAATTCAATCAATTCAATGCCTATAATGAAAGTACATTGTCATGGATTTACTGCCAAGGGTCCCATAACAGTGCTCTCATACCATATGTGATTCTTTTTTTTTTAATCAAGCCTTCTGTTTAAAAAAAGCATTTGCCAAAGTCTATCAAGTTATGCTGGATTCAAGTGGAGCAGGATTTGCCTTTATGCCAAAGTCTGATACAGTGAGGACTAGTATACTAATGATCTGTGTTGAAATATCACATATAAATATCAGATGGTTTGTGGGTGAATGTACTCCCTTTCAAACTCTCTTAACACTCACAAAGACAACTCTGACATCAATATAAACAGCCTCTTCAGTTTTGTCTCCTCCACACATATGTCAAAGAAAACCAATTACATTTAGAAATTAATCATCATATTTTGCCTTTTACTAAAACATGTTGTGAGTATTGTTTATATTTACAACAGGCAAAAAAACTCTGATACCTTTCTCCTCACGTAAACTACTTCCCTTTGCCAAAAGTGTCGTGCTGACTTGAGTGGTACTTGTAAAAAAATCAACATGAGTTAAGGCTATCAAAGCATACAGTACTACAGGGAAAGACAAAGCAAATACAGTCATGAGCTCTTATTATGAGAAAAATATTAACAATCTGAACTAGCTGAATTAGAATTATATCTTTAATTACTTCTGAGTACATTTGAAAAAAAAATAAATATTATATTAGTCTTTGAATAATGTTTCTTTCATATATTAAAGCACTACTACAGGCAATAACTATATTACAGTAAATAACTTTTGGTGACAAATTTAGGTATGAAGAGAACAATCTGGCATCTAGAATTGCTATGTGCATTTCTGCATTGTCAAAGCACTGTTTTAAGGAGTTTCAATATTACTGTAATTTTTATTGCTGTGTTATTTTTTTCCAAGTCTGTGGAAGGAACAGTCTGAAGCTGTACTCCTTGTGTACAACAGAGCAACAGTGTAAAACCTCAAAGCCTGTTTCTTTTCTGGTTTGTTTGTTTTTTAAAAAACTTTCTTTAAGTCTTCTATTTGTACTTTATAATAGCTCATGGAGACAGGTTAAATGAAAATAAATAGCAAGTCCTCTCCTGTAATTACTGCTTGGTAAATTTGAGTAATCTGCTAGGTTTTATCAGCATTACAGCTGCCAGAGATGAAATCTCCAGTAGCAGCTCACTTACTCTAAAATTCCAGTAATCTATCAAAGCATAAACCCATGTAGGTTACCTTTTACTGTTTATGTTTATAAAACTGAAAAATTTTGAAAGGATAAACTTAAAAAGATATAATCAGCCAGTAAATCAATATCTGAGTAAAAAGTAAGGAAACAAACAGCAAATAGAAGCTGAAAATTCTCTTGATAATCTTACCCAGTGTTCCACAAGGCTTGTTTTTGTAAGTGCAGATATCGTATCTGTTAAGGAGAAAAAAAGTACATAAAATATGTCAGAGAATCAAATTTGTAAGGTATTTGTATATTTATCACATATCTATATCATGGTGCAAGTTGTCAGATGGCAATCAGCTTAATTATGTGCAGCCAGCTGGTGTCGGCATTTTCTACACTCTGGTGTAAACCGCAAGCTGCAGTACACTCACAGCCGCTGGCCTCAGGCCAGTGGGACACCTGCCAGTAAGAAAAAAATGGTTAAAGTGGATCTTTGTAATCACCGGCTCCATAAAGCAGTCTACCATGCTGTTACGAAGCTACAGCAGCATGTCTGCAGACTACTACTGCTTCAAAACACTTAACTCTTACTTTTTGAACATACTGGAATTCTCAGCCTCACACTTAAAAACTAAACAATATTAATTGTAACTCCTAATATTTAAACTTTGATTCTAATTAAAAACCTTAACTTTTGATTATTACACCAAAAATTATCAAAAGTCTTACGAACTGGCATTATAATTCCCATCTCTTTATCTTCCAATGATTATACATGTCCGAAGAATACACTATAATGAACTAAAATAAAAAAACATATTTTTAGCAAAAGCTAAATAATGTATTTAAAGGAGAATTTTCATCATTTTAGATAGGATCCTTCAAATATGGACACCCAAGGTTTTGTGTAGTAAACATGCAAGTATCTGAAAATTGAATTAAAATGTTTTCTATGACATAACATAGCTAATCATAATAGCAGTGGTCATGCAACAGTCTTAATTCATTAATGACAACTTCATATTTTGAATATGTAATTCTATGATATGACTAGAGATATGAGAACAGTCTTATTATGTCTTTGATTTTCAAGGATTTATACTCATTTCATTGCAATGTGTTTCAGAATAATTCCCGTTATTTTGAATGGCGAGTGAAAATAAAGATGAAATTTGCTTTAATTTTTAACCCAAATATTTACTACTTCTAGACCACCAGACATTTCTTTTAAAAGTAACATATAAGGACTGTTTTCAAAAAGATTATTATGTAGGAGCCAGATCATGAGATATACACCTTTCAGAGTTAATAGGGTTAAGGTCTGTCTGTAAGCCAAGTCCATGGACAAAATAACAAAGCTTAAAATTGGAACAAATCCAGTAAATTCTCTGTGCATGTAGACTGCTGTGACCAAATGGAATCCCTGAGATTTTTAAAAGGTACTAAACGTGGAGCAGTTTGCTGGATTGTACTTTAATTTTGAACTCTAATTTCCATATGCATCTCATCAAGATCTCTGTCATCCTATATGCACATAAAGCTCTCACTGATTTCCTGTGTGCTGTTTGTGGAGAGGGTTGTAATCAAATCTGCATTCTTGTATAAAATGTGTCAGAATACAATTGGGTTTTATATGTCACAAAGCTGAAGGATAACATAGATAGAAAACAAACGATTTTTACTGAACATTTTCTGCCTTTGACATCTTTAAAGAAACAAACTTATTATGCATTCATTTAGGACAGAGCCTGAACCTAATCCTATTGAAGTTCATGCAAAATGATTCCTCAAAGCAGACTTATTTAATGATAAAACCCAAACTTGCCTGAATTCTTTTAATAAGTAGTTTAGAAATCAACAAAAGAAAGTCTGTGCAATACACAGGAAGTATTGTTCTTGTCAGGTTTTTAAATACTGAATGATAATAAGAAAAAACAATTAAAGTCATACATCCTTAGCTAAAATGTATGTTTAAGAAGAAGGCCAGTTCCACTAAACTCAAATAAAATGCTGTCACTGATTTCAGTGGAGCTGAAAATTTACTCTTATGGCCTCAATTTGCTTATTCTTATATAGGTATGAATCTGAAAGTATTTCTTCACATTCAGTTCAGTTTCTATAGGAACTGTGATAGGATAAAATGATATGAATTAAATCTTTCATTTCTCTTACACTTTTGAAAAACAAAAACCATGGCATCCTTGTTGTGCTGGGTAATGATTATTCTTCATTATGCATAGGCTAGCATTAGTAAAAAAAAACTTGATGATAATGAACATAAAATAAATAATTAAATAAAATTAAGGAAGATAGTTTATTTTCCAATAAGCTAACTATTTTTGCAAGAACAATCCCATATAGTAATAATATTCTAATTATGGCTTCATTAAATATTCAAGTATTTATTCAAATATTCAAATTTCATACTCAATAATTAACTTCCTGTAAGCAGTGTTCATACACCTTCTTCTTCAGTTTAACGGGAAAATCGGTTTAACAGGAAAAACATCTAAGTTTTCAATATCCAATGACTTGCTCTTCCTACATCATTGCCTTCAAGCTCCATTTTTTTCTTTTTTTTTCCTTTCATTTGGATGGCTTCTGCTCACAATTTTTTCTAAACTTGTATCATTTTTATGTACTGAACTGTTCAATTCCATCATCTGCTTCTCTATATGATTTAACCAAATCAGCCTAATTTACCCTTTTTGCTTTTGACACCACTTCCTCTAACTTTATTTTGAATTTTGAAGGAATCTACTTAACCATGAAGACTCAATAGATGTTTTTTTCATACTTTGACAGAATTTGAAGGCAAAAGAACCATCAACCCAGCTGGCTCCTGTCCACATCACTAGCTTTCAAATCTCAACTAAAGGACGTACTATTAAGAGAGGTTTTTTTTTTCCACTAGTAACTCATAATCTGTGAGACATGCAGTCCTTATGTACATTTACACTGCGGGAGTTCTCATACTTGCCACATGACACTAGAAAGCTTTCCTTTTTATTATCTATGGAAAGAAAATCCTTGCTCCTTCTTTTTCAAGTTCCATGCAAGATGTGGAAGGGGAGCATGCCCACAACTACCTAACCAATTCCTCTCACTGATGAATAATATCTGAAAGAGATTCAGGGTACAATACTAACATACATGGGCACCATACATATCAAAACCCAAGAGGTATTACGCTAAACTTTCCTTTTTGAAGAAAGATCAGGCAGGAAGATTTTTCACCAGATCAGGTTCCCCAAAGCCCCATCCAACCTGACCTTGAACACTTCCAGGGATGGGGCATCCACAGCTTCTCTGGGCAACCTGTTCCACTGCCTCACCACCCTCTGAGTGAAGAATTTCTTCCACATATCTAATCTAAACCTGCCCTCTTTTAGTTTAAAGCCATTTCCCCTTGCCCTATCACTACACTCCCTGACAAAGAGTCCCTCTTCTGCTTTCTTGTAGGCCCCCTTGAGGTACTGCAAGGTCTCCCTGGAGCTTTCTCTTCTCCAGGCTGAACCACCCCAACTCCCTCAGCCTGTCTTTATAGGAGAGGGGCTCCAGCCCTTTGATCATATTCATGGCCCTCCTCTGGACTCATTCCAACAGCTCCATGTCCTTCTTACCCTGGGCACCCCAGAGCTGAACACAGTGCTCCAGGTGGGGTCTCATGAGAGCAGAGTAGAGGGGGAGAATCACCTCCCTCAACCTGCTGGCCATGTTTCTTTCAATGCAGCCCAGGATACGGTTGGCTTCCTAGGCTGCAGGCACACACCACTGGTTCACGTCCAGTTTTTCATCAACCAACAACTCCAAGTCCTTCTTCTCAGGGCTACTCTCAATCCTTTTACTCCCCAGTCTGTAATGATGTTTGGGATTGCTCCAACCCAGGTGCAACACCTTGCACTTGGCCCTTTAGAACTTCATGGGGTTCATGTGCACTCACTTCTCAAGCCTGGCCAGGTCCCTCTGGATAGCATCCCTTCCCTCTATCATATCAACTGCACACTCAGTTTGGTGTCATCCACAAACTTGCTGAGGGTGCACTCAATCCCACTATCTATGTCATTAACAGAGAGTAAATAGTACCGGTCCTAATACAGACCCCAAAAAAGATCCCCATATATACATTTTTAAGAGGGATGACTTCTATTAATTATTTTGTCAAAAACAGTTTGTAAAGTATGTGAGAATCACTTTACTGAAAAGATGATTGTAAACATGCTATCTAACACTACAAAAGAGCTGGATGCTTCAGGACAGTCACAACATTGCGTGAAGCAGTAAAAAAGCATTCATTTAATCTATACTTTCCTGCTACTGTCAAGAATCACCTGAATTACAGAAACGAATGCAGATAACTATTGACCAATCATTCTGATAAAGGGAGAGTACCAAGAGCAGATGAAGCTTGCCACCTGATTTCTGACAATACCAGATACAGAGAGTATAAACAGCAGCTTAAACAATCAAATTAAGTCCAGGAAAAAATACTTCCGAGGCTAAGCAAGAGCAATGAGAAACTTCGTAAGTGCAGTCCCACTGCACTTTAAAGAGATACCAAAGAAGCAAAGGAACTGGAGAAACGGTGAGAACACAAGCCTCAATGGGAAGAGAAGTGCATCTGGGATGTGCTAAATCTCAGTCCTGTCTCAGACAAACATGTTACAATTCCTGTTGACACTGATAGTAAAGAATTTTTTCTTGAACTGCCCCACTTAAGTGAAAGATCTGACACAGCTTGATCCATACTCACAGACCTGCTGAGGTGGACACAACAAAGATGAACCGCCAGGAAGTAAGTACCCGTGACAACACCGCACATCCGCAGGTTCACTGCCATAGTCATATTTATTCTAATTTATTAGTACAGGTATAAGCTATCTCTTGAAGAAGTCTCAGTTATCTGCAAACCTGACTTGTTGAAAGATCCCTTTCCTTTGCAAATCTGATAAGCAGTATGATCTTGATCACTTGAGTAGGTCACTGAAATCAAATATGTAAGAAAGATGTGTTCTCTGTAAATTCTGTAAGCGCTGCTCCATCTTGTCGGGTAAGTTATTTACACCTACAGACAATCCAAGATGCCTTAGGGGCAGACAGACATTTCTTTCCCATCTGGCTGTACACTGCAGTGAAGGAAGAGAGGATTCTTCCTGATCCCTGCAACTCGTCAGCAGCTTGCAGGCCTACTGCATATAATTGTGCAACTATGAAGTTCATCCAGTTCTATGTAAATAAGTGTGTTCCCTCTACGAGGCGGAGGGGGGAGGGGGGCATTTCACAGATTTGAAGGCTAGAAAGCATCACAAAGATTCCATCAAATCTGTGCCTACCCCTAGCATAAAAAGGGAAACAATTCATTCTAGAAGCTACACAGGATAAAAAGCAGTTCCTGAAAGGCTACTGAATCTCACATCAGAAGTTGTTTTCAGTGTAAGAATTTGAGAACAACTGTACTAGCTTGTATGGTTTACCCGCAGTTTTCCTCAATAGCAGTCATTTCTGAGAGCTCACAAGGGTTAACAGGACAGCACAGAGTGAAACCTTCCCTTATAGAACCTCCCGTTTCTGTTGCTTAGGGAACTTCACAGGCAGAGTTTGCATCTTAGTATTTGACTGATTTTTTTTCTAATGTTTTTAGCAATTAGTTAATTCCTCTTCAGTCTAAAAAAGTTAATTTCAGTGTCCATCTAGGGGATGTTATTATGCCTTTATCAGCAGGGTTGAATCCCTTTGTCCCAGTAGAGATTTCTCCCATGCTGAAGTCATTTTTTTTTTTATTTTCTCTTAAATCAGATGAATAAATTGACCTTTCGTCAGTGCCACATCACTACAACGTGGCCTTTCTGCCACCCTCCTTTGAGCTTTAGGACTTTTTGAACTTTTTAAGCACGTGAATTACAATTCAAAAAGTTGTTCTAATAGTGATATTAACCGTAGTAGATAACAAAGGCAAAATGAATCACCTCTTCTTACTTGATAATCCGTATTTATACATCAAGGATAACATAGCCCTTTTCACCAGTCTGATCATATGAAATTGCCCACTAAAGGAAAAGTCTCTATAAAGCACTGTTATTACTAGATGTACGTTACTGGAAATGTCCACTGTGCCAGAAACACAGACTATCTGAATCAAAATAGCACTGAGATAGCAATATGTCTATATACGATTGGAAGCATACACCAGCCTTGTGAACCAGTATGTGATAGATGTACTTTCAACAATTTAACTAATTAATAGAAACAACCCACAGCATATATTTTCTTTAAGTATGATGAATGAAACAAGAAAACTCTTGTTAGAAATGGAAACTGTCCAAAAATGTACTAAACACATACAAACTACTTATAAACACATAAGCCTACTACGAAATCACCTGAAAGCTACCTCCCCAACATGCCTGAGTAATATTTGTGATAGACAGAGACAGAAATAACTGAGGCTTTTGACGGAATATTTCTTAACGAGTTTAGTGGAAAAAGAATAGAATCATGGCAAATTGCTGAGGAAAAACCTACCAAGATGGCTGGAATATAAATGAAAAAAATATACAAATATAAGAAAATTCAGGCTAGATGGAACCATCAGATGGGTATGACTGGACATAAAGCTCAATTTCGAGACAGCTGGACATGTACTTTATATATATAATACTACACGATTTGCCAATTAACCTGCTTGAAAGAAAAAAGACTGACAGAAAACAAAATAAAGCCTAAGAGATGGTTCTAAGAGGAAACAGAGCCAACTACTACAAATTATTAGTTCATTTTTAGGGAACACTTCCAAATATGTTATCCCCAAAAAGAAGGTTTTATTTTTCATCTGTTTTAAACCAAATCATACTTTTGACATATGCTTTTTATTATAATATGTTCTGACAATAAGCTATTCAAGTAAGGAGTGTCCCTTTCATATACCCTTGCTCAATGATAAACCTAATGGGTTCATTAGAATTTGATCTTCTTTACTTTCTACTCTTCATGTAATGCAACTTGTACAAATATAAGATGTGTATGATTGGATGCATAATTAAGTGTTAGAAGGCCAGTCAAAAAAAAATATATTTTAAATGAGTTAGTTAACCTAGTTCCAACACCTAGACCTTATAAAACTCAACCACTGCTGATCAAACTGGAATCTGAGACTTCCCTTAAAGGGACTGAAAACTTTGAACTGTCTGACAATTCCACCTCCTACTTCTAAATTACAGAAAATAAAAATGAAAAAAAAAAAAAAAAAGTGAGTAGTTTGGAGTTTTACCACATTCTTTGGCATGCATAGCTATGATAAAAAAGTGGTTATTTTGCAAGAGTGGGCAATGTCACTAATGCTAGAGAATTGTGTGGAAAAAACAGCTATAAAACAACAATTGACATTTGGTCTGTTTTTATAAGTTTTTTTTTTTATCATAATTCTTCAACAGCTTACCACTTTTAAGATAATTTGGTTGTTCACTAGATTTGCACAGGTTACAAACAGCAGTATTCTTTATAACACAATACTTGCTGATTTCTTTCTAGAACCTTTACTAAAGCATACGCTTAGCCTTACAGAAAGTGGTACACCACAACAGCATTCTGCCTTAAAATACAGTACACGTCTTATTTGGTTTCTTCCTCAAAAACCTCAAACCAAAAAGAGCTATTTAAACCAAGGAAGGAAAAGCGTAATATACATGTTACACATCACTCAACAGAAATAGCTTTTTCTATTATTAGTTTTCCATGTGTTGAGAACTGCCACAGACAACCAAAGTCTGGCTCTATAGGACTTTCTGATACTTTTGATACTTAACTTGGGTGGATAAATGAAATTCTGAGTTACGGAATATCTGAGCTAGAAAAACTATTACCATTTAAGTTCTAATTCTCTGATTATAGGAAAAGAAATATGTAAAACAATTGCATTGTAGACGTAACATTTACATATAACTTTTGCTCAACTGCAAATGCAGCCAGAATAGTAAAAATAAATTCCGCTCTGAAACTATTTTTTAATGCTGTCATTTGCCTTCATCAATTTTGACAATATAACATTTGGATAGCCATTGCAAATTTACCACAATAGGTGGTATTAACGGTGTATTTAGGAGAGCTAATACTATAATCGGTGTATTCAGGACAGATATACAAAGCTGATTTCAAGATTATGATTTAATAAGAGATTCTCTTAACACAATTCCATTCTTAATCTAGAGTGTCTACAATATACTTTTTAACCAAGTTCATGAAAAATACCTCAACAAAGAGGTTTTTATCTTCAATGCAATCTTGTTGTCATATGAGCATATAGTAGAGTTATTGCAAAAGTTAGTAGTTAAATAAAAATAGGATTTCATAAATGAGTTTGTAAACAAAAATAGTTCTAAAAATGACATGAAGAAACTGAGACAGTTCTCAGCTTGAGACTTACCATGATATGCCACTTCAAAGAACCATTTCATGGATAAAAAGTCATCATTGCAAAAATCAGAGGGCAAGGTTTAAAATCTTATGTATTTAAAGAAATAATACATTCAGATTTTTTAGCTTTCTGAGACTATCAGTTTTTATGTACATTTTTGGAAGTTTTCAGGGTTTACTCTACAGTCATCCAAGCTAAAAACTTCCTTTTCCAGTGTAAACTGTGATCCTCATATAGCAACATGTTCTTACCAGCTTCAGCAAATATAGTATGAATGGAAAGTAGAGAATAGTAAGTGTTATGAACTGTTAGATCGTAATGTAGTTAGGTGTCCAAGACAGACACCTACAGTAGATAGTATGAAATGTTGGTATGAAATGCTAGTATGAAAACAAGAAAAAAAAAATCAAATAGCACCAATACTGCTAACTGGTTCAGATATAACATTTAGTCACAGAGCTGTCTTTTTTTCCATGAAAATTCTATTTTATGAATTAAAATTAGGTAGCACTGAAATACAGAAAGAATTCCTTGCTGTTCACTGAGATACTGCTAGTATCATTTGAAACTTTGTAAAACACAGAATACTGCCATTCTCTGTGCTCTTCTTCTAATCATAACCCTTCTTTAGATGACACATGACTACAAAGGCAGAAAGCACCAGTTCAACCACAATATCACAAATGCAAATGAACGTTCTACAGTCTCATTAAACTATCTCAGTCGACAATGTTAACTCTAGAATTATTCTAGAGATGGCTTTATAAGCAAACCCTAGCACTGCAGAAAGATCCAGGCACTTGCAGTTCCAGTGTAGTGTCACTTCACTCTCTGCTCTACCTTGATTTGTCTACCATTAGAAGTTACTTCTTCATTTTTTCTATTCTGTATCCAATAGGTATATAGACTTGCTGCTGTAAGTCATTCCTCCCTCCTCCATGTATTTTCTTCTGTGCTTCTCAGTGAACGTAAGTTCCACCAGACTTCTCTCTCCACAGCTTTAGAACTATCAGACTGATTGGCTTGGCTATCAGACTGACTGATGGTGTGAGTGATTGTCAGCTAGTTTCTACAAATAGGCCTACCCTACTACAAAAATCACTTTGAATGATATCCATGCGGCAGTCATAGCAGCATCAAAGGGCTCAGCCTAGGCTAGCTACCCAAAGATCCATCTTGCTTCTTTCCATTTTTATCCATTGCACCAAGTTCTGTGCTTCTGCATTTAGAGTGTCAGCACCCAAGCTAAAGAGGTTTGAGCATGGCTTCAGTATACTGAAATCACCTTACTGAGAGCAGTTCAGATACAATAAGCCACCACACAGAAAGAGCTCCAGGCCTCCTAGTGGGTTTAGCCCACCCTTTGATGAATTCATCCACCTTCTTCAGAGTACGTTAACTCTATTTCAAGCTAGACCATTGGTCCCCTTCAATGCTGAGGCTCCTCAACCTTATCTGTGAATAAATCCTCTGTGGAAATCACAATTGTAGAGTTTTGAAAATTAACTATGACAGTAAGGCACAAGGCTTGCAAGCTGGAGATTGTGAAACCATAAAAATAATCAAGAGAGTTTAGCAAAATTACAAACAGCGCTTCAAATCCTTTCTATGACATATCTGATTTTCTTCCATGGGATAGCTCCTGATGCACAGTAAAATTATTTATACTAGTGCATCACAAATTTAGAGCAATCTGCAGGAGTGACAATCATTCGCAAGTAACAATTGTGACTTTGTAACTGTTCAGAGACTATTGAGAAACTCAGGATTTGCCCTATCACCACCCTGTACATAATATTTAACTTGCTGTATTCTGTTCCTCAAAACTGAATTCCACAGTTTCATTGCATTCTCAGTACCGAGCCAAAATTTAGATGGAGTTACATGGATGTGATTAGCTAAACTTGGCTTGGAGAACAGAACAGAAATTTCTGCATATCTACTCCAAGTACGCTGCTAATAATTTTTGTATCTGTGAATTCAGGAAAAGTCTGGCAACTAATGCATAAAGCCTTTGTTCAAAGGACATTCAGTCAGAGCAGCACAAGCAGCTTTTTGGCATGTTCTGATGCAAAAAAGTCTGGGAAAAAGGAAGACTAGCAAAGCTAATTACATAGGCGTGGTTGGGGGCATCCTGCCACACAGCAGAAAATATTATGCTAAACCATTTATAGGAAGCCACTAGTCTAGACCTCTGGCAGGAGGGAAACACAGTTAGCAGCTACGATTACTAACCAAGTTTTGTATCTGTTCTACAGAAATAAATGAGATAAATTATACCAGTAACAGACTGCAAGTATATTTACAAGTTTTGTTGTGGATATGGCCTTTCTTCCTTTTCCAGCTTTCCATATACTGTAAATGATTACAAACCTCTGAGAACATCACATGTGATCTGCCCTTACAGTACTTCACCTTGCAAGTACTTGCACTAAAAGGTCCATTTAAGGGTCTTATTTTACAATATTTATTGTAGAATACTTATGTAGAAAAGGCTCCCTCACTCAAAAAACCACATTATTGAAGTACTGAGTGTAGAATTAGACTGAGTATTGTGAATGTACATTTATTTTTATGTACTTTTTTATCGTGTATTTTTTAGCTATTTTATCTTCTGTAATGTCACAGTTTGTTTTAGGGTTTTCTGTGGTTTTAGACTGTTTTTTATTTCTAAAAGAAATGCATTCCTATTTGTTATTTTTGTCTTGACATTGACATGGAAACACATTATAAAATTTGGAAAAAACATCTATGCATGATGTATATACACACACAAAATGTTAGCACTTTTAGACCTGAAACTCAGATAAAAAATTAGCACAAGGCAAAAACTTTTCAAAAGATCTTAAATCACTTGCTGCTGAAAGTCCTGCTTACTTTCAGGAAGTATAAGCACCTAAATCTTATGATTTATAGTTTTTTATTTTTTCATCTGTACCACATGAACATCCCCAACGCATGAAATTACCTTATTTCTAGTTGAGACTAAATTTCCAGTCTCAATTTCACAGTATTAACACACGTTTGTGACACAGGACACAGGGCAAACAAAGTACTTGGGTAATCATGGGGTTACATTTATATAGAGAGCTATATTTCGGTAGCTTAAAATCATAGAACAGAATAGAATCAGAATATCCCAAGTTGGAAGGGACACACAAGGATCATTGAGTCCAACTCCTGGCTTCACACAAGACCACCCAAAATCAAACCATATGTCTGAGAGCGTTGTCCAAACGCTTCTGTAACTTCGGCAGGCTCAATGCCGTGACCACTGCCCTGGGGAGCCTGTTCCAGTGCCTGACCACCCTCTCAGTGAAGAACCTTTTCCTAACACCCAGCCTGAACCTCCCCTGTCACAGCTCCATGCCGTTCCCTCGGGTCCTGTCGCTGTCACCAGAGAGCAGAGATCAGCGCCTGCCCCTCCGCTCCCCTCGGGAGGAAGCTGCAGGCCGCCATGAGGCCTCCCCTCAGTCTCCTCTTCTCTGGGCTGAACAAACCAAGAGACTTCAGCTGCTCCTCATACGTCTTGCCCTCTAGACCCTTCACTGTACTCATAGCCCTCTTTTGGACACTCTCTAATAGTGTTATGGTCTTCTTATATTGTGGTGCCCAAAAGAGCACACAGTGCTCGAGGTGAGGCCACACCAGCGCACAGCAGAGCAGGACAATCACTTTCCCCGACTGGCTAGCAATGCTGTGCTTGATGCACCCCAGCATAAGCCTGGCCCTTTTGGCTGCCAGGGCACACTATTGACTCACATTCAACTTGTTGTTGACCAGAATCCCCAGATCCCTTTCTGCGGGACTGCTCTCCTGCCTCTTATCCCCCAGCCTGTACATATATCCAAGGATGCCCTGACCCAGGTGCAGAATCTGGCACTTGCTCTTGTTAAACTTCATGTGGTTGGTGACTGCCCAGCCCCCTCTAATCTATCAAGATCTCTCTGCAAGACCTCTCTACCCTCAACAGAGTCAAAAGCTCCTCCTAATTTAGCATTGTCCGCAAACTTACTTAGTATACCTTCAAGTCCTGCATCCACATCACTTAAGAAAACATTAAAGAGAACTGGCCCTAAAATGGAGACCTGTGGAACACCACTAGTGACTGGCCACCAGCCTGATGTAATCCCATTTACTATAACCTTTTGAGCCCAACCCATCAACCAATTGTTCACCCATCACATTATGTACTTGTCTAGCTGTATGGTGGACATTTTGTCCAGAAAGATACTGTAAGAAACGGTATTGAAAGCTTTGCTGAAATCCGAAAAGATTACATCAACTGGTTTCCTTTGGTCAACTAGATGGGTAACTTTCTCATAAGAGGAAATTTAGTTAAATAATAATTTCCCCTTTGTGAACTTGTGTTGGCTATCATCACTGACTGGATTGTCTTTCAGGTATTTTTCAGTAACTCCCAGAATAACCTTCTCCATAATTTCACCAAGCACCGAAGTGAGACTGACAGTCCTGTAGTTAACAGGGTCTGCCTTTTTGGCCTTCTTGAAAACTGGGACAGTATTTGCCAGCTTCCAGTTGACTGAGACCTCTCCAGATTCCCAAGACCATGGAAAAACAATTGAAAGAGATCTCGCGATCACATCAGTCAGTTCTTTCAGTACCCTGGGATGAATCCCACCAGGCCCTATAAACTTATGTGCGTCCAGCTGGAGCAGCAAATCCCACAAAAGTTCAGAGTTGGCTGAGAGTTTCATGTTCACACAATCACAGTCCTCCAGTTCTGGCAGTCTCTGGGCCCATTACTGGTGTTACACACAGGGGTGAAGAAGGCATTAAAATTCTCTGCTTTATCTACATCCCTACTTGTGATGTGACCAACCTCATCAAGTAACAGACCAGTGTTAACAGCAAAAGGAGGACCAGAGATAACATATTTTAAAAAGCTCTTTTTAATGTCCCCCACAGTACTGGCCAGCTTCAACTCTAATTGAGCTCTGGCCACATGAATTTTCTCCCTACAATGGTGAACACCACCTCTGTAGCCCTCTTGTGTCACCTGACCTTGTTTCCAGTGTCCCTACACTTTCCTTTTCTGCCTAAACTCTAAAAGAAGATCCCTGCTTAGCCAAGCCTTCTTTCTGCTTCACTTGAATTGCCTGCTCCTGTGCTTTTATGAGATGGCTCTTAAAAAGTGACCAGCACCGATGGACCCCAATGTGTCCATCACAAGCACAGTAAATAAAAAACTTCTCCAGTAAACGGAATAAAATCTATTTGACTTATTTTTAAAGTCAAAAAAAAAAAAGACAATCACTCCATTCAAATGGTTTTAACACTGACTAATATCAAAACAATAGATTGTTTTGAATGTGCTTTGAGCAAATTTAAATATTGCAGAAGCAATAACTGCTGTAACGAAGATAAGTTTAAAAGAATTGAACAGGAAATAAGTCTACAAGAATAACAATATAACTGAGATCTCATCCAACTTTGTGAGAGCTCATCTATCCAAGGGTCCTATGATGTTAAGACAAAAGAGGAGATATTTTTCTATGTGCTGATAGAATACTTGTACAGCAGACTGACCTCTGAGGTGTGTCTGAAGTCCGTCTACATTAAAAAGTGAAACCCACGCTTCCAAACCAAAATGTGTATGTAAATATTTCATCTTCTTCTAAATAACAAGTACACAGCAAGCAATAAAAAATATTTGCCCTGTTCAAGACAAGATGATGTCTGTGGGGAGCACATTATCATTTAACTTCTTTAAAAAAAATAAACAATCTTTTTCATGACAATTGCAACCAACTGTTATGAAAGAATGCCTGAACACCATGAAAACAGTAGCCAACATTAAAACAACAGTGGCTCTTCACAAAGCACATTATTCATACATATACAAATTGGGATTAGACAGCAGTGTCTATTGAGATGGTCTGCAGAGTTCACCATACTTTAAGAATTTAAGAGTGCAGCAGATCTAACTTTTTTCAGTAGTTTTGCCGAGAAAGAGTCCCAGAAGACTCAGTACTAGCTGGGAAAAAAAATGGGCTGCAGCAACAGTGACGTGTCTTGAAAAAGAGATGCTCTGTAAGTGACTTCCCATAACAAGTGCTGCCACTTGTTGTGCCTGGGAAGCAATTATCTGAGGACCACAAAGAGGATTTCCTGCTTCAACTGCAGTAGGACAGCCCTATTTACATAGCCGTTTCTTACATAAACTTTTAACAGCAACATAGTTGCCCTAGTATTTCAGAAAGGGTAGAATTCTGCAATCAAGAACTGGAAGTTACCTGAAGCTGAGAATTAGCAGCATGTTTGTCGGCCACTTAGCTACCAGCATATGTACCTGAAGAATCACTTTGATAACCTCTGTGAAGATCCTGCATGAACTTTTACATCAATAGCCTTCAAACTCTGCTAATTGTTTTTTTTTTTTTTTTTTTTTAATAATAGTAATGTTATTTTCTGTCCAGTGAAACAGCTTTGAGAAAGGGTTGGTTCATTTCTTTCTCCCTTCATCAAAAACATCTGCAACGATCCCAAGCTAGATTCAGAGAATCATAGAATGGTTTGGATTGGAGGGGACCTTAAAGATCATCTAGTTCCAACCCCCCTGCCATGGGGGCAGGGACACTTTCCACTACACCACAGAATCACAGAATCATAGAATATCCTAAGCTGGAAGGGACCCACAAGGATCATCAAGTCCAACTCCTGGGTCCAAACAGGTCTACCAAAAATCAGAATTCAGACCATGTGTCTGAGAGCACAGTCCAAATGTTTCTTAAACTCCGACAGGCTTGGTGCCGTGACTATGTCCCTGAGAAGCCTGTTCCAGTGCGCAACCACCCTCTCAGCAAAGAACCTTTTCCTGATATCCAACCTGAACCTCCCCTGTCACAGCTTGACTCCATTCCCTCGGGTCCCAGGTTGCTCAAAGCCCCATCCAACCTGGCCTTGAACACTTCCAAGGAGGATGCGTCCACAACTTCTCTGGGCAACCTGTTCCACTGCCTCACCACCCTCTGAGTGAAGAATTTCTTCCAAGTATCTAATCTAAACCTGCCCTCTTTTAGTTTAAAGCCATTTCCCCTCGCCCTATCACTACACTCCCTGACAAAGAGTCCCTCTTCTGCTTTCTTGTAGGCCCCCTTGAGGTACTGCAAGGTCTCCCTGGAGCTTTCTCTTCTCCAGGCTGAACCACCCCAACTCCCTCAGCCTGTCTTTATAGGAGAGGGGCTCCAGCCCTTTGATCATATTCATGGCACTCCTCTGGACTCATTCCAACAGCTCCATGTCCTTCTTACCCTGGGCGCCCCAGAGCTGAACACAGTACTCCAGGTGGGGTCTCATGAGAGCAGAGTAGAGGGGGAGAATCACCTCCTTCAACCTGCTGGCCATGCTTCTTTTGATGCAGCCCAGGAGACGGTTGGCTTTCTGTGCTGCAAGCCCATGTTGCTGGCTTATGCTGAGCTTCTCGTCAACCAATACCCACAAATCCTTCCCCTCAGAGCTGCTCTCAAATCATTCTCTGCCCAGCCTGCACCTGTGCTTGGGATTGCCTTGGCCCAGATGCAGGACCTTGCACTTGGCCTTGTTGAACTTCATGAGGTTCGCCCGGGCCCATTCTTGCTAAGTACAAGTATTGGTAACCCTGCCACTGGCAGTCAGAAGTAATACTGGCATGGTTTGCATACAGAGGATGTGGAAACACCAACTTTTTCAACCAAGGAGCTAATCACTCCCTTTAGCAGCGCTATTTCTAGGCCCAGAGTTCCTTCTGCACGATGCATTTTCTTCATCCATTTCTTCAGCTGTGTGAGAGCCCTTCAATAGAAGTCAGTTCCTCCTCAAGGCAGTTCAGTCAGCAGAAAAGATTCACAGAACTTGACCTTCCCCAGTGTTTTTTTGGTTTCTAGTTTTAAAAATCTCTATGCCCATTTTTTGCTATGGCTGGAATTGGGACCGCATCCTTTAATACAGCCTCTTCCAGCTCAAGTATGATTTGGGACTTATTTGTCCAGATAAATGGTATTTGCATAGCTAAATACTTGAAAGTATTTGAATATTTCAGAATAGGCTACTAATTCTATATTTAAGCTACCTGATTTTCAAAAGGAATTCCTCACTGATTCCATAGTTTTGTTTTTTTTGTTGTTGTTGTTGCTGCTTTTTTTTTGTTTGTTAACCTATACATTGTTCAAGTCTTAATTTTGTAAACTAGTCTTTCAAAGCTCATCTACCTTGAAGCAGCAAAATAAATTCATTATTTTTGTTAAGCTCACTAAGCATTTACTCTTTTTTTTCTTTTTTTTTTTAAGCACTTGTAGCTGTATTTCTGAAACTAGTTTGGTTTCCTCTACACAAATGTTATGAAAGAATAATTGCATATTTGCTGACTGGACAGACCAGTCCTTCGTACTGAAAGTGGCCTGAATTTACATTTTTGATTTTTACAACATACTGAATATTAGCATGAGATTATGAAAGTAATTATTACACCAAAAATCCTAAAATTTAAATGCTGAGCAGAAATTTTGACTGGCTTTGCAGATTAGTTAAGGAGAAACTTTTTACTCACAAGAGGACAGTCAAGCAGTAAGGTAGGTTGCTCAAACAGGTTGTGCAAGACTTGATTGGATAAAGCCCTTGTGCAACCTGGTCTGATCTTACAGCTCATGCTGCTTGGAGCATGACATTGGACTAAAGACCCCCAGAGGTCTCTTCCAACCTGAATCACATGGATTCTATGTAGATGTCACCTGAAAGTCTTCAAAATATATAATTGTCACAAAATAATATAAATTATATTTTAGCACAACTCTTCAGAGTATTTACTGAAAAGGAAAGTAAAATGTATACCCAAAAATGGAACCTTCATCACGGCCATAGTTATCACAGCCCGAATGTTTTATCAATACATTTGGAAAAAGAAAAAAAAAACTCCCTCTCCCATTCCACTGCGTTGGAACAGTCCTACATCTTAATAACAATTACACATGAAACCTCTCGAACCACATATCCCAATTAGTTGATTAAGATTTTAAACCTTAGGACATTGTCCTGTAAAACACATCCTCTTCTGCAATATAAACACAACTGCGTAAAACACTAAGAGATCCAAGACTTTCAAGTTGAAAGAAGAAATGTAAAAGAGAGAGTAGATTTAACGTTGGTGTGGCCTCACCTTGAATATTGTGTGCAGCTCTGGGCTTCACAATATAAAAAGGTTGTTAAGGTACTTGAAAGCATCCAGAGGAGGGCAACAAAGCTGGTCCCAGGGCTGGAAGGCATGTCCTGTGAGGAGAGGCTGAGGACACTTGGGTTGTCTAGTCTGGAGGAAAGGAGGCCAAGAGGCAGCCTCATTGCTCTCTGTAACTTTCTGAGAGGGAGTTGCCAGTCTCTTCTCCACGGTCACCAATGATAGAATGGAAGGAAATGGCACAAAGCTGCGCCCAGGGAAGTTCATACTGGACATTAGGAAAAAATTCTTTACTGTGAGGGTGGTCAAACACTGGAAAAGGCCTCCTAGAAAGGTGTTTGATGTCCCATTCCTGTCAGTGTTGAAGAGACATTTGGATAACACCCTCCATAACACACTTTAACTTTTGGTTAGCCCTGAAGTAGTCAGACAGTTGGACTATTCTAACTCTTTTTGTTTCCAGCTTACTAAGTTTTGACAATTAATGTAGTTAAACCATTATAAATAAATGCAAGTATCAACCATAAGATCTACAAACAAGAAAACTTAACATTCAATAAAACACTTCTACTCTCCATTTGTAGCTCAAAAAAGTGGGAGAATTCCAATGTTTTTAATCACAAAAATATCTTCTTCCCTTACACAGATCAAAGTTAGTGAATATAACCACTTTAATGAATTTCCACCCAAATTATACAGAAATATGGCTTAATATGAAAGTCCAGTAATAAAGTAAGGATGCTTGGAAAAAGGTTGGATAAGATGGAGAAAATGTTAGTAATTGATTTTTGTCTTAAATGTAGTAAGTTCGGTTTCTGTTGTGCATAATTGTCTGGTTCTTAATTCTTTTGATTTTAGTTAATTTGGTGTTTCTATTTATGTTAATTGTTAATACAATAAATACAAATTTTTGTAGTTGTGTGTAAATATTTATTTGTATGAACTGTTTGCAAATAATTATATTCCCACATTTGCTCAGAACTTGTTGTAAAATTTAAAGCAAAAATTTGAGGTAAAAAAAAATTCAATTAAAAATGTAAGTACACCTATTCTTCATAATATTCTTAAGTTCTAGAGTTACTTAAAAGAATGTGTAGATACAGTGTTTCCTTCCAGTAATCCAAGAAGATTCCAACTTCTTTGGTGCAAAGGCTACAAAGGAAGAGCCACACACTTTACTAAAGTTACTACCCCTAGCATAGCACCACAGTATTTAGCATCCCTTTCTTTGAAAGGGTCAGGTACTCGAAAAACATATTTTTGGATTGCCAAACAATGCATTTAATTGACTCAAGACATAACCAAAAATAGAATTGGAAAACATCACAGTCCTCCTGACCAATTGCATCTCTTACTGTTGCTATTGTTGTTGCTAATTTTTTTAACCACTACATAATTAACTACCTTAGACAAAATATAACTAAAATGGAAGAATTTCAAAAACAATCTTGGTCAAAGACCCATAAGCACTTTCATGGTTTAAGAGATTGCATGTCACACATCTGAAATAAATTCCTTGATTTTGCAAATGTTTGGAGTACAATTTCTTGTTCTTTAGTGTTTCCAAATATATTGTTCAGAAGTGCGTAATATATCTCACTCCACTTTGTCAGGTGGTTGAAAGAGCCAACAGGGTAGATATTTCTTCTGAAAGAATCTGGACAATGAATATTTGTCAGTATTACGTATGGCCTTGCAATTTTAAAGCAGGACTGAATGTCCTGAAATTAAAACATAAGCAAGTATCTTTCATTACAGCTAAATTAATGTGCAAGCTAAGAAACACCTGTAGCACTTTTACCTTATTTGTCTAATCACTTAACACTCTCTTTTTCAAACTTCTGAGAGTAATAAATAAAATATTTGCCATGGGTCTGGCTGAAGCAAGTGTGAAAGCCACGCAAATGCAGCCTCGGTGCTATTCAAAGAGCCATCTTCTTAAAAGGGCGGGAGATTGGAAGCTGGAATGTGACCAGCTCTAAAAAATACCAAGTTCCACAACATAATATTACATATATATAAAGACTATAAATATGTCATGAAGCTGTGTGGGGACAAAATTAGAAGGGCCAAAACTCAACTGGAGCTCAATCTGACTACTGCTGTTAAAGACAATTAAAAATGTTTTTATAAATACATAAACAAGAAAAGGACTAAAGAGAATCTTCATCCTTTATTGGATGTGGGGGGAACCATAGCGACAAGAAATGAGGAAAAGGCGTAGGTACTTAATGTCTTCTTTGTTTCAGTCTTTAGTAGCAAGACCACTTGTTCTGTGGGTAGCCAGCCCCCTGACCAGGTAGATAGGGACAGGGAGCAGAATGTAGCCCTCATAATCCACGAGGAAATCGTTAGCAACCTGCTACAGCACTTAGATGTACGCAAGTCTATGGGGCCAGATGAGATCCACCTGACGGTACTGAGTGAGTTTGGTTGAAGTGCTGACCAAGCCACTTTCCATCATTTATCAGCAGTCCTGGCTGTCAGGGAGGTCCCAGTAGACTCGCAGCTCGCAAATGTGATGCCTATCTACAAGAAGGGCGGGAAGGAGGACCCAGGAAACTACAGGGCTGTCAGTCTGGCTTCAGTGACGGGGAAGCTCACAAAGCATCTTGAGTGCCATCATGCAGCACTTATAGGGCAACCAGGTGATCAGTCTGCTCTAGTGGTTGGCAACCCTGCCCAGAGCAGGGGGGTTGAAACTAGATGATCTTTAAGGTCCTTTTCAACCCAGGCCATTCTATGATTCTATGATCAGTCCCAGTGGGCATGCATTTATGAAAGGCAGGTCTGGCTTGAGTAGCCTGATCTCCTTCTATGACAAGATGACACACTTAGTGGGTGAGGGAAAGGCTGTGGATGTGGTCTACCTAGACTTCAGCAAGGCTTTTGATACCGTTTCCCACAGCATTCTCCTGAAGAAACTGACTGCTTGTGGCCAGGACGAGCATACATTTTGTTGGCTTAAAAAACTGGCTGGGTGGCCGGGTCCAAAGAGTCGTGGTGAATGGAGTTAAATCCAGTTGCAGGCCAGTCTCTAGTGGTATCCCCCAGGGCTCAGTACTGGGGCCATTTCTCTTCAATACATTCATCAATGATCTGGACAAGGGGATCGAGTGCACCCTCAGTAAGCTTGCAGACAACACCAAGTTGGGTGCATGTGTTGATCTGGTCGAGGGTAGGAAGGCTTCACAGAGGGATCTAGATAGGCTGGACCGGTGGGCCGAGGCCAACTGTATGAAGTTCAACAAGGCCAAGTGCCGGGTCCTGCACTTGGGGCACAACAACCCCAAGCAGCGCTACAGGCTGGGGGATGAGTGGCTGGAAAGCTGCCTGGCAGAGAAGGACCTGGGAGTATTGGTCGGTAGCCGGCTGAATATGAGCCAGCAGTGTGCTCAGGTGGCCAGGAAGGCCAACAGCATCCTGGCTTGTATCAGGAATGGTGTGGCCAGCAGGACTAGAGAAGTGATTGTCCCCCTGTACTTGGCTCTGGTGAGGCCGCACCTCGAGTCCTGTGTTCAGTTTTGGGCCCCTCACTACAGGAAGGACATCAAGTGCTGGAGCATGTCCAAAGAAGGGCAATGAAGCTGGTGAGGGGTCTGGAGAACAAGTCTTACGAGGAGTGGCTGAGGGAGCTGGGATTGTTTAGCCTGGAGAAGAGGAGGCTTGGGGGAGACTTTATTGCGCTCTACAGGTACCTTAAAGGAGGCTGTAGCAAGGTGGGGATTGGTCTTTTCTCCCAAGCACCGACTGATGAGACAAGAGGAAATGGGCTTAAGTTGCACCAGAGGAGGTTTAGGTTGGATATTAGGAAAAATTTCTTCACTGAAAAGGTTGTGAGGCATTGGAAAAGGCTGCGCAGGGAGGTGGCTGAGTCACCATCCCTGTAGGGCTTCAAAGAAATGTGTAGATGTAGAGCTTAGTGACATAGTTTAATGGTGGACTTGGCAGTGCTAGGTTAAAGGTTGGACTAGATGATCTTAGAGGTCTTTTCCAGCCTAAATGATTCCATGATTCTATGAAGTACGTACAACAAAGATTTGACTCCAACAGCCTATTGGATGGTCATGAAGCATCCCCTCAGCAACTCAGTAAACAAATCTGTTTTAAAATTAGCTGTAAGTGGCTATAATGGGGGAAACAAGGAGGGCAGAATCGTGATTTTTGGCAGTTTATCTTTCTAGTTCTGACATTAAAGTATCTTTCCACCCAAGATCATAACTGCATAACTCTGGGCTCATGGAAAATGAAAGGCTATCTGAGTCAGATCAGTGTGTAATAAACCAGGACTAAGCTAACTTGCATTATCTTGCTGGTACTTTGAAGTAAGTTGCTGATGTGTCTAAACTATTACACAGACTCTTACATTTGCCTGGCATCACTGTTACTGTCTGTACGTCTAGGAGCGTGCCCCAAAAAAACAGTGAGGTCAACATGTTGTTAAAACAGCAAAATATATCATTGTAAGTCCCTTAAGAACTGTATCTCAATTTTGGGAAGAACCTTAACAATAAACATGGTTTGAATACTCTTCCTTCTCCACAGACTGAGGCTATGATTTGATACTCTAGTTAGTCACACGCAGAATCTAAAGCCATCACTAAAAGATCTCTTAAATTCCATTATTCTTGAGTAAAACTAGCTCATTTACATGAATTCCAGACTGCCAAAATCACCTCTGTGCAAAATAGCAAAGTGTCAATGTTTTAGTATTTTTTTAAATGACAACAGATCAGAAGGGTTTTTTGTTTGTTTTTTCACTTCTTGATTTTTGAGTTTTGGGGAAAATTAAAAACAGGATATAAGTCAAAGAATTATTTGATAATTGGAACAATGCCTGATTTCAGGCTCTTAAGTTTCTATATTTTTAAGTATTTTTAATTGAATGTTATTCAGAAGAACCAACCATAAACTGGTTTTACAAAAGAAAAGTCCATTTATCCACGGAACAAGCTGAGTATGTGGTGGTAAAATTATAAATATTTAAGGTTTTGAGATGTCTGGCTAAGAAGGTTATCCTAACTAAAAGAACATTCAGCTGAAAGCTAACAGTCCCTGATTGTTTCCAACTCTCCCCACTTCTAAGCTAAGATGATACTGTGTGTGCTGCTCCTATAGGCTCCACCATTCAAGATGCTGCTCGAATGTTCTCTTATTATGATCATAGTTAATAAAGCTTCTGTCTGACCTCTCCTAAATTGTACTTGCATTATCATGCACTTGGAGTCCCTATATTCTCACTATATTCATTGCAAGTATTTGCAATGGCAGTGCAGGTTTTTTCATAATACCCCTCCAAAGTTGATAAAAGGCTCCAGTATCAAAGATCATTAATGTGTTTGTGCAGTCTGATTGCCAAAACAATGCCAATTGCTCTAACAACTTTTGTAACATGGACATATACCCTCCTCTACCTTGGTAAATACTAATGTTAAAGTTCTTATTGTCCCGAACAGTAACTATGTTCAGAAAGATTTCAGTTCCAAACTACGAAAAAAAGTCACAATGATTGCTCATTAACTGAAACATATACTGGCAAGTGCACATGTGTAGAAGCATCCTTTTTCTGCCGGATCAAACATACAGTAAATAATCTCAGCAAGCTGTACCACACAAAGACCCAGACTTCAGAGTATCAGTAAACTGTCACAGCTTCGAGTACTTGTGTTCAATATGATTATGGGCTTAAGCTGTAGGGGTATTTTCAGAATTATATGCTGGACCAGTAAGGTTTGTAAGAAAGATTAAGTAATTAACTATGATTTATGTCAAGTCACAAGGAGATTCCTTAATCTGGAGAACAACAAAAAAGTGTGAGAGGTACTGCAATGAAAGGGCACAAGAACAAAGGATACAAAACAACAATTCTGCTTCCAAAGTCAACACAGAAAAAAAAAGGATCTTCTCCTTACTGATTTCCAATATATCTCAGATCAGGGATCATTGAGGACACTGAAAAACGATGCTTTTGCTAAAACAGCTACAGGTTGCTGGTTAAGAATGTATCACAGAAACAAAGGACCACAAAATATCACAAGGACACAGCTGGAGCTGTAAATTGTATTCTGTCTGGGAAGCTAAAAAGGATTCATCTTTTTGCTTTAACTCATTAGATGAAAAAGTTGCATGTTCTATTAATAAAATTCCTTTCTTTAAGACTGGAACACTTGTAGGAAGAATAGCAGACGATGCCTGATCAGCATCTTAGCTTTATTTTCTGCTTTACGGAAACTCTGAATACAACAGAAAGCTTAAGGTAGGCTTCCCTTTTTTTTTTTTTTTCCTGTCTTCTCCAAAAAAGAAAGTGATACTTCAGATGTATCCAATATCATCACTTCAAATCACAAAAATATGAAAAAAATGAGCTGCATTACATGAAGGGCAGATTTCAAACACTGGTACTTATTTCTATCCCATAACTAGCTAAATGTTTTTACCATGGAAACTACAGAAAAGACGTGAAGATGGTGTGATTTTATTTTTCAATTACAAGCTGCATAAAACCAGGAAAAACTAGACTACCCTAATCTGCTGTATAAAAGGCTATAACCAAAAAGCACATGGTGTACAAATAAGTGGATCACAGAAATTCCGTCTCTGGCATAAGTATAATCATATAAGAAGAATGCAAAACATAGTGAAGCCCAGTTTCCCTTGTTGTTGTGGGTTCAGAAGCCATAGACATGGCATGGCCAAAGGTACTGACGGTCAAAATTGTAATATTGTAACTTTAAGACCAAACATGTTGGCAGTAAAATTCAACTTTCAAATGCATTTCAATAACATACACTTGAAGAACATCTATTTAAAGACTATATGCTTACATTTAAAGTGGTCTACTATTGAGTTGCAATTCTCTGTAGTGATAGAATCAGACCTCCGAGCAGACAGGAAAGTATGGCAAGAGATCCTGCTTTGATATTAGGAGCACAGACTTATCATGCCTCAATCTCACCTAAAATTCACTGAAAATTAACTGATGCTTAAGTTTTACACAAGGAGCTTACACTTAATATGAAAATAACCCTACGGAAGCCTTAAGACTTAATTATGGCAGAAAAGAGCTGATAATCGGAACCTGTAATCATTTGTAGACTCCAGTACAGTTTGCAACTGTCAAATATTAGTGGGGGGGGACGACAGTTTACAGGCCAAATTCCAATGAAGTGAAGCTAGAATTGTTAGTAGGGCACAATCATTCAGGTAAGATTTGTTGTATAATTATCTGTATTAATAATCAAGCACAAGAAACATAAAATAGAAGATCTACTTAAATGCTACCACCTCTGAGACCATGTATTTTAACACTAACACACGTAACAGTTCAGAAAAAAAAAATTGTTATCCAGCACCAGTAATAACCAAGACTGAGATAAGCAAGAATGTAATTCTTAAACAGAAATTTTGTCAGAATATCACAACTGATGTTCTAATGAGCAGAAGCAGTCAGGATCTATTCTATACTGTATTTAAAAAAGGGAATCAAATACAGAGATGACCTAGGCACCTTGGTGACTCAGAGGGAAGAGTGCCACCTACTGAGTCAACAACTTCATTATAATAAAACTAACAAATCACGTATTTGCCATGAAACAGAAAAAGCAAGTTTTAAGCGATATTTAAAGGATTTTCTACCCCACTGAAAATCTGAAGCCTTTTTATTTAAAAATGTTACTACAGTTTACATAACATGATAGTGTTCTCTTTTCTTTTCCCCTTCTTAAAAAAAAAAAAAAAAAGAGATTCTGGCATATGAGTTTAACTATGTTGGAGGACACAGTATTAAANGAAATACAGAAAACTCTTTCCTAGAGATTCCTTTTTTTTTTTTTTTTTTAAACTTAAATCGTAGAAATCAATTGATTAGTTCTGGATGTTTGTGAACAAATTCCTGCTGTGCCCTTTATACATTTGCACAGTATACAATATACACACCTGAAATGTAGTCAATGAAAGTTACTAGAAATTGACCTTACCCTGCACTGCCAATCTCTTTGAAAGGCATGGGTATACCTTTAGTTTTGTTTTAAATTTATTCTCCTCTTTAAAAAATGTACTTATCAATACACAAAAGCTATTTCATTAAACAAGATTAATTAAAACAGAAAATTATCCTATCATACAAGTTCTAAAAAGAACATCTCTTCCTCTCATGCTTATAAAGGCAATATTTACAAGGGGTTAATTGATACAACAGTTGCTGTTCTGAAACATTTAAGAGGATAGACAGAAAATATGATTTTGTCACTAGGTGCCCCAAGCTGTAATAGCACACAAAATTAAGTCCTTCTATTTCCACTTAGAAAGGAACAAGCAAAACAGGAGAAAAAAAATACAAAATGGGGTAGAAGCTTGGTCATTATTTAGGTTATGCATGCTTCAAGATATTAAAAAAAGTTATTTCATGTGGACTGTTCTTCCCTGAAGACAGTCTGCCTTCCATAGTACTTGGAGGATTTAAGCAATCAGTTGGATATGAAGCTTAGATAGAAACTCATTCTAGTACCTCTGACACGCCTCAACTGCTTACCAAAATCTCCTTTTGGACTTGACAATTTCAACTACTGTATCTTTGACAGAAAGACTACCTTACTTTCTTACTTGCCAACAGTGCTTATGAGGATAAGGAACTGATAAAATAAAAAGCCTGCCACATTAGCATTTTAACAAGCAGAAATATGCTTTGAAAGTGCTCAGCACCAAGCAACTTTAATTGAGTTCAATGGAGGTGGAAACACTGAAAATTTAAAAAAAAAAAAGTATGGTATAGAGATCTTTTATTCTCAAAAGCTTGCCTAGGAAACTTCCACATATTTACTACAAAGATAACACGGTAAAAACAATAGGAAACTGCCTTACTGGAACCCCTGCTGAACATAAAAGCTGTGTAAAGACTATTACAGTACTTGTATAGCATTCCCTTTTTAGTCCTTCAGCTCTCTCATCATATTCTTCAATCAAATAGCTCAGCTTCACGTGTGTTTTTCTGTCTTGGGTGGAAAACACATTCAATACAGACAGGTGACACTATATTCAAGAATCATCAACAGCAGTTTTATGATGGCTGTTTAAAAAAGTCAACTTTGCTTGCAAATATTTCATTTGTAGAAAGCAAAACTTCAAAAACATCTGAGTTTGTTTCTAAGGTCTCCTCTAAAAAGCTGTATTTGAAACCATGAAGCAATCACGAGCTGTCAGTCCTGGATTTGACCTCACCATATGTAACAGGAAATTACTTTCCAACTATTTGGGAAAAACAGATAAAGGCTTGGAGTAGGAGACTATCAGGATTTTGTTTTGAGAGCAACTATAAAATTACGTCTCAGATAGTACTCAAGGAGTATATACAACTGAAAAAAAAAGAGTTTCCTCAAAAAACTGAAATAATTCCTCAAAACAATTCATGCTGTGACAGCCTTAAGGAACAAAGTGACAGCCTTAAAAAAAAAAAGAAAGAAAAGAGTAAAGAGATTTTGATAAATGGCACAAATACTTACCAACACCATATTGAGTTCTTCAAGATGCATTGTCCAAAGGCACATTTACATAAAAATCATACAACCAATAGGTGTTATGGACTTTTTTTGCCATAGTATTGACAAACATTGTCTCTTCCTGTTCTGCACTGACAATGGTATGACTTCGTCCCTCCACACACAAATACTCACACTCACACCCACCCACACAATTTTCACTCATCTTCAAAACCCAGGTTGTCTAGAGATTCTGAGGAAGCAGAAAGGAAGATGAGAAAGCATAGCAGATCAAGATAATAAATTTTGACACACACTAGATACTAGTAGCAATTTTACTTCTTTCTTTTAGTACCGTTTATATGGTACGTAGAGGACCTCAGTGCAACGCTAAATTGCTAGAGATGGTTCTAGGGATCCAGGGCAACAGTGACTGCGTATCTCTACCCCAGTGCAGCATCCATCCCAAGCAATCATTCAGGGCTTACAGAGAACTTGGATGCCTGTCTTAAAGATGTCAGGAATGGAAATATTTTTTCAAAGCTACCACAGCAAGAATAGTAGAATCATCTTAAGATTAAGGCAAGTCCTTCCTTGGCAGGCAATTATCTACTCTGTAATTATTGCTAAACTGCTGTTACTTCAGATCTTTCAGCTACAGAGGCAAGTAGTAGCGGAGAATTTTTTCTCCAATAAGAATATGAAAATATGCCAGGGAATCTCTTTATAATGTTTAAGTGAAAGAGGATATAGCAAAATAGCTAGCAGGCTAGGAAAAGGGAGCTTTGGCCTAGTGCAATAAGAAAATGGGTTTATCTCAACCTAGGGCAATTGAGGAGAGAAGTAGCCTGCAGTGTATGAATGGGGAGGTCATAGACATACACTACAGATTTACCCAAGACAAAATTCTAGAACTGCAGTGCTTAAGGTACTTATATGCTATGTAAACATGCACAGGAAAGAATAATTAACAACATCTAAACGTTAGCTAGAGACTGCAGAGCTAATGCATGACTGCATCATACATTGAAGACTGGCGCATCTCCACAAAATCAAGAGGAAAATGGGATTGAAAACTTGAGTTTAGCAGAAATAATTACTTAAATTATGGTTTACAGGATTTGTGGGTGTTTATTTCTTGGCTGTTAGGCATGTAAGCTTTAAGTATGTGCAGAAGAGAATGTTTCTTCCTAAATCACTCAGCTGGGATACTTTCACTTCCACTTTTTTGTTGAAAATTATTCTAATACAGCATTTTAAAATATTTGATTTCATTTTCTTGCAGTTCTGTTTCCTGGGACCACTGCTGTTGTTTCATACTGATTTTTATGTCCTGAATATAGAAAGCTCCAAGTCATATTGATCCAACTCACCCTGACTGGCCTTAGCTCTGTTATGTCTTTATAGTCTCCTCCCCACAAAGTATTACACTAAACCACCACTTCATATTGTGATATCAGACAAAAAATACATTTTATTTTTACTTTACTCTGCTCCTTAATTTGTACTAATTGTTTTTAAATCTAGCATATTACATTTTAAGTACTTCATCTGCACAAATCACAATGTTTTACACAATGGAAACACTAATTTCAGAAAACAAGTATTTTGTTGTAAGGTGGAAGGAAATACATGCTGACACAGTAATGCTAAAAGACAACTTGGGGAACAACTTATCCCAAGCCTAGTATCATACTGAAGTGTCTTGTCTCTGAAAATACACATGGATGAATTCCACCATATGCTTGCCATTTACAAGCATCAAATCAATTTGGAAATGTGTACAAAATACAAAATTCATATACTTACACAAAGTAGGTTCACAGTGAGGACTGTATATTGTCTTACTTAGTATGAGAATGTTCTTCCTCTGAGCCTCTGAACAGACTCTACAGACAGCACACTTTCTAATTACAACCAATCTAGGGATAATAGCATTTCCAAAGGTAAAGATAATGGCATAGCAACAGAAAGGTCAAAATTCCTACATAAAATAATCTTTAGGGATGATAGAGTTTTGAATGAGAAAAATCCCTAACGGTAGAGCAGGAGTCTCCATTGCCAAATATTCCACAAGATGACAGTGTCACAAGAACTAAACTCTCCAGGGACCTTGACGAACTCTTCTGGTTTGTTAGCTCGATACATAGGAAGCGACCGATATCTTAGGAATTGATCCAACTGCTACTAATTAAAGATCTCTTATCTTATAATTTTATAAATAAAAAGTACACTGCTGTGGGTCTGTGATTCCAAGTAACTGTTTAACAATAAAAAACATTGCTTCAGACCACCTCACTGAAAATGCTTCCATACAGCTGCACCTGACACTTGCGGAACAACTGATGCAAGATGTGCATGGAAGAAGAATCTCTTTAACATACAGCAGAGGAGCAGAAGAGACACCTGAACCTCAAGGGAAACAGAAAAGCTTAAAGCACACATCCTTGGCAACATATAAGTAGACCAATGACAGTGACCTTTACCAGAAGGCATAGCTTGAGGTTAGATCACTGAAGAAATAAAAAGCAGTTTGCAGGCTTGAAGAAAATACCATTAACATTCTTATTTTCCTTCCTGGTGCTACAGAAGTCGTATTGCTTGAAGTGTAATCAGAGCATCAGCAAGGCAGTAAAAACAAGTAATCATAGACAGAACTATTACATTTTAAAAATAACACTGTGACACTATAAAAAGTCTTAAGTACTACAGTTCCAAAAATTGACACTGGTGTTTTGGGCTGAGGAATCCATATGATTTATTTTTAATGTTTGTTTTAAAGTATGGAAAGAAGAAGTTTGGGGTGTCTGTCCCCACACAAACACAGAGTTGTTGTGTTCCTTCCCCTCCCTCCCATACACTAAATCTAGTAATTATCATCACTGAGCAAGAGTAAGAAAGTATTCTGTTCTCTATGGCCTAAATCCTTCCATACAATATACTCACACAAGGTTTTGTTTGTTTGTTTTTTAAATAATTGTGCAAAGCCAAGTTAATATTTAAGGCACATGGCATAAGCACAAGAGTTTAACTTATACATCAAAATGCAGGGCTGTAGCCACAGTAAACATTCTTCCTGACAACTCACTAAGCAGAACCACTTAACGAGAAGTTAAATGTATGGAGCTCACAGGCATATGAAGATAAACTTACATATTATTCTGATGGCAAAAAAGGTCTTTTGGACTAGGCTAAGGAGGATCAAAATCTTTTCCAGCTCAGGAAGTCCCATGGTACAATGTCTCTGTTATCTAATAGTTAAGTGTTTTTGGGGGGATGTTCTGTATTTTTACAATGCTCAGAACAATTGTAATTTCTTCATTGCACATAAAGAAACATATCTAATATAGGGAAAGAAGACTGCTACATGTAACAAATAGTGACTTTCTGGCAATCTGAATGCAGAGTATTTCACTGCACTGAGCTACCACCAAACAACATTTCACACTGTGGCATAAGAGTACTATATCTTAATCTTAAACCAATACATACTGAAAAGAAATACCTCCCCTCTGTGTGAAGGAATGCAATTTCACCACTACATACTTCCACCTGAAAACACTTTGTATATTCAGCGCTTGCCTGAATAAATTTTTGTTACAGAAAGTTTCTATAAACCATTATGAAATAGAGAAGATACAAAAGGACTTCTGGTCCAAACGAAAGAATGCTTCTACCATGCATACTGCATGATGAAAATTAGATGAGAAGAGACAGATACAAAGGTGAAAGGTGACAGAAAAGATTTGTGCTTTTTTTTTTTTTTTAATCTTTTTAAGACTGGTCTTTGTAAGAGATAACTTGCTTTGATACAAAAATAAGTACAGCATATTTGATGAGCTATTCTGAAGCTACAAATCAAGTACTTAAAGTCAACCTAAAAGTATTTTTTAATCATGTTGCTCAGCGCACTTCCACTAACCAGAGAAATTGAGAAACAATTTGGACAAAAAATAGCATCATGAAGATTCACTATTGTAATGTGTGCTCAGAAGTCAGTGACTGCCAGTGCAATTTTGCCAGTCAACTTACAAGGATAGGAACTCAAGCAACATACAGGACAGCCTCATTCAACATCAGCCAAGGCCTCCCCTCACTGGCTCTACTGTGTTCCCTTGGTATTTGCTACATTTCTGGAATTTACTTTCCTAACTACATATGATAATACTTGTTAAAATAAAGGATGTACATCTATACTACTAGTTCATCTATACTATTAGTAGCAAGTGCAACTCAATTTGTTGCACTTGCATAGAACTTCACATTTACATAATATGCAACACCTAAGTACAAAAAAAAATTCTCTATGAAAAATATTTTATGCTAAAGAAGGAGTATTCTCCTGTCTGTGGATAAATAGCTGAAACTGATCTTGACCGGTCTTCATGTCTAATTCAACACTGAAAACTGGCACTTCAAACTGAAAGCCAGCAACTATATAATAGTCACAACATGCAAGAGAGGCGAAGCATGTGAAATACTTAGAACACACACAACAAACATATCTACACAGTACTATACCAAAGCATTAAACATGAGTAGACTTATTACTGTGACAAATTAAACATTGGCTCACTAAACTCTACAAAGTTGCTTGAAAAAGAGTACTGTCTGTTTAAAAAAAGTGATCAGTCATTACTTTAAGACAACTGCACATAATTTAAAAAGCATTAATTTAAATTCTTGATTAACTTTATTAGCTTGTGGTATCACTACCACATGTATCAGTGACAGTAGGCCCTGGCCGTGCACATTCAATCACTTTTGGCTACCTCCATAGTGTTTATTTACTACTTTGATCTAGTTTTGAGATACTATGATTACTGGTATATTTGTTAGAGTTTAAACAAGGAGTGTCTACGATTTTGCATAATTGCAAGAGATTTTTTTTATTCACACTGCCGATAATGTTGTAATTATTGGCCCATATTAGCTTGGCCAGTAGAAATACAGCTAGTAAAGAACAAATCACCAGAAGGACAAAGAGTTTCAAACTAAAATGCCAGAATTATTCTTTCCCATCTTTCAGAATTCACTACACAGAAGTAGACTGGATATCGGTATGTGTTTTTTGTTTTTTTTTTTTTGGTTGGTTGGTTCGTTTCTAATAGAGTATTCCAATTCAAACCAGAAATAAGTGAGCAAATTTCATAGCTTCCCTCTCCTTTTCCTCCAGTAGGAAAAATGATTCAGGTACCAAGATTTCAAACAGACTAAGAAAACAGTTGTTCTTATAGCTAATGAAAGTATCAGAGTTGAGATTCTCCACTCTATTCACTGAAACACCTACATTTGCTATGAGTAAGCAAAATTCTACATTCTTATCCCCTCTAACTGGGCCTGACATTTACTTAATGACAGAGCTAGATATATGTCAAGATACACTGCTAGTTGCAGAAGCTAACCTTTCTTGCTTAAAGTCATGTGACTTTGACTTTTCCAGTATCAGATGCAACTCCTGCTTCAGATTCTGTACTACTCTTCATGCCTCAGTGAGTCTAGGCCACTAGTTAAATACTCTACTGTTGAGATTAAAATAAATAAAACTCCTGCACTCTCTCTGAGACAGAGCTTCTATTATTCCCTAACACCCTCAGTAAATGATGGTAATGAGCTTCACAATTTTTCTTTGAATTCCTTTGATTTACACAGTATTTCTTTTACTATCTCTAGGCCAAACCTAGTTCTCTGTAGACATGCTCTGCAGTAGAGATTCTCAACACAGAGCAAGGAGTCAGGTTTATAAATCCACAGGACATACAAATGGTGCTTTGATACATTATTGTACATCTAGAAGCCTAGCCAAGTTTGGGATTAAGCCTGTGCTTTATCAGCAGGGGTTACTACATCAGACACAGTGCTATGCATGTGCAGCTACCCTCCCTCTTGCCTCAGATAGGTATGTAAATCTCCAGCTTGTGGGACCCCACATGCATCCCCTTAGGCTGGGGTGGCCATAGCATGCTTTGGCATCCTGGCATCCCCAGAACAGACACCTTCAGGACACTACTTCCATGGCATGCCAAATCATTCCTGTTGGTTGCTTAGTTTAATCAGACTAGTTAACAGTCTGGAACCCCACAGTCTGGAGCATTTTCCAGCAACTCTGATGTACATTGTTCTTCCTCTAGTTTTCTGTGTTATATCACCTACTACTTTTGCCTTCCCTTTCAAATTCTAAACAAACAGCCCTAGCAGGCTTTTGCAGTGTAGCAATCCATCTTCAGCTTCCTCCCCAGCTCTGTCACAGCTCTTTTCCCCTTAAGCAGCTCTACTTAATGACAACCTGTAAGATCAGTTAAACATTAGCAGTAAGACAACCAAATTAATCACATGCAGTATGAAAATTGTAAGAAAAAGTTAACTATTTAAGACTATTGTTTTAGTTCCATATTTACGTCAGTAAAAAATAGCATTATTTCTCTGAAGTGGTCACTGAATTTCTACTATGGGATGAAAAAGACAGAAGTTTCCAAAGTACATAAGGAACTTCAGATACGAGCAACAAGGTCTAAACACATTCAGCTATCCAACCAAAGCAATGAAGATTCCATTGGGCAATTAATCCGCTCAATTCTCAGTGCATGAAAGTACTTAGCATAAAACTGCACCTGAAGACTAAAATATTATCCCCAGAAAACTATGTATTGTCAGATTTTAACTGAACAATTTTCTTGAAATTCTTGTTCCTTCAGAATGTGCAACTTTAAAGTCTCCCCTCCAAAAGCTTTAATTTGTATCAATTCAGTTTAATATGACTTCTGGGTTTAGCAATGCCAGAGTAGCATAAATTGGCTTTAGTACCCCAGAAAGTGCATTATGTAGTCTATAGCAAGTGAGCCAAAGGAAATAGAAAATAAGATGCATGCAACAAATCATGAAGATACAGAAAGATGAAGAACATAAGAAAGAAGTAAAAGAAAAGGCATGAAAAAGCAGAGGTGGTTACATTTAGTAAGCATGTTCCCACTTAGAATTTTTCCATGTGTACAGTTTCACCTGCTGCTAATGAGAAAATGTGGTAACAACAGAAGAGAACAGAAAATGAGTGATGGTAGTAAGAACAGGAACACAGCAAGTCTCCACAACTCCTACTAGTCATTAAATGTTTCATATTTTCAATTTCAACATTTAATTCTTTACAGTTGGTCAGACCACTGTTCCTTCACACATTATTGCAAAATAAATGGTTTGACCAGAATTTCATTTAGTTTAGTTATCTCAATGTTTGTATTTCAACAACTGTATTTTCGATATTTAATTTACACAGCAAAGACTATGAAATATATACATTTAGAAAAGCAAGTGTCAGTTAAGAAAATAATTGAGAATGCAACACAGGTGATAATTCTGAATATATCACAAAAATGTGACATTTTCTTCATCAATTTTCTAACTCATTAAAAATGGTTTGATTTGAGTTTAAAGCTAAGTTCTATCTATTGTTTAACAGATTGATTTCCAAATCAACTTTAGTACCAACTACCCAAGCACAATCAGTCCAGCACGGCCATTAGAGAATAGTGAAGTATGGAATTTTAACTTCAGATTTTTATTTTACCTCTATCATCCTGTTCATTCAAAATCTTAATAGCCTTCTAAGCTACATATCATCGTACACTATAAGAGTGAAACTGAACAGCTACAACTGCAGATGTGAACTGCATGATATTTCTTTACTTGGGACAAATCTGTAATATCCTTTGTTCCTGCCTACTCACACCTGCTCTGACTGGAACATTTCCAGACATTTCCTTTTAAGCATCACTCATTTGTTGTAAATTTACTAATAAAGCAAGCGAAAAAAAAAGTCACCTGTAAGTAAAGCTAATCGCTTTGGAAAGTACTTTGAACACTCTGAACATACTTAAAATTAGTTAGGAAGTGATCTATCTCCATGCACAAGAGGTATTTAAAAAAAGCAGTGAATTTAATACGGAAATAGATGCAAGGTCAGAGAGAATACTTCATTTAAAAATAGTTAAGACATACACACACCTAACTTCAATAATGCACATTTTCAAGTTGTAGAATATTTCAAAAAGTTAAGTAGCATAGAACAAACAATGCTCACTTCAGATTTTACATGAGTGATTGCATAACTAAAATGAACAAGCTATGAACTAAAATTGAAATCCTATCCAGATCCTACTGAAATAATGGGCATGCTGCCATTGACCTCAAAGCATAAATAATCATGCCCTTTGTTCGGACAGATTTGTGTAAACTAGCAGAAACTGAAGAACGCTGAATACTAAAATTAAATGGATATGATGTTGCTACTAAAAGAATTAATTTACAACCTGTGTCTTCATTAAAACCATATGCTTCTAATGTATTCCTATACAGAAGCAATCTAATAAAATGTAGCTATAAAGTTGAGCTAAATAGTCCAGGCTGATGTCTAAAATGTGAAGAAAACATGAAAATGTAATATATGTTCATGTGTGGTGAGAGACAGAATTTATGCAACAGACTGCAGACAAACTCCAAAGTTCGTAAAAATCCAGGGTTGAAATTGGCCTAATGTTTTCTGGATATTTAAGAATGAGGAGTGCAACTAGTCACTTGCATACGTATTATTCTGCTAGTCACTGCAACTTGTGAAAATAACAGCCCTGATATTGTACATGAGCAAGGTGGGGAGAGAATGCTAGGATTCTAATCAGACAACCAAGAATTTTTTTTTAAAAAAAATGAGAGATTTTAAAAGCCTCTATGTTCTCTAAGAAAAAAAAAAAAAAAAAAAAGGCAAAATACGACATTTCAAACTGCTAGAAAGTCCTTCCTCAGATATCTGGCCAAGCAGTAACTGAGTGTTCTAACAGATATCCCAAACTATTACCACCAAACATTTCCTGGAAAAACTATCATTTGAATAGTTTTATGACCCTTTGTGCAACCCAGAAGGTAAATGCCGGGAGAGAGAAGAAAAAAAAAAAAAAAAAGGAAAAAAACAGCATACAGAAGTATTTTTCATTGATATTTTTTCTTCCATAGTAAGTCTAGTGTGTAAAAGGAAAACATTTATTTCTAAACTACAGCAGGCATTAATATACCATTACTGTCAATAGAAAATGTAGTTTGATATTTTATGGATTTATCCCAATGCATTTTTAATTACTGAAGACCTCACTGCCTCATTTAGAGAAAGCCTTTCACTGGGGGCAGTAAGGAGTTGCACTGCCCACACTGCATCCTGGTGTATGTTCTCAAGTTTTCCAGTTCAAGAAATCATTAGATGTGTGGCCAGTTCTACTCAGTGAGCACATCTTAGAGATGGGGGGGGGGCTCAAAATTTCTGTTTTAAATTGAGATAGGTGAATGATACTGAGTAAAAAGACAACTAGTATTTCAGTGCCTCTATCACAAAGCAAAACAACAACAAGAAAAAAAAAAACAGCTTTCAGACTTGAAGCCTCCAGTCAAAGCACAAAAGTCTGAACTTTACTCCATGATACTGGTCACCTTTCTGGATTTGGAATTAAATAAAACATGGTTTGCCCATCTGGAAAGGATTAGGTGAACTCTGGGCATACCTTATACCTTCTTCCACCTTTCCACCCTCACAGACACAAACTTTATAAACTAAATCAGAATGCACATCTTCTAACCAATCAACCGTAAACTAAAGTCAACTAATGGCATCACAAACTAAAAGTAACAACCTTTTTAGTGATTAGAAAACATTCCATTCACATAGTGTGCTTGTTAATTAGCTACAAATCACCTGCTGGTTGACATTTGCCATGCAATAAGCAGGTTTTCAGATTTGCATTCTAGTTACTTTATTGTTTCATGTGACTCCCCTCAAATCCCACAGAGTCTGTTTGATTCTTTCAGCTAAAAAAAATATGAATAAATTTTAAAGATACAATTTGCACTAACCTCCTCTCCCCAAAACCCAAAGAAATTTACAGGCAAGAGTGGAAATCTGAATTGAACTTTACATCTTAGTCTGTTAACGGAGAGGGGAGTGAGGGAGGCAACAAAACAGTGACCACCCAATAAGTATAACTACCACAAATTGGAATTACGTAACATGTCAACCGATTTCATTAACTCCTATCCCATGTTTTTCTATACTGCCTGTGTTATCCAATTTAATCTTCTACCATCATTCCATGTCCTACAGCTGCTCAGCTCACAAAAAGACCTACAGAAAAACAATTACAGAAAATTCTCCACTGAGATCTTTGCGCATGTTTTTCCCCCGCTGAACATCCACAGCTTGCCATCTTGCCAATGGCTCTAGACCCATATGTCTCCAAAGCAAATCACCTATATGGAGATCCTGTGTCACTGTAATGGCTCACAGTTGTTATGGTGGATCTCTCAATCGCAACTTCTCTTTAGTCAATCTTTGGGTAGCTATTCCAAAGATTATTCCTTAGAACGGTGAAGATCTACAAAATGTTTTTGACACAAGAGTAAGAATGTAAAAACTGTGGTACTGGGTCAATATCTAGGTCAATATACTGATTCTGTCAGTGGTCAGTAGCAGATATATAAGAATGAGTATAAGGAACATGTCATGTACAGAATTATCAGTACAAACACTCCTGTTATGCGAAGCACCACGCAAACAAGGTCAAATACCTTACTTTCCTCAATATGCTGTAGCAGAATGCTAGTATATTTCAAGGTTGTTGTTTTTTTTCCTCAAATCTATTATTTTGTATATGCAGAAAGATTTTTACTTACTCCCCTTCAAATTCATTGAGAACAAAGAGGCATGGAAAATTTAGTGTTACTCATTGCAAAGTGGGGTCCTCACATTTTAAATATCTGCAGGGACAGAAATTAAAGGCAACAGATATAGGACAGGTTTTGAACAGTCTCTCAGATAAACAGTCTCACATCTGTGGTCTCCAGGACATAAAGTCAATGGACAATCTCACAATTTTTGCACAAAAATAAACCAAAGAAAACCAGCCTCCTGTCAGGGGCTTTAACTCAGAGTAAGGAACTCCGGAAGAACAAATAGAAAGTCTGCATAACAGTGAAAACTGCTTAATGGACTAAGAATCAAGGAAGTAAGAAGCAAAAAAAAATACAACTGACATCAGAATTACTTCTTGAATTCAGTCTCTCTCCTCAGTGGAGGAATAAACTGTAGGATGAGAATCAGAGACAAGACTTCATGGAAACTGAAACGTTCCGGATACTCATTTTTATTGGACGGGGCTAGGAAACTGTCTTGACAGAGCAATGTAAAAGTGCCTTGTATAGAGAAGAATCTCTTTGCAAATAAGTTAAGAAGCCCAGAAAAAGTAGAAAACTGCCTCAGAAAAGAAGCATAACAATCTTGGACCTGCAGAAGGAAAGGAATGCAGAGTCCTGGCTGGCCCTACCCTGCCACCAAATGCCTTAAGTAGTACAGAACTTAATGGGGAAATGTTACTTGTCATTACAGAATAAAAGTACATTACTAATCTATATGCGACTGAGATGCAGAAGAGCAATTACACCCATAAAATAAATTTCTTTTTAGTACTGCTGATCAGGCAATGCAACTTCCAAATCATCCCCAGCTGCCTAAAACCCCTTAATATTACAAAAAATGAAAGGCATGATTAAGTTCAGCTCTACACAGGTATGCAAAATGAAACAAGAAACCTTTTGCCCTTCTCAAATACCTATGCCAATGCCAGAAACCTTGCAGTTCTTTAGATTATGGACCCCAATATTTACAAGAGTTTAAGACTGCTGCCCATATATGTGTACCTTCTGCCCCTTTAGAAAATCTGACGGCACTGGCCTGCACTGGGGATGCATACCTCACAGTTAAATGAAAGAGAGTATACCTTGCCTATGAGAGCACATGGACAAGCGAATGATTACCTCAAGCATCATGAAAGTTAATCTAGTACGTATACAATGAACAAATCACCTCTGTAAAATTTCTCTCCTTTTAAGATTTGAAAAATCTACCAGTTGTGTAATAATGCTAATGCCTCCCACATGGCCTTCAGCAGTGTTGCTAGAGATGCTGCATATTAGTACTGCTTGCATACATGTGGGGGTTAATGCTAAAAGCCACCATACCACACTGCTTAGCAATACACTTACTGAATTACAAGTACAGTGGTACCTGGCAAAAATACAAAAGTCTGTATTAACTTTTGAGAGACAGAGAGAGAATGAGCTCTCTCGTAGCATGCAAAAGCCCAGTTAAAACCCAGAGAAGTGGAAAAACTATACCATCTGTGGTACTGTCCACTTTTACTGACACTGGTCTAACCTACAAATCGAAGTTTATTTGGCTTAGTCAATAAAAACATGTTATGGCCTTATTCTTTATTCATGCAAATAAAGATTCCCCCAACAAAAGAGTACATGAGTTTAGTAGCACTGCTGAATTAACTGTTGCTAAAGCAGTAATCCACTTACAAAACTAACTGAAGTGGACCCCAATCCAAGTACAAAATTTCTATATTTCGAGGTCTTATATGTCATTAATTTCAAAAGCCGTATCTACGTAAGTATCTCTAATAGTGTAGCAGAGACAAAAGGATACAGATTTATAGTCTCAAAACCAAAATTTTAAGATAAAANTTTTTTTTTTTTTTGCATGGTTTGGAATCAGTTATGTTCCTACACAAAGCACTGCAGCTGCATCAAAAAGATCTTGATGGTCTTGTCAAGCACAGTGGATTTGGTTTCTTTCTTAAAAAACACAGAACAGTATTGATATATGATGCTACCAACACGAGACGACATTTCATGCAATGACTTTTAAGAAGCACTACCTCTCTAAGCACCTTTTCAAAAGTTTCTCCACTTAAATTATTTGTGCCTCAAAGACTAAATTCTGCCCCTCAGGAGATACACATCTCCATCTCATCTTCTCCTCTATGAGTTGCTTGGCACTTCTTTTACTCGTCTACTGACATACCAAGAGGGAAATTAATAGCTCTGGATCTTTCCTCTCCACAGGAAAAGACTCTGTTTCTGTAAAGTTTATACAGTCAGTCACATGTTATTTGGGAAAAAACAGCTATTTAGTACCTGGACAAAACAAACTAACCATCTTGATATATAGATAGATGGGGGGGGGGCTCTTAAGTTGTAAAAGGAAAAAAAGCCACCTTTGAGTTTTGTCATCCTCCACCCCTGCTACAAACCAACTCAGAATGTAAGAGGACACCTCTGGCCCTTATCATTCCACACAGGTGCACAGGACACAGAAAAATTTTGTTCATAAGGTATACGCTTGCATTGCTGAGGAATTCCATGATTTACAAGTTCCAGAAACCCCAAATGAAGTACCATTTTAACAATTTCCCTACTTTATGATCTTTAATATCAAGAGAAGGAAGCAACTGACTGAAATTAAAGAACACTTGACCTATCTTCCCTTCAAAAATAAACAGAAATATGACAGCATACATAGTTTACCATAAAAACACAAAACTTTGGAGGTCACAGTGTAGGCTATGTTTCTTAGGGAGCTTCTGAAGAAAAAAATAACTAAGTCAGAAGGCTACCAATGAAGGTTCTACAAAAAAATAATCAGCAAATAAATAAGAATTAACTTCAAAAAGGCAAATGGATACTTCAACATTGGGGGTGGGATAGTAGGATGCTTGTAGGAGAATATAAAGGCTCAAAACTTGAGTCCTAAGAAGATAGATCTGAGAACCTGGTATTAATTGTGCTAAAAAGTGAGATTACCACATCTGTGATGCAGGAGTACAGGAATGAAACACAAAGACTAATTTCTGTCTACCAAAAGACTTGAGATAAAAGAATCATACAAGTTTTTACTTTTTTTTTTTTTCGTGGAAAAAGAAGAGACTATCAAAACAGCATTACACTATTAATCAAGTTCACAATGAAATCTATCAGCTTAGTATTTTTACTTTTTCCCACCCTCCAGAGCCTGACTTAGACAATTACAGCATAAAACGTAAAAAAAATAGGCTGACAAAAATCTCATGCAGTTCAACAAGGGGAAGTGCAGAGTCCTGCCCCTGGGGAGGAACAGCCCCAGGCACCAGGACATGCTGGGGGCCACCTGGCTGGAAAGCAGCTCTGCAGGAAAGCACCTGGGGGTCCTGGCGGACACCAAGCTGAGCATGAGCCAGCAATGTGCCCTTGCTGCTAAGAAGACCAGTGGGATTCTTGGCTGCATCAGGCAAAGTATCACCAGCAGGTCAAGAGAGGTGAACCTTCCTCTCCAATCAGCGCTAGCAAGGCCACATGGGGAATGCTGTGTCCAGTTCTGCCCCCCCACCCCCCCAGGTACAAGAGACACATGGACATACTGTAAAGAGTTCAATGAGGGCCACAAGATGGTGGAGGGACTGGAGCACCTCTCCTGTGAGGAAAGGCAGAAGAGCGCTGGGACTGTTCAGCCTGGAGAAAGGGCTCGGGGAAACTTATCAATGTGCATACATAACTGAAGGGAGGGTTCAAAGAGGACAGAGCCAGGCTCTTTTCAGTGGTGCCCAGTGCCAGGACAAGACACAATGGGCACAAACTGGAACACAGGAAGTTCCATCTGAACATCAGGAATCTTTACTGTGCAGGTGACTGAGCACTGGCACAGGTTGCCCAGAGAGGCTGTGGAGTCTTCCTTCTTGGAGATCTTCCAAGTACAAGTATGTACTTGGAAGTGTAAATTTATTTTTTTTAAATCTTATGTCCTTTTTATAATATAGCATATAAGCCCTTCAGAAACCCTGCAGCATACTAAGATAATTAATAAGCCCAAGAAGTCCTTAATATTCACTACTTATTGCTGAAACCTGATTTTCAATGGGAATTTTTCATGTCCTGTGGAAACTTGCCCCTCTTGCAGTTAAAGGCCTGCAAGTTAGCACTGACTTAGGCCTTCATCTGGAACACAGAACTGTTCATGACTATGCTGTGAACAACCAATCAGGACAGGGAAGCCAGTACAGAATATACAGCAATAAAACTTATTAAAGTACAACAGTGAAAGAAAATAAACAATTCTGCTTTGCAGTGCCAGAGTAACACTAACAAAACGTCAAGATACTCAGTCATAACAGTAAAAACGTAATGCTGCCAACACTGCTCATACATACACACTGGGGGGCTTCAACTGACACAACCTTACCAGCTAACAATTACACTTCTTCACTCACTGCCTAAATTACACCAGTAAAACCTGATGTGTAGCACAGCTGCAAAGATGTACCTAATTTCACATGTACGAGCAGCCCTAGTAAAGGAACTACTTGTATGCAAAAAAAAAAGTGAGCATAAACAAATGTTTTTGTAAAAAATCGAGATCCTAGAACACAACTGTGTTTTATTTTGAATTTCGTTCCTTGTTTATTACAGATTTGAATTTTCTTTTTCTTCTTTAAACTTCCTGGACTACATGTAGTATTAATGTCCACATGTAACACTTATATTTGAAATATGAATGCAAAAATCTATGCAGATTAACCCGTCTTTCCACTCAAAAAAAAAAAAAATTGGTCCTTAAAAACAAAACAAAAAACCACCACACATCCCCCACAAATCCAGCCACTATTACACCTTATATGGAAAACTGCAGGAGAAATCAATTATTTTAATCACTATTTTAAAAATTTCTGCAGGGAGTACAATGATTCCAAAAATAGGTCACATACATAGCAGTACAGAATTTGACCTGGAAAGCAGAAATGATAATAAAAGGATCCTAATCCAAATTAGTGCTGCTGCACCTGCTGCTATTTACACAAAAGAGGAAAGAATAAATACTGCCCTTAAACAATAGAGAAATAAATCTCACAATAAAGTACAGTTGCCTACCCATAACTGTAGAGGACAAACAGCAGTATTTTTATCAGGACTGCAAGATTACAGCACAAGCTTTGTTGAATTTATCGCAGTAACGGTGGCATAGAAGCAAACAAATGTGCACATATGCAGGCTTTGAAACCACCTATTAAAGCTGTCAGTTCTCATCTTAATTAAGCACAATAAATCAAAACAACTACAAAGCATATTCTCACATTGCCTGAATCTGCAAGAACATGCTGCTTCAGCAGAAAAATACTATTATTGTAGTGGAGGTTCTGCCTTGAAATTCTTATAAAAAACATTATATATCATTAACAAAACATTTTCCACACTGTTTTGTTCTCCATAATTTTAAGAATTTTTTTCAATTATAAAAACATAAGATGTTCAATAAGATCCATCTGTTCTACCAGAATACTTTGCATTGGCAATTATGTAGTGAAAACAAGAGCAGAAGCAAGTAATTTGTGCATCTTACTTTCCCAATTTCTTAATCTATACTTTATTAATAGTCTGATATATTTAAAGACAAGCCATCTATTAAATCTGCTCCTCATAAGATTACCTACCAAATACATTACTTTAAAACTAGCCTCTATATAAAAGTAAGAACAAGAAAGCTACAGAAATAAAATAAAAATAAACACAATACTTATAATGACCATACCTAGTAATAAGAACCGCATTATCATGGTGGGCAATCCCATTTTCTGGAATGGTGTTTCCATCACTTTGGTGGGAGAGAATGGATTTCTGCCACTTACAGAAGCTATCGAGGGACTTGTCTGCATGGTGGTTTATCTCCAAGTTTGGCTGCAATACAACATGCATACCAGAAATGTTCCAAACAAATTACTAAGGTCAGTTGTTAAGCCTTTTGAAGACTAAAATGGGACTATAATTAGAAGCACTGGTTTCTAGGAATAAACTCTTCTTGCCAAATTTTATCTCTGTAAAATCTGACCCCAAGTTCAGTTGTGCATTACTGAACAGTCATTCCTTCTGCTCCAACTTAAATAATGACTATGTCAATACAAAAAAATAAAATAAAATAAAATTAAATTAAAAAATCAGAATATTGATATATAGGTCTAAAAACAAAACTGACATCCCCAAAGGTGTAATAATATTCACCTGAAGTAAAGAACAGATATCTCTGAGACAATATGAGGGAAATATTCCTTTGAATTGTTTTCATCTTGATTAAAGTAGTGAAAGATTACAAGACAGATTTTGTATTCAGATGCAGCCATTTCAAGCAATAATTAAATGAAATATATATTACACAGTAGCATAACTTGTATTTCAGGGATATAAAGCTGAAGTGCAACAACTCTTACCTGATCTTCAGTGAGGACAATTAAACGTGTCACTATTATATTCACAACGTTTCCTAGACTGGAATCACGATAAAGTTTGGCAACCTGACCTCCAGAAAATAAGAAAAGGCACAAAGTCAGACAAGAAACACTACATATTTCCTAAATGGTTAAAAATTGAACTATTCTCCTGCTTAGTGTAATTCCATAATGTTAATTATCACAGTCACCTGCCTAAGTTATTTTTGGATCAACAAATGTCCGTTCAGTAAAACAAACATACTTCTTCTGTCATACTTTTCAGCCAAAACTGTTTATAACTTGTTTCATAAAACATCCAACACAAGGAGTATTTAGACTGTTGATTTAAACAGAATAAAACCGTATAGTTTTAAATTAATCTGAATGTAATCATATAAAAGACAAACAATGTAAATGATCACAGCATACTTCTTGACAGAAACAGTACAGCATTCTTCCCTGCAATGATAATGTTTGCTGTATTTCAATTATTAATTCCTGCAACCTGATGCATATTTTAAGACCTTATCATACCAAGAAATAAATACTTTACAGACACTTTATGATTTCAGAACATGCACATTAATATTAATACAGAGAGGGATGAAACTTACAATATTCATTACACTCAAAATGTAGTGCTCAATGTCTTTGCGACCATGATATCCCACCATCATTTTGTCTGCTACCACCAGTGTCTCCACAAACCGTTCGAGGCTTACTGATCTCTTCTGTCGATTATGACTACTTAATGTGTCATTGACTGGAAGTGAAGTTGGAAAAGCAGATGCACCACTCATCCACCAAGGTTTACTGCTTCTTGTGAGGTCTTCTAGGAACCAAAATAATTAAACACTTTAGCGGGGTCACTGGTAAAAACTCATTCAAATGCAGTTGGTTTATGTTGAGATTATCATCTTTAGGCTTCTAAAAATAAGTCTTTCTTGAGGCAATGAAAATTTAAATTCATCTTTTTTTTTTTTTTAATTTTAAAATACCTTATACAACATAAAAACAACTTTGTTTCAAATTCTAATATTCAGAACTCTCCTTAACTTGGCTTAGGACAATATATCATCATCTTCTCTCAACATATCTGATTCGGCACATCTCTGTCAATACTAAAGATTAGTTACAGTTAACCACAAGCATATTTCAGAATTTTAAGTGTAAGAACAAGACAGCTGTAATATTTGGGAAAACAAAGAAACAAACAAACAAAACATGAAAATAAATAATTCAAAATAAAAAATTCATAATCAAGGTAAAAGGTATCAAGATGTACTAAAGAATTAAACAATTTGATAAGGCACCAAAAAAGCTTTTTTTTTTCTGCTGTGAAACTCCATAATTAGGCAATTATAATTACACATGTAGGTTTGTGACCAAATAAATCATTTTTCTCTTTAGAAAAGCTATTTTACCTACCTCATGTATTAATTACCTACCTCATATATTAATTATAATGGAAGGTTTAAAATGGTCTGACACAGGATGATTTCTAGTTATTTTTAACATTGATTTTTATTCAAATACATTGATTCTTGTACTTGTTTCACATAAATACATAGAAAACATATTGCTTTTATGCAACAGTTTGGTTCTTACAGATCCAAACAGATGGAATTTCTTTAAAATTTGAATTCCTGTCCTCAGGCCAAAATTGAACCTCCCTTCCCTGGAGAACTAGCACTTTTATATATATTAAATATCCCTTTTCCACAAAGACCCACATAGATCTCAAGCTTAAGTTTATTAAAGTATATAATGATGCTGACTTTATGTTATCAGGATTTCAAAACATCTAAGGTATCTGTGCTAGTTAGGGATGAACTTCAGAACATCAAAAAGTACATACACTTTTAACTGACTGACTACGACTGCTCAGGTGAGCAGTAACAGAGATGCATCCTTACCTCTGCTAGAACTGGCTCAGCTAAGACAAGTTGAGATAGGACCGGTACCTTCTGTGAAAAAGCAATGCTTTATGCAATCCAACCAAACTTGCTGTTTCATAAGGCAGTAACTACCCTACAAAGCATGTATGTTCAGGTCAAAACCAAGAATACAAAGCTTCAGCATTCCCAATGTTGCCGTATTCCATAATATTTTCTGTCCACAGCGTTGGCTTTAAAAGGTGCATTATTTCAGAAAAATTGAAAAGTGGAAACAAACAGGGTCATTGACAAAAATGCCAGTAATGAAATTGTCCTCATTCTACAATGGATACAAGATTATATCCATTCTAAAAACATAGTATCGATATTAAAGCCTGGGGAGGATTCTACTATCAATACCAAGCTTTTTACTGTTCTTCATCCCTATTCTAGGAAGTTTGAAGTTGCTGTAATTGTTCTAAGATTTTCACCTCACTTAAGCAGGAATTTAAGAATATCTAGGATTTTCTCTGACAACTTCCGTAGTAAAATTTTTAAAATCCACTGCTTATTTTGAAGTAGCAAATGGTGCTGTCCAGCGGTTTCTGATGCTCTTAGAGTACTGAGTACTTTATAAATGCAATATTGCTTCCACATTCATTCATAATTTTTCACTCAAAGATGCAAATCTGTTCTAAACATTTGAAAACTGATGAGCTCATGCAGAAAAGTTTCAGAGAAAAGAAAGCAAAGATTCCTCTAGACTCATTTTGATAGCATCTTTCAAATAAAGGTCTCAGGAGACTTCACGAAACAAACATTTCTCCTTTTCTTATCAGATGAGAAGCTTAGCCTTCAGCTGGTCTCAAAGTAATGGGAAAGCTGGAAACAACTCTGAGTACTTAGGCTCACACTCCAGGATCTATCAGTTCTCATGCTGTTATACTTTAAAAACACTAAACAGTGCTGACTAAATTTTCTTGAAAAAGACAAGACATTTCCATAAAATTGTGCAGTATAATTAACAAATAGATTTTTGTAGTAAACTATGTCATTTTTCTACCATATTTGTAGATGAAAAAACTTGAAAAACATTAAACTTGCATTAACATTGAGTGTAGGTATTGGGAAGTAAAAGAAAACAAGGGGGGGGGTTAGAAAAGCACTGCAATTAACCCCGAATAATGATTATAAAAGCAGGAAATTAGCTTGTAAATTGCAACTGAAAAGAAATACAGATGTGTATAGATAGAGATGTTCACAACAATGGCACCCAAAGTCAGTCCTGTGAAGATGTTGGGAAGGGGGAGGGGGGGGAACACAAATACTTATGTAACATGCAATTGTGAGAATATTTAAGTGAAACATTGTGTACTGCTTTTTCTTAATATTAAACAACCTCATTTAATTGATGTACAAGCATTTTTTCATTTTAGAATATGCTCACTGTGAAGTTTGGCATTAATAAAATCACTATGTGAGACCACATGTAGTAGTGCCATACCTAAATAATCTGCCACTTTGCAGGTTTCATATGTCAATTTTTATTGTTTCTCAATCATATCCAAACAGTCCATATATCTGTAACATTTTTGGGGGTTGTTTTGTTTTTAAATTCTTGTAACTAAAACAGGTAAAGAAATTTTATTCATACTTCCAACAAAACAGAATTTCAACTCCAGACAAAAATACAAGCATCCAGCTTTACTGTAGAAAAGCATCTTTCTTAAAATTGTGCAAATGCAAAAATAATGGACTGTAACAAGTATTTTGCAAGCTTAATGTAGTGCATGCCATTAGGCATCAGGCAAAATAAACATTTCAATAAGCTGTGCAGACAAACAAGTATTCCACACAGTCCATAATATATTTTTTATTGCAAAAGTAATTATGAAGAATTTTAGCATGCCATCTAAATACTTACATTAACATTGTAATTCTAATCTACCAAACAAATTCCATTTGGCATCATAGTTATCCCTGTCTACTCCATGGCTTTAAGATACCTTTTCTTTGGAAAACCACCTAGACGATACTACTGTTTTGGACAGAGAAGAATGAAAATGGGGAAAAAAAAAAAACGTAACCCTTCTAGAGGCTGATCCTGCAAAGCATTCTGCAAGATAACCCAGTGGCCTCAAATCCCTCTGAAGCAACGGGAATTTGAAGTTGCTCAACTTCTTAGCTAGGTCTTAATCATTTCAGCTATATTTAACAAAACACTGTTAACTTGGTGACAATATACACATGAAATATTAAACTTTTTTTATTTTTAAAATGTTCTTATGTCTAACTGCTTACAAATCTAATCTAAGTTATGAAAACCAGCCATTATTCTATTCCATATTCTTATTTGAACCTAAACTACCTGTCAAATAGAGAAATATTTTTATCCCGGCCTCTCCAGTTCTCCTCTTCTACCGGTCACCATAGTTCTACTATCTACTATGAAGCGGTCCATCACTTGATAATCCCAACAAATTCTGATCACCCTTTCACCAAAATCCCTGCCTCACTTTCTGTCAGTTATAATTTTTCTCAGAAAGGTCAAAAATAATATTCTCTTTGACTCTATCAACACAAAGTCCTCACCACTTCCACGATAAGAACATGTATATGATAAATTTAGTCTAGATTAGAGTAGGAGAAACTTGCCAGAACATAATGTGAATAGTGGCACAGCTACACAAGCATATTCCTCCAAGCATGTTGTACTGGCAATACAGTATTTTGAAGGTAAAGCTAAAACCAGCTTCCCAGACAAAATAAATAGTATGCTGGCAAAAATGCAGTTATAGTTTTGTTAAAACTGCATATAGGCGTTTTTTTTTTTTTTTTTAAACACAGAACTGGAGTGTTCAAAACTTCCAAAAACAGTGAAATGCCCCAAAGATTTATTCTACTAGCAAAAGAGTTACTACCTGGCTTTAGTTCTAGGTCTGAAAGTTGAGAAACTGAAAATTAGTATTTGATTGTATTTCTTAGATATTCTGGGGATGTTCTGGTGCCATGTCATTTGGGAATAAAGGGCTTAAACAGTGCTCAGAAAATGAGTTTAAATGGTTTTGGTAGCCAGATGGAGAACATTAAAATAGCATGTCATCTGGAAAAGTAAGATCCTGCAGTTTTGGGAGAGAACAAAGTTCTTCAGAAATTTTCATTGAGTGGGAAAACTATACAGAACAACAGGAGAAGAAGAAGCTGAGATGAATAAGCATGAGAGTAACATCAGGATTGCAAAAAGCAGGGTTGTTGTATTTCAATGATTAAGGGCTTCAGGATGTGACAGACGTGAAAACTCAGGAAATGCACAGCAGCTTCCAAGGATAACAGCAGCATCAAGTATGCAAATGAATAGATGCTAAGAATTACTGATTTTTTTATTTTAATGCATGCAAGATGCAAAGCTCTTGTCAACCTATGATCCATATGACAGATACTGCCTGAACAGTCGAATGCAACCTCACCAAACTAGCTGCCATTGCTTCATCCTCACTTGGAGAAGCATGACTTCCTAAGCATTAACAGAAGATAACATCTGACTGGTCCATTTTTTATCTAGGGATATTACAACGGTAAAAATTGCATTGTAGTACATTTTACGATCCTTCTACTTATTTCAAGAGGCTTACGTGACAGCATTCCCTACAAAATGAAAGAAAAAGATGGATGCTTCACAGATGTCTACTGTAAAATGCATAAATTGGAGCATTTGCACACATTAGTGCTCTTATTTTACAATCAGCACACAGTACTCATTAGAAGACTTGTTTCATAATCATTAGAAGCATGTAGACTGAATAATGCTTCCAAAACTAAAACAGAAGTTACTTACATAAAGTTTGACATTCGCTACAAGTAGAGTCTAAACACAGTTAGAACCACTCAGGAAAAAACTCTTTCCTAAGCATAGGCCTTTGTAGACAATGCGTACTCTCAGTTTAGTCAGTTGGTGCCAGCTGACATTAAAATTTCCAAAACAAGAAGCTGAAAGATGTTACATCAACGAACAGTGATACTATTTTAATTTAAGATTAGTATTTGCCAGCCTGTCCCGTGCACTCAATCTCATGGAATACTACTGTCCAGGACTGTACTTTTAAGAACAAGATAGACAGAAACAACAAGGTTAGAACATTGTTGACAATGTTAGAATGTTCTAACAAGGTTACAACATTTTTCTGCTATGTAAAAAAAAAAAAAAACATTTAGTTCTCTAAATCTAAAACAACTGGTCAGACATAGTCCAAGCTGCCCTCAAGAAATTAGTTTTCTGCATCAGTTCAAGCAAATGAAAATCATTTCAAAACTACAAGTACTTGAAAAGTGTTTTTGTAGGTGTTAAAACTGTGCTTTGAAAGAAAAACAAATCAAATCAAACCTATACGATCCTTCCTGTAAAGCACCTTTAAATCACATTTTCAGCTATCATGGAATAACATTAACCCACTAAACCAAAAGCCAGTATCAAAACACCATAAATTTAAATGAGAAAGATATGGACTCCAGTTCCAGGTGTATTAGTAATCATAATACTAATGTATGTACTACACTTCAAGTTCCCTCAAATGAGATGGAACACTTACTACACACTGAGCTGTAACACACAGTCACTCAAGTTATGCCTTCCAGATGGGTAACGAAGTAAATTTCTAGTGCATTGAGCACAGGAAGCCTGTGCTCATCACTACCAGTGTACATAACACAGGAATAAAACAAGACTTACTTCCAGTGCTTTACTTTTAAATGGACACTATATTCTTGATGTGAATCTGAAAAAAAATGCAAAGCTACTTTTTGACAGGGCACATTGTATCACCGAAAAGGAAGATTCCTATTGCTACTTTCTCCATTGTAGCTTACCTGTGAACCAAGAAAGACCTTAAAATACAACTTAAGTTAATATATTTTAAAAGCAATGAAAACACAACTGACACTCATACACATTTACCTGAGACTCCACAGTGACCATGATCATATAGGTGTTGCTGGTACATGATAGACTTTTTGTATATAACATGAGGATGACCATTCTCATAATTAAAGTTACTGGAATTATCTGTTATATTCCTTAAAGGCTCAATAAAATACTCTTCATCTTCCGTAGCAATAACTCCATGCTTAAGGAAGAAAAGAAGAAAATAAAAACTTGCAAAAGACAACATAAAACTCATATTAAAAAGCTTAGTTTTAAATAACATTTGACTATCATTTATTTCTGTTAAGAAATCAACAGCTATAAGTCAACAGAAAATGCATGAACTAGCTCTCTTCCAGTGACTTTAGTGAGAGCAGGAGTAAATGCCTATAAGCAACACGATGAGAAAAGAATAAAAATATCATTGCCTTACTTCTGGAGTTTTCCACCATCATTTTTAGTAGATGTGGTAAGAAAGGAAGATATTCTTGGTGTAGGACAAACAAGCTGTTCACAGACCTGTTCCAAAACTACATAATTCATAGCCATTAAAAGTGACACCAAGCCAAAATGGTCTTGCTCAAAGGGTGAGCCCAATATCCTTCTATGATGCCACACTAGTAGATGCTTAATGCCATAAAAACTGCAGGAAATTTAGAAAATTATTCAGCGAAAACATTCAGCATTTTACATCTAGATGCTGAATGCCAACATTGAGCTGGTTATTAAAATCAAATTATTAACTTAGGCTACACTATCTACAAAGTATGTATTCCTTAAAAGGTCTCACCACAAATCTCTGGCAGATCCAAGTTGTTGCAGACTATGTACTGGCCATCATTCTCTGTAACAAATGAACATTTTTCCCCTCACACTGCAGTATAGAATGGTAGATATTCTATTCTCATAACTTTCACATTTGTGAACTCAGCTTCTTCCAAACAGGAAGTGGTTTATAGAGGAAAGGGGAGACTTCAGGCCAACTATGCAATTTCCTGAATCTTCAGCAATTAAAACTGAACTTTAGCAGAAAATCCAGTTTGGGGATCCTTTCGGGTATAGAAATATTGAGGAATAAGCACTGACAGACAGACTCCCACGCTTACATTTGCTAAATAAAAAATTCCAGTAACTGTATCTAGGAAATTCTGAATGTATAATCTTTCTACACTAGGAGAAAGAGCTACTGATCAGTCTGGAGATTGGAAGCAGTAAATTCTGCATTCATATCTTGATTCGATTAATCAAAAACTGATGTAGATCCCATTAAAGCTACTGTGAAGACTTTTCAAAGTAACACAAGAAAGCATCCCTAACTGCACCTTAATTCATCATTATTTAATCCAACTCAAGAGGAGTTAAGAGTATTCAACAAACACCTCACAAGCTATTCTCAAGACATATCTTCACATATTTATGTGTATGTCATCTGAACTCTGCAGTGTTCTGTGCAGAAAGCCTATCTCAAAATACCTCTTAAAGGTTGTAAACATCACCCTATCACTTAGGGAAGAAGCCAATACTTACATTTTTACCACACCTTCGATCTGTAAAGCAAGTACTATACATGAGGTTTCGTTTTTTTTGTTGTTTTGTTTTTTTGTTCGTTTGCTTTTAAAGGGGTTATTTTTTTCCTCCAATAAGACGTCTAGGATAAACCATAAGACCACTTGCTCTACAGATGATCCAAACATGCCAAACCCATTTCTAAGATCAGGGATTGCCATTGTACTTTTGGTCAAAGCTCTTCTGCTGCTGTTCTGTACATCAACTGCCTGCCATTCTTCATGCCTCGGATAACCGGATTTCAGTAACAACATACAATTTTTAAAATAAAAATGCCTGTAAATAAAAATGCTTCAGAAAGAACAATGTTTTCCAAATATAACCCTATTATATATTTTTGCAAATATATGAACACAGTTCATTTTTCAATTACACTTTCCTTACGTAGCGACTACAACAGTAAGTGTTCCTCTTCAGTGGTATTTTTCATTATGAATTCAATTATTTACTCCAGAAGGTCATATCGGGGTCTATATTCACCTAGATACCAAATTTCCTCATAATGCCTTGTTACTTGGAGTCTAAGATTTTACTACAAAATAAATCACTTAATGGTACACTGCTGCTTAAACAGTCTTGAAAATATAAACTGAACTGTAACTAGGTTTGCCAGATGTGCAGAAAGAGCCTTGACAGTCTGGACTGCATCCAGTCTGAATGTCAGACATCTGGGTTCAAGTGAATCCCAAGCCATTGTAAGCTCTGGTATTACGTTCCCACAGGAAAAGAGAGTCCTGTGGTGGTTCTGGCCAACACCATGGTGAGAGTGGTGAGATGACCTCAGTGGAAGGAAGTCATTTCAGATGCCATAAACAACACTTAACTGAAGCATTAATTCTCTAAACAAATTGTGTACAAGAGAAGCAAAACATATTACGAATGTCTGCAAACTATGACCACAGTTCTTTCAGGTACCAGCAGTGGAAAAAGGCTGGGCAAGTATCATCCATTTGTCCTATTTCTAGTCAACATCTGATCACATCTGCCCAAACACTCTGCTGGACTGAGAAAAAGAGATGTTAATAACATTCAGTCAAGGAACTGCAAGTAATTTTAACTTACACCTGCCACCAGGTAGTCAGAATATGCATGTGGTCAGTTGCTGCAGGTAGCCACGGGATTTCATAAACACTAGAAGTTCACTTGCCCTGCACAGGCCCTTCATATAAGCCCTGCACACTTATACCATTTTAAACCCAATGTAATTAATTTTTCTTGCAAACACAGTGTTCTTCCCGTATTAATTCAACAAGACCACTTTGATCAGTTTAAAGCGTATGATTTTTAAGAATCATTCCAAATTCTGCACATAAGAAATACCTATTTCTGTGAAAACCAGCATTTATTCCACCGGCTAGAGATGCTTTTGTATATGTATTCAGTAATGCCTAATAGTGGGAATACTTGGACTACACTATTCTATCCAAACCAACATTCTAAAACCCATTTCTGCCTTATCTCCTGTTTGGGCAAAACAATGTTTCAGTCGAAAAGGGAGATTAAAATAATTACTTATAAAATGTTAAAAGGAATTAAACGTGTTGGCTTTCTTGTTTGTTTGTTTTGCTATTCTATTTGAATTTAAAACAGTTTGTGAATTAAACTTCTGCTCCAAAATATCAGAAATATCATTAAGACACGGGAATGAACAACAAAAGGTTGTGACAAAATACCAAGCATTCAAGAAATAAGCTAAATGCCCCAAGTAGGATACTACGAGCTGCGTTCCCAAGACTATTATCTAAAACAGATTGTTTGAGGTCCTGTGTTATCCGATCGCACTACAGATTGCCAACTCCTGCTAACATATATATATGGTCTCGATCCAGCAGTTTGACTTGCTCAGACAGATCTGTGAATCCACGTGGAGTTCCCGTACATCTGTAAAAAGGAATCTGTTTGTGTCAGGCTGTCTAGCGGGGGACTCACCTTACTTCAGACAGGTGATGTCCATCAGTTACAGAAGTAACAGTTAACATCAGTTACAAATTTCATTATGGAGGACAAGTGCCTTCTCCTCACAGTACTACTGTTTTCCAGTTTCTGCCTGCCTTGAACCTTTCTACACATTATGCTTTCTCCATTTTTAATATCAAGTAGTAGCAATGGAAACTTCTGCAAATGTGTCAGTGTCGTTCAATATGTCCACAGCTAGCTCTACGTTTCGGTGTAGCTTTATATCTCAGGAAACGGGCTGCATTAGCTTAGCATGTTCTTAAGATGAAAAAATAGTGATCTGGCCTGGGACAACACAGTATGGGATCTAGCAAAGACATTTTAAAACTAGGACAGGGACAGCTTTTATCTAATTTTCTGAATACTAAGTCTGCAAATACAGATTATTACCAAAGAGAACTCAAAAGACACCAATCTAGAATACTATATCATTTTCATTACCTCTGATCTTTTAAATCAATTCATAAATTACACATTTTACAGATGATTCAAAAATACTACATGATATGCAATTTATGATCTACAAGAGTAGATGCTTTCTTTGTGGTAGAATCAGCTTCCAAATGAGCTAATTTAAGAATGTGAATAATTTATAAATATACTTTTTTTGAAATACATTAAATAAACATGAAGTCTTCCAGCTAAATAATTCTTCCTTTAACTATGTAAGGTCATGCTTTTAGCCACTTCTTGGGCTTTCTTTATCTTATCTCCTTGGACAGAGATATCTGTGTTACCTAGCACAAATGTTACTCAGTCATGGAACTTTACATGCCATGGAAATCCTTGGCCCTTTACATTAAATATTTCCTTGGAACCATAGTAGCCCCGAAATGATATTTAACCTCTGATTCACTTTCCTAATAATCACCACTTTCTACACATTTTAAAGTATTTCCCTCTACTGAGCTTGTCAGCTCAAAATGAGAAAATCCACTACTGTGGAAAACTTGTTTGAGCACTCAGTTATGAGCTTTGACACCTGGCAGTGGACAGAGGGGGGTCAGAACAGGACAAGTTTGACTTCTGTTCGATTCCGTTATTATGAGCTCCAAAACTTTTCTTCAAGACTTGTTACCCTCAGAATTAGACAAATCTCTTTCCCTTAAGGTGAAGTTTTTCTCCCGTCAGACAGTCTACCACTGTTTCTTATTTTCTTTCCTTCAAATACACAAATGTAATGTCCACTACAGTAAATATGAGTTTGGAAGCCAACAAGCCTGACGGACAAGACCTTCAATTTCCTCACATGACTGCTTACTGGATTACAGAGCATTTCTCAAAACTTCAGACAATTTATAGCATGATCAGGGCCCAGCAGACGGAAACTGCTGGAATGAAACTTCAGGAGCAGCCTGTAATTCTAGGGCGTTTGATAAAAAATATAGAGCGAAAGGCTGAAACAGGAAACAGTGATGGGGAAATGAACTGATGGCTGGTCAGTTTTACTATAGCGAAACAGAGAAAGCCTTACTTGTGCTGGAACTCATTTCAGATACTAGAGATGTTCTTCAAAGTCATACAATTTATGTTAATTAAACCATGGTCTCACCTGCCCACCCTGATTAACTAAAGAGAGTAACTCAGAACATTCACTAAGGGGAAGAAATTTGACTCATTTGGCAATAACTGAAACCTAATAAGGAACTGGAATAAATGGAATGCTTAAGTTTTGCTTATGAGCAGTGCTCATCATTTAAGACTATTACTTGTTTTAGGGTTACTCACAACTTAAAATGACTGGCTTTGGGACAGACTTTAATCAAAGGCTATGCAGAATATGACTGGCAGTCTCTTACAGACCAAAAATCAGACTAGAAAATACAACAAATGCCTTGAGCACAATATATTCTAAACTATCATTAACTCTAAAACAAATAATAGTACCCTTAATATTCACTGCCAATTGCTTTATTAAACATGTTCTAACCAGCAGCTTTATAACAAGATATTTGCCAGTAGGAATCATCATTTAAAAATAACTCTGTGATGGATTTATCTGAATTGAGTGGTAACTCCCATAAGCAGCGCTCTGGAACGCCCTGCTAATGCAGTATGACAGAGGAGTTTCTGTACAGTAGAGGATCACACTGAGTCCAGCCTACCACTCCACTGAAGGATCCCTGCCTCTCTGATAAAGAGCCTTGTGTCACTGCTGCTGCTGCTTCTGAAGCATGACAAAAGCCTCAAATGCATGTCACTCAACCTTTCTAGCAGATGCAGTGGACACCTGACACTTGCAGTCCCAAGTAAGAGGTAGGACCATGAAGGCCTCAGTAGTCCCAGCCATGATGTACTCAAAGGCCTGAGGGTGCCTTAATCCTGACTACAAATACCTGAGAGAAATACATAAGAGCTGACAATAGCTAAAAGCACTGAAGATGACCGCTTAATTGGACAGCACTCCACGCTGAAGTTAAGTTTGAAACACAAAGTTAATGTATGACACCTAGAACCACAGAACAACATAAGTTTTCACTCCAGCCAAACAGCATGGCTGAGAACAGGGAAAACACATAACAACGGGAGTGCTAGAGTCACCTCAGGGCGCGAGGCACAAAAGCAAACAAAAATTCTGCTTTGCCTGAAGAGGACTTCACTGAGCAGTGACACTGACCATGCTGCTAAATTCTTCAAAGAAAACAAATATCATGAGGAGCGAGAAACGGGGAAAGCTGAAGTGAAAACATGGAAGTTTTCCTGCTTCATCCTGCTTGTTTTCCTAACATGACAGAAAAACAAGAGTCAGCAAAGGCAAGAGCAGGTGTTCTTGGCTCACTCCCTGGTCAATGTCAAAAACAAACCAAAATGGGAGCACCACGTCACTGACAGCAGGCTTCAAGGGGGCCAACCAGTCTGTACCTCAGCAGGGAGAAATCCTGGAGACCTAGAGACATGCAGCCTCTTTTAAAAGTGAGCCCTGAAAGCAGGGATTTGCTCTCCACAGTATTTTTTAGCTGAAAAGAACTCAAATGCAAAATGATTGAGTATATTAGAGCTTAAATACCTGTGTCAAAAATGATAGTACATGGGAACTGCAAAACTCAAGTGAAAATTGTACTGAATTCAGACCTATCAGCTGCAAGTCCGCATTGACCACACTGTGATACCACATTCAAGAGATCTACATTTTAACTATGTTTCTTTAGAAGTGTTCACTTATCCCGGGAAATCCCTATTGAATTCTTTTTCCTCAAGAGTACTCCAAAACATTAACCTAGACAGTATCAGGGACAACACAAATAGCTGGGTGCAACGTTCTCTATCTAGGTATGAAGCAGCAGGCTTTTGTTTGTAAATAACATCCCAAGAGACATAGTTCTCTGGCACTTCTATGGATTAAAAAGGAAATAGTTTAGCAAGTTTGTGTAGTCATTTTTTCCCCTCACTTACCAATGAGTTAGATCTCCTCACTCTTAACAAGATTGACCAGCATTTTACTATATAAAAACAGAATGAATAACCAGAGTATATATTTCACTAGAGAAATTACTGAGCTCTTGATTTAGTGTTTCCTAGTCCTGCTCTTCTATTTCAGTATTTTGCTATTCAATAGTACATTTTTTTTGTTGTTTTCTAATTTCTGTCATGAATAAAACCTTTTTCCCCATGCAAGTAGAACTATCATGTGACTAAGAGATGAACAGTAGAAGAAAAGCTGAGAACAGAAGAGAGAATTTCTCATCCTACTTTTAAATGCAGCTGTTTGATTTGTAGACAAAATACTTCTAAAAAATGTAAATAATTACTTTCTGAGGCTGGTACTTGCAAATGATCTACTTTCCTCTTTACTCTGAATTTATACCAACAATGACTTCTACACCAAGCAACTCCTTTTCTACGTTATTTACTCTAAGTTTCTAAACCCAAATTCTCAAAGCAAGGGCATGTTCAGTTCAATCAACATCTCACTGAACAGATTCAGCATCCTAAAGGAACCATTGTTTCAACTCCCTCCCCAAGTTTGCAACATTTCGATAACCCATAATGATCTCACAACAGACCTGATCTTGCAGCCCTAGTGCAGACACTGTAAACTCTGAAAACGTTGCCTGCTAAAGGACTACAGAATTGGGTCCTAGTACTTACAATTTAGGTTGAAAAAGTGAAAACTACTTTTCCCTAGGACCCAGATCAGGTTTTAAGGGATTGTTGCACCTTCCTGTGTTTGCTTCTCACAAGGACTCAAAAAACTGAAATATATGCCAGTTAAGTTCTTCCATATTTTAAAAGGGACAAGCACACTATTATACTAGAACACACAATGTGCACTTACCAGACCATTGCAGTTGCTTAAGGCCACTTTAGTTGTACTGTGTTGGTCTTGCAAATATCCTGTGTAATGACAGTGGTCTAAAAAATCGTGCTTCCATTGAGGTCCATCTTTCCCCCAGTATTCTACTGTAAAATGTCTGGACACCAAATCTGTGTTGAGAGTCAGGTTTAAATGAAAGTGCTTCCCATAGGCAGAAAGTTTAAAAAATAATTTAGATGCTGCCAGTTCTTGGTCATAGGGGTCTGTGCTCCTCCTCCTTCTTGAGTGTTTAGCATTTTTCACAGTAAAGCTGAGGAAGGCTCCATTTTGATCAACTCTTATTGGGATTGTTAGTTGGTAGTGTTCAAGGTATGACAGGAATTCCTCTTTGTAATCACAAGGTAAGACAGTCCAGGGAGTGGGCATAGAAGAGAAGAAAATATAACAGGAAACAACAAGTAGTAGTATAAACAAACCATATTTGGCTAAATCTCATCACCCTCATGAGTAAAAGTCATTTTCAGGTAAACACAAGATGTAGAGCTTTACTAAAGAAAAGAAAATGTTCTTTTCTTTCTTTTTAAGTCAATAAAACGTGTTCCATTTCCTATTAATCTGATGTCACTGGAAATAAAGTTTTTAACTACGTATCTTTTCCTATTCACCCAAAATATGTAAACGTGGGGCTAAATTCTACCTAAGAAGGACGCATTCTTCCCAGTGATACCATTCAAAGACAAAAGCTATTAGATCCACCTGCAAGAATAAAAACAGTAGTAATGAAAAGTATTATATTGTAAAACATCTAAATGACTCTTCTTTCCATTAAAAACCTATAAATGTTAATGGATCAAAGTAAAATCAGATCCTTACTTCTTAGTTTAAAAACATCCTAATGGCTTTATTGCAAATCTTTAAACTATTACAAAGTACAACATTTTACCAATTTAATTTACAAGGCTTTCGTGCGGTTAAAACTAGAGAGAAATTAAAGCATCAATTCAAATCAGCTATGCTGTAATCAAACTTGAATGACAACGAATCATGATAAAACTAAGAGCCCATATGACCTCATTAATCATATAAACATGGTTTAGAAAATATTTCCCAAATGCAATGCAAAAAATCAATGACTCTTGTCAGCTACAGAGGTTGGACCCCTACCTTGAGAACTGTATGAAAGCCTGCTGTCACTGTGAAATTCCGATGAAACCATGACTAGGCTCAAAATCCATGTCCACGTCTTCCAAAAAAATTCCATAATTTAGAAAAACTGAAAGCTTTTTTTATTTTTTCCTCTCCTCCTTGGAGGGCTACCTGTGTGCTGTAGAGTTAACTCCACTCCAGAATTGCACCATAACAGGTATATTTACTTTTTACTATTTCCAAATTAACTACTGGATGTTCCACTTTTTGACGGTTATTCTTTTCCAACAACCTGTACTTTCTTCTATATCTGCAGTCATTTTCTCAATTCAAAGCAAATATTTGTAAGATTCCTTATGATATGAGTAAGATGTTATACTGGATAGCTACTGAACTTGCTCCATTTCTTTTCCTGAAAAACAAAACAAAATGAGTCAAGTCAAACTCTTTCTACTAAAACAGATCTATCCTGCAAAATATTAAACCACCATAATGTGTTATGCAAAATATAACATTTTGAAATAATATTCATCCATTACCAGTTTTAAGATCCAAGAACACAATCTTAAAAAAAAAAAAAAGACTTACTATTAACCTTTAACTAGTAGTCCAATACAGCTTAAGATGTGCATATCTGTTTCACATTCAGTTGGTGTAAGAATTTATAAAATTAAGGTTTCTTATTGCTCAAATATTATGTTCAGGCTTGTTCCAGGTATAATCAATGCACTATAGTCATTGATTTCAGCACAGAATAACTATACCCGATACACTGGTAGACAAAGGAAGAACCTGGGAAAGAATCCAGAGTATAGTTATCTGATCTTTCTGCAGCATGTATTTTGTTATTACTTGGGCCTGGGTTCTGCTTATGCAGGCAAAATTTTCATTCACTTAAATGAGAACACTGCATATTCTAATACCAAAGAAACAACTTCAGTATTCGAAACTATTCGCCATACACATTCTAAGATTTCAAATATTTGTTGTCAAAGATGTTTTGCGTACACAAACTACAGCTGGATGTAGTGGAATACACTCTTATTTTCATTTTGCAGGTCACGGAATTGAGAGAATAACACGTTACTTGTCCTCCCTACCCCCATTTAAAACACTTTGCAATAATACCTAAAAGCAGCTCTAGCTGTGGCCAGGGATTAAACAGAAGATCTATGCAGCCACCTAACAGTCCAGTATCATGGGATACAAAACCATGTGTTGTGTCAGCTGGTACTAATCAGTCCTCTTAAGCGCTCTTAGCACACCTGTGCATAGAGCAAACTCTGCAGAAGCAGACAGTATAGAAACAGAACAACTGAGAAGGGAAAACTGTTCAAAAACAAATTACCAAAAGTGTACTCAGTCACTTACATATGCACCAGATAAATTTGCCTTTCTAAAATTCTGGGACTGATTTACAACATTCATTCAGACAGATAATTCCCCTGCAGTCTGTGGATTATTTATAAAGGTGGAAGTGTTGTATGTCACCCTGAGAAAAATCAACATCATGCAAATCCTGTTTACTAACATCACAGTGAATATTAGGAAACTTCTTAGCCAACCTGAAATGTACCTAATCATTACCAGTAAATGAGGCTAACCTGACCATTCCAATGCCTACTTTTAAAATTTATTTCAAGACAGCACACAGGATTTAATCAGGTTTGTAGGGGGAATAAAAGACACTTTGCAAGCATAGTTTGGACTTAGTAATATTTTTTTCTGGGGAAGCAAAAGGATTTAGTGATGCCATTCACAGAAGGCAAGGCCTTAGAGGATATTAATAAAATCTCTGATCTGGCCTTCCATGTAAAACCGTTAGTTCCTAGCTAATATTTAATTACAGCTTTTAGCCTTTTACAAGTTTTGAAGAGACATAATCAATCCCATACTCTTCAGCTACATTAGTATAACAGAGAATATGCCTTACTTCCAACCTGAGAACATCCAGTTTCAAATTCCACTGAATCTTGCTCTACGTGTCTGCTAATGAGCTTTTTTTCTCCTTGCATGGATAGTTATAGCCTGATAAAATCACCTCTTGACATTCCCTGATAAGCAGCTCAACCTATTCAGTTTACCTCACTCTGCACAATACAGTTTCCAGATGTCTAATTATTTCTGCAGCTTTTTTTCTGAGTCCTTTCCAATTTGTCAGCATCTCTTTTCATGCACAGACACCAGAACTGGACAGTAGTCCAGCAATGCCTCATTACTGCCATATATAGAGATAACACTGCCTCACAGCTTTTACTTAGTGAAAAAAATCACAATGGGGAGCTCACGTTCAGCCTGTTAGGCTGATAATAAATTACCCTAGCATTAAGATCTCCTGAAACTGTGGCGCCTAAGGAGCTCAGTAACTCTGAATACTGGAAGCAAACTATTGTGCCCATTATTTAGGCACCACTTGGTCAACAGCATCCAGGTGTCACCTGCATCTAGTATCTTTTCAGGGGTCTGTGCAAAATGGTCTCCCTCATTCTAAGCCTTGGTCCTCACATAAGAAAATCTCCTTTCATGTTAAGCTTGCTGGAAGTTTCAGTAGCACTTTTAACCTCCTTTCCGAAAGTATTATAGCCAGCTCATGCACTGATACAAATGGAACAGATGCAGCTGTATTAATGCTCCGGATTAAGAAATGGGAATGGACAAGAATGACAGAGCACTCAGGTAACTCCAGATAGAGTATTTACACTATGAAGTGTCCAGTCTATACCCTTTTCCTTTCTACCTGCAATATCTTCCTTCCTACCTATGCAATATATTTTCAGCATTCCATTTTTGTAGTGGTCAAGACGACTCATTTTGTCAGCACTAGCTTACCATAGGAAGCATTTCCTCTGCCTTATGGCTGAACTACATGTCCGTCCATGGTAAGAGCAGGTATGGTTTCCCTAACATCTACCTAAAACTACAGTTCCTGCTTGATTACAGAAGTTCTGCCGAGTAGCAAAGCAAAACTGTAAGATATGTTTCTAAATCCAGAATGCTGGTGACAAAACTGGTGCAGGTCACTGGGATTTCTGCGGCGGCACTTGTGACAGACCAGCAGTCCTGTCAGCAGTGCCTGCAGCCTCCTAGTCAGTAAAACCCAACAAGGATTAAAAATAAATAAATAAATAAACACACACAACGAAGACTTTGGGGGCAGAATGTGGATTACTGGGGGTTGGCTAGCCAAAGTGCTCAGAACCAGTCACCTTGGTGGCCTCCATCTAAGCAAAGGGATGTGGGTTAGGCGCCTTGGGCGCCTGAAGCGTCCCTTAAGCTGGATAGAGCCGCAGTTTTACGACAGGCAAGCTGCCAGGAGACAGCTACCCGCGGAGCCAGGCGGAGCATCGCCACACGGGCTGCCGGGGTCCCCAGAGCACAACGGCCGCGAGCTCTCCCGCCACCAGCACCGCCAGGTTCGCCACGAGCTCTCGTGGTAGCACCGGAGGTGCCGAAACAACGGCGCCGGATGAACAGAAGCAACCGGGGGAGGCCGAGGGGGGGAAGTTTGACGCCTCGCGGCGCAACCGACGGACCGAGGGGAGCGACGGCTTCCCCGGGCGGCGGGAAGCGGCCCCGCGCTCCCCGGCGGGTCGCCGCGTCCCCCTCCNCCCGCCGCCCCTCCAGGGCCAGGGGCGGCCGGCCCGCCGGCGGTACGAGCGGTTGCTACGGCAATGGGGAGGGAAGGAGGGAATCAATCACCCGAATGCAATTGCAGGTACCGGGGCCGGCCGCGACAAGCGTTACGCGGGGCTTCGAAAGCCGGGGATCAGCCGTGCCCCCGGGAGCTCCGCGGGCGCAAAGAGCGGCACGCAGACCTCGGCCGGGCGGAGAGGAGCGGGGGCCGGGGGGAGCCAGGGGCAGGTACAAAGGGAGAGGACGGCTCTTTCTCCCCGTTTGTTCATGAGGAAGTGGGGGGCGAAG